>CM021765.1:13186613-13260430 GCA_011076525.1 Nettapus auritus | reverse complement strand
GAAAGAAAGAAAGAAAGAAAGAAAGAAAGAAAGAAAGAAAGAAAGAAGAAAGGAAGGAAAGAAAAAGTCCTGTATACTAGGAGATAGATTTGCCATGTCGTTTATTCCACTTTTAAATAAATATGCATACAGATTAACAACAAATAACATAGAAAAGGTGACAAAGATCAGGAGAGAAAGAGAATAAAATTTACCTAATTGTAAAACATTTTTTTTTGGGGGGGGGGTAAAATTTCCTTGTTCTGATTTTCAGTTCAGAGGTATACGGATAGGATATTACAAAAAAAAAATAAAAAAATGTTGCGTGCTGCCAAGAGAAGTCAGAGAAGTCATTCTGGCTATAAAGGATATTGCATTTATATAATGGGAAAAACCTATCACTGAATAATTTAGGTCCTTCCAAGACAGAACCTCTGAAGCTGGTAATATGTGTAGAGGGATACAATCTGAAAGATACCAAAATAAATGTTTGAGAATTAGTGTTTATAAGAAGTAAATAGGTATTGCGAGCACTCTCAGTTTTAACAAAGAATACCTAGATTCTATTGTTACTTGTAGATGTTATTTGGATGATTATTGTTAATACTTAAGAAACTCTTAATAATATATTCATGACTTATTTAAATTTATATCATCTCTATGATATAAATTTAAAACTCAGATGATATGAAACTCAGACTCTCATATAACTTAAGTGTATAATACTTTAATACATATGATAACCGTAGCATAGCACTCTAAATCCAAAATAATAATATCAAACCAATCCTGGTTATTTCATTGCTTTTAAGATATCCTAATGTCTTGACAATTACTTACAAGCCATATATTCCAGTGCTATGGTTTACTAACTCACTCATTTAGTTTATATGATATATCTGGTTTATAGTTTAGTTTTGTGCTGCTAACAAAGGAAACTTCCCAAGTAGCGATGGCCACCACCGCTATTCACATGTTAGTTTCAGATCCTGTTGTAATGCTCAGTTTGTGTCCGGTGCCTGCTGTAGATGACTGCTGGTACATGACTTATGATTCATCTAGGAATAGAAGCTGACTCAAACACCAATAAACACCAGTTGTTTACTTCTAAAACAATCAATTTTCTTTAAGTAAACCCCGAGGAAGTTGCAAAAGTGCATACTGAAACTTGGCACATACAGCTTGAATGCTGAGCAAGTTGTTTGGGAAAATTACATGGGAAAGAATTTAAAGTCACTGAAGTGTTGTAAGTATTGGGGAATTAGGCAAATTTGTTGCACAGAAGGTGTAGCTGGGATTTAATTCAACAGCAAGAGTCTGTTCACAGAATCTGTGTAGGATTTTAAATACTGCTTAAAAATAATTACACATATTTTATTTCTCTGGTTTCAGTGACTATTTCAACAAGTACCTTCTTTGATGGCTTACTGGTGACTGGCCTCTACACCTCTACTAGTGTCCAGGCTTCTCAGAGTGTCGGTGGTTCCAGTGCTTTCGGATTTGGTAAGTCTGGTGTAATTCATGTTCTGTAACCCAGGCTAATTAATACTTGGTCTTACAGAGAACATCAATAGCAACACAGTTATTTACACTATCATTTACACTCAGTAATCAACAACACATGAAAGTCAGTGAGAGTCAATGAGATAAGGCAGTGGTAGCTTTTAGGCAACTTGCATTCCTTCCTCAACTTTCTCTGTCTTTGGTCAGCCCTGGTACTGGTATACTGAATTATATGGATTTTAAGAGAAAAAACCCAAGCAGCTGATCTGGGCAGAACAGCCCTTTCTAAATTGGGTGACATTTGGTATAAACTAAAACTTCTTGGACTGAAAAGTTAATTCAGAGAATCACAGAATCACAGAAAAGTCTAGGTTGGAAGAGACCTACAAGATCACCGAGTCCAACCTCTGACCTAACACTAACAAATCATCCCCTAAACCATATCCCTAAGCTCTACATCTAAACGTCTTTTAAAGACCTCCAGGGATGGTGACTCAACCACTTCCCTGGGCAGCCTATTCCAGTGACTAGCAACCCATTCAGTAAAAAAGTTTTTCCTAATATCCAACCTAAACCTCCCCTGGCACAACTTTAGCCCATTCCCCCTAGTCCTGTCACCAGGCACGTGGGAGAATAGACCAACCCCCACCTCGCTACAGCCTCCTTTAAGGTACCTGTAGAGTGAGATAAGGTCGCCCCTGAGCCTCCTCTTCTCCAGGCTAAATTCCTTTGTGCTTAATGTCAACCTACTTTTTCAATCCAGTTAACAATAGTGTCTTCCTTAAAACCAGAATACTGGTCAATTTATTTTATATAACCAATAATTTTCCATGTGGGAAAAGCAGAGTTGTAGTACAAGTGATAGGAAAGACTTTTGCAAAGCTATTATATGCTTCAGGTTCTGCTGTTACATTCAGAGGCAGAAGCCAAGCCAGTTGCGTTAAGGGCAAGCACTTTTGAAAACTACCTTCTAAATTTAAACAAGTAATTTACCACTATATGTTCAGCAGGTTGTTTTTAGGCAGTATTTTTTATATTTTTACAAATAATCTTCCAAAAAACAAAAGGAAGGAGGGGGAATTATCCTCACAAAGCTATTATCATCTATGCTGAAGGAGGAATCCCATCCCAACAGATCCAGCCTGTATGCTTTCATCTTCCACTTCCAGTCTTCTCCTTATCTCTATAATACCATGGTGATACCTGGTGGTGATCATGTTTCCTTGTAATTACCTCTGTTATAATGCTTATGAAACGTTCTTGGCCTGAGAGTGTCATACAGAAGTGGTATACTTGGTCGTAAATGAAATAGTGCAATGTAAGTGAGCTCATGTTGTAAATAACTCATTATTTAAAAACATGAGTTGAGGAATAACTGGAGAACAGCTCTACTCCTGTGAATAGCACAGTGATTAACCTCAAACTGAGTAAAGTAAAATGAACAAAAAGATGTTTTTTTGTTTGTTTGTTTGTTTGTTTTTTCTTTTTTGTTTGTTTGTTTGTTTTGTTTTGTTTTTCTGGAAGAAGCAGTGCTGTTCTTTCTCATTGCCCACCACTCTCTTAACCAGGTGAGTGGGATCTGCCAGGGTAAGAGAGGAGGAAAACACTTATTGGTGGGAAATTTGTGGGGGAACAATTGGCTGGCAAGCCTGTCTTTCCAGAAAATAGGTCTTTACTTCATGTCACTGCGGAGATCGTCACTTTGTGCTGAAAACTCACCAGGCAAGATATGCGTGCCATCTTTAATCACATCTATATTATTTAAGAATGAAATGTAAGTAAAATATTTTAAGAACCTAAATAACTTTGTGAATTTACCAAACTGGCCTGCATTTTTTCCTGAATTTGTATGTTTATTTGTAGAGGGGGCTGTTACAGGGTTTCTCACTTTGACAGACCTTATACTAACTTGAGATGAGTGTGAGGAAAAAAGACATAGCCTGTTTCAGTTTGCTGAAGGTCACTGTATAGCTCTGGAGGTGTTGCTTTGACCATTCCAGTGCTGGTAAAATAACCAACAAATAAACCGGTTCCACATGTTCTGTGGACCAAAAGAAAACACAAGACTATAGGCTGGGTAAGTTTGAAAGGCAAAGTGATGTGCAAGCGGTCAGGCATGATTAGAAGTAACATGTTTTGCTTGTCAATACAAATCTTCAAACATAATGACCAAGGAGTTCAGTCTTAAGTATTTCTTTATCTGTGTGAGGGAAAAACTGCTTTCGTCTGGGACCTTTCTTTTGGTCTTTTTGCGGGCAAATCATAGGGTCAGATGCATTACAGTTATGCAGCATTTAGAAAAAAAAAAAAAAATCTCAGTGAAGGAAAAATGTCAACAGCTTTTCAACGTGAATTTTGATGCTTATTTTATCCGTGGTGGACTGATGGCTCACACCATGGAAAATTACACAAACTTCTTCTTCCACTCCGCAGTGAGAGCTGAGAAGGCTGGCCTCTTCCAAAAAGCATTTAACATGTGATTGATCTGCACTTAAAACTATTTGGTAGTTTAAAAGTTAACAATATTTTTAAATTCACAGTCTGCAGTAGAAAGAAAAAGTAGTCTCCAGAGTATGTAATATATGATTTAATATCTTAGCAGGTAGGAATGGAATTGTTTCATTTTCTGAAGAAAATATAAAGCACTTTTTCAAGAAAGCCTGGATCCATCTGTTGTGTCATCATTTCTAATTAGCAAAGAAGCTGCTCCCCCTTTCCAGCAAATGATTGGGATGTTCATGTTAGATTCAGCTTGCTGGAAATGAATCTTTAAAATGTTGAGAACTCTGTAAGGTTCAGAGACTACAAATCAAAGATTTGTGTGGTATAGCATAGAGTGGGTGGGTAGATGAAGCTGGTCCTTTAAAAAATGATCATAGCAATATTCTGAAATTGGGTTGATAGCAGTTACTTACAGAGCAGGGAAGAATATTTTTTTCTCCTGTGCAATACTACCACTGAAATGCTCTTTTCTGCATTACACAGGAGGTCATGTTAGATTATCATAATCTTCCAGTCTGCCCCAGCTCTATGAAATCTTCTCAACATACACAAATCTGTTTTTTGTGCCATGAGTTACTGTATTGTGGCTACAATTATCTTTTAATTACCTAATTTATGAAGTAACTTGACAGACACACAATCACTGTCAGTTACCACAGTTAGCTAACCATGTCAAGAACTTTGAAGAAAACAGATAAAAATGATAGTACTAGCAGGTTTAATTAGAAGGGTTATGAATTCTTTCTTTTTCAGTATATATTGTGTAGCCAAAGAAATAGTTCCTTTTGTATTATTATTTATCTATCTATCTATTTATTTATTTATTTACTTATTTTCCTGTGGGATTATGCCAACATGAAACTTGCTGAAATATTTATTCGGAAAACTTTCTAACTACTCTTTGGGGAAGATATGAGTCAGCTTTTGGGGATAAAACTTAATAGTCGGCTTAATTATTCATCTTTTGTCCCAAGCTGAACCATTGTCTGGGTTCAAATTAAGTAAAACTAAATCTGTAAATCTAAAATTAGAATGGGGATAAAACATAAATGTATAGTGGAAATCTCACCAAACAAATTGTGATGAACCCTAGAAAAGAAATTGTCACTAAATCTAATTTTTAGACAGTGTTTTCTTTGTAAGATGCCTTTGATGCAAAAGATATCCTGAATTACATCTCTGTAATATCATTTTCACTCTGAATTTTTCTGAATCAGTGGGATGCGTACCTGGGACTCCTTTCCAATTCCTTCAACACTGCCCTTAAAGCTTCAGTCTTGCTTGTTATCTCCCCCTTTTTCAAGTGTTATCATTACTTCATTACAGCATCATTAACACTCCGTCTCTCTCTGGAGGCACACTTTGGATTCATGAAGGATCTCTCCATCCCTGTGTGTCCTTTCACTTCTTTTGCTTTTGACTCTGAGAGCCCTTGCTGTTGTTTGCTTCTTTTCTACATCTTGTGGCATTTGCTAGCCACACTCTGGGGTTTATCAGCCTACCAGGGCTGCTCTCCCACGTGGCCAGGATGTCCATATGGTCATTTAGGGGCTCCAACTGCCAGACTTCTTCCAAAAATATAATAAAAAAGCAGGAGAGAGGAGTACCAAAAAACACATTTGGAACCTACAAAGGCAGTGGTGGGGTTTGATTGGAATTATGGCTTCCAAATGAAATTAAGGTTCAGTGGTGCTGGGGAGAGGTAGGGGGACTGATACGTAGCTTGCATAAGTATGAGAAAGCAGTTCATCTCCTCCAAAACTATACGCACTTGAAAGCAAGAAGTGCAATATAATTTATGCAATTAAAGGAGAAGATTACAGCATAATCCCTTAGCAGAGATAAGGAGCTCTGTATGCTGAGAACCTGAGTCTGTCCTCATTACAGAAAATGTAAGCCACGGTTACACTAAAAAAATATATCTAATTTTCTGTAAAATCATAGTTAATCATTACACTGATGTTTATATTTTAATGAGCGCAGAATAAACAAGCAATTTTATGATAATATATATACATTAGCCTTTTAACCTAAATTTAAAAGGCCGTTTAGAAAGTACATAGGTTCTGCTATTTATGGTAGAGACAGTGGATCCAAAGCTCTCCCTGCACTGGGAAGTGTTGCTACCAGCCTAATTGACTAAAACAAAAATGGGGGATTATTTTCTGTGTAGGTTTATACAACTTATAAGTTACTATCTTTTAAAACAGATGTCTCCTTTCTACAGTGAGGTTATAAACTCCTGGTGAAATTAGATATTGGTTAACTTTATGAGCTACTTTGTAAGAGACTATGAGAGTGATGTTATCTGGAAACATTTTAGTACCTGAACTAAAATGGTATTAAATTGCAAGTGCTAGAATTGCAAGTGCTAGAAAACAAAACAAACAAACAAACAAACAAAAAATAGTATGTGAAAGATCATCCTTTAAAAGATCATTGTAAAATTCTCCTGTTTTGCAATTCTTTGCTTGTATATTATAAAGGTTGTCACCATTCCTGTAAGTAATACAGAGTCTCTGAGATAAAATAAATAAAATAAAGTAAAATAAAATAAAATAAAATAGTTACAAATATTCCTTGAAGTATAGTGAGTAATAAATTAAATTAGAAAAATGCCTGGAAAGAACAATCATCAGAAATAATTTCTTGGCATTACATTCTATCTTACACTCTTTTTCTTTTAAATTACTCTTTTTTTTTTTTTTTTTTTTTTTTGACAGAATTGAGGCTGTGTTCACATAATATTCTTCTCAACGTTTTGGTTACATGCATGTTTGCATTTCAGACAAAAACCAAAATCCCTTTAAATTTATGGCCGAAGGACCTTTGTGATCTGGTTCACGGGTCACTTGTAGTCTTAGGGCAGGGTTATTGCAGGTGGGAGTCATCGGTGGTGCTGCCGATCTCATCCCTGGAGGAAGAAGGGCAAAGAAGGTGCCCGGATGGCTGAAGGGCACCACAGTGCCATCTCCAGGAAGGCATGGTGGGATGTGCTTTGGTTGTGCAGGTGGTTTCTTGGTCCAGATTGAGCACTGGAGACATCAGAGGAGCCCACACGCTCCCACTGTTCCTGCACCGGGCGTGTGGTTTGGAGCCTCCAGAGGCTTTGTTTTAGCATCAGTTCATGCTCAAACAGTGTTGGTTCTGGGGCAATGTTTTGCTTGCAGATTTTGACAGATAAAAGAAAATATCCCCTGCTGACATTTTAAGATGGAAAAAGGCCAACTGTTGGATTTTTCTTGTTAGGTGAACCTACAAAGCTGCTCCCTCCTGTTCAGACTTTGCCTCTCCATGCATGTTCACAGCTTTAAAAAGTAAGGAATAATCAGCAAATGCCAGCTCTTGAGGAAAAGTTTTTAGCTATGTACATAGGACTGCTCTTGAAGTGCGGTTCTGTAACTTACTGAAATTGCTGTGGATCCCTGGTTTACTTTGTGACAAGCCAAATGGGCTCCAGGACCCTCCCTTCACACCGGAGATATTTGCCAGAAACCAAACAGATGGTAAACTAGGAAGAAATGACCCTCGGCATTCTCATTAGAACAGTTGGGGAAATTTTAATAGGCCCCCATTTGCCTTGTGCTGTATCTAATACCCTTTGAACTGCTACTTTTATTTTTTATTTTTTTTCCAGTTTGTTACAAGTCAACTACTGCCATGTATATTTTAATAGGGATTATCAAATACAATTTGCCCAAAAGTTGTACCAACCCTCCGCTACTAATTAGCAAAGTTTAAATAATCACTGAGTTCTGGAATAATTGGAAAGAAACACTGTTTTTCCTGCCAATGCATAATTACCAATTAACAGGAAGATAAAATATCTGTATAGCAGTCATATCTTGGAGAATTTGTTAACAGTCAATTAAATAGTGAGTTGGTGCCAAACTGACATTGGTCAAGAAAGTTTACATTTGAGTTTAATTTTAAGATACTCCCCTCTGCCAAATGCATGTAACAAAGCTATAGCAACCATAAAACTTTCAAAGTTTGTCTGCCAATATATTTGTTTAATTATCACTTAAATGTATTTATGGCTAAAAGTTGACCATTTCTACAAAAAAATTGTTGACTATCATATGTGTCTCAGAGGAAAGGCTTAAGCTTTATTAATTCAAATGGCAAAGGCAGTAACTGTTGCTTACCCAACAGGGAACTGTGTCGACCTGCTGAGATGGAAGATTCCCCACACGCACATGGCTGAGGCAGACAGTAGTGACCCAAGTGTGGAGAAACAGGAAATGCTGAAAATACTTAAATTGGCCTTGTTTGGGTATAGTGCAATCCAGCCACATCACCCTGAACACCTTCACCCATTTCTGCAAATATTCTTTTACTTGTCATCTTTACCCAACCTTCTGCTATGGCAGCAGAAGCTCATCAGCCCTGGCTCTTGGACATCAAAATCTAATTTTTGCCTAATCTGCTGAGAAGCCCTGAGTTACACTGCAATTTAACATACATAAAAGTGAATGATTGTGTCTGCTCCATGATTTATTTCAAACTTCTTTGGAGTATTATGAAGACGACAGTATAATAATTCAAGCTTTTAACCTTAAAAATATACCTATAACACCTATTAGTAATGGTGTTTTCAAGGTGGCCAAGGTGAAAAGGAGAATGAGCCTATGCAAATGTGTGGCACGTGTAATGTTTTTTGTATTTATTAGTTTTGAATAGTGGGTGCAGATGGCAGTTCAACACTTTAAGCAACATTTAATGTTTTGCAGATGGAAGGATAGGTGGTCACTGTGGTGGAGACAAAGAGGAAAATTTCACAGTGTAGTAGTGCTTGTAACTGTAGTTTTCAAACAAGAAAATGCCTTTAGAGGCATTTCTACATAGCCAAAAGTAAAGTGCTGATTGATGTATTGAGGCTAATTCTGGTCCAATTTAGCAAGAATGTTTATTCAGTAGTGATGGTTTTTCAGGTCTTATATATATGTAGTTTTCTTCCCTGGCATGGCCAGAAAATGCTAAGGGAAAACCTTACAGTGTCATAGAATTTTACTGTGATTTTTTTTTTTAATTGAATTTTAATTTTTAATAAAAGGCATGTAGTAAAACTGATGTAAAACTTTGTGATCATTTTTTTTTTTTTTTTGGCTGCTTCATATCCCTGAGAGGAATCTGATCCCAATAAGGTATGGATTTCATTAAAAATATACAAAGAGATTAAAATGTTCATTGCGACAGGTTGGTGATTTTTTGTCTATACTAATAGCTATTGAAAGTAGTAAGTAATATTTTTTGAAATGTGCAAATTATAGGTCTTTTTAGTAATGTAGAATAATTTATATAAATATATACACACATACTCATTTTTACATATATATTTCTTTCTCATTCTCCTTATTTCACTCAATTTTCAAACACCATCTTCAATTGCTACATTTTAAATGCTGTTAACCAGCACATTCCAAATCTATATGTAAAAACAAAACGTGCAGTGACATTTGTGGCTTTCTCTCCATTTACCAATAGGAAAATAAAACAAATGATTAAGATCAAGCAGTATCATGTAAGTTTGGTATCCATCTTAAGAGAGCTGTCATCTGGCTTTTAGAGATACCCAGCACTGTACAGCAATCACAGAATCACAAAATCATCTAGGTTGGAAGAGACCTACAAGATCACCGAGTCCAACCTCTGACCTAATACTAACAAGTCCTCCACTAAACCATATCTCTAAGCTCTACATCTAAACATCTTTTAAAGACCTCCAGGGATGGTGACTCAACCACTTCCCTGGGCAGCCTATTCCAGCATCTAACAACCCTTTCAGTAAAGAAGTTCTTCCTAAGATCCAACCTAAACCTCCCATGGTGCAACTTTAGCCCATTCCCCCTCATCCTGTCACCAGGCACATGGGAGAATAGACCAACCCCCACCTCGCTACAGCCTCCTTTCAGGTACCTGTAGAGTGCGATAAGGTCGCCCCTGAGCCTCCTCTTCTCCAGGCTGAACAATCCCAGCTTCCTCAGCCTCTCCTCGTAAGACTTGTTCTACAGACACCTCACCAACTTCATTGCCCTTCTCTGGACTTGCTCGAGCACCTCCATGTCCTTCTTGTAGTGAGAGGCCCAAAACTGAACACAGTACTTGAGGTGTGGCCTCACCAGAACCAAGTATAGGGGAACAATCACTTCCCCAACCTTGCTGGCCACACTGTTTCTTATGCAAGCCAGGACGCTGTTGGCCTTCTTGGCCGCCTGAGCACACTGCTGGCTCATATTTAGCTGAATGTCAACCAATACTCCCAGGTCTTTCTCTGACAGGCAGCTTCCTAATCCCTCATCTTCCTGCTTGTAGCGCTGCTTGGGGTTGTTGCGCCCCCAGCATTTGGCCTTATTGAACTTCATACTGTCGGCCTCGGCCCATTGGTACAGCTAATCCAGATCATCCTGCAGAGCCTTCCTACCCTTGAGCAGATTGACACGTGCACCTAACTCGGTGTCGTCTGCAAACTTACCTGGGGTGCACTTGATCCTCTCATTCAGATCATCAATAAAGATGTTAAAGAGAACTGACTCTAGTACTGAGCCCTGGAGGACTCCACTAGTGACCGTCCTCCAACTGGATTTAACTCCATTCACCATGACTCTTTGGGCCTGGTTATCCAGCCAGTTTTTAACCCAGTGAAGCGTATGCCAGTCCAAGCCATGAGCAGCCAGTTTCTTGAGGAGAATACTGTGGGGAACGGTGTCAAAAGCTTTACTGAAGTCAAGGTAGACCACATCTACAGCCTTTCCCTCATCCACTAAGTGCGTCACTTTGTCATAGAAGGAGATCAGGTTCATCAAGCAGGATCTACCTTTCCTAATGTACTGTTCTGGAGAAACTCCAGTACATTCCACACATCAGACCCTATATGTCAGACTTGGTACCTGGAAAATGAGATAGATTTTTGTAGTGACTGTATGGAAAAATTTGGTGCAAATGAAAAATTTTTAGAGCTTCTAGATGTGGGACAAAGTCCAGCAGCACTGCACAGCTCCCACCATATAAATCCCACCTAAACCCCAGTGACATAGCCTTCAGGCCTCTGAACCTTACAGATTGAATCAGCTTGTCTACTCTCACAAGTGGTCTCAGAAACTCTGTCTCTTGGGTTAGTTTATAAGCCTGAAAGTGCTCGGGTGGAGATTTTCTGATCTCCTACTCAAGCACTGCTGTGACTAAGAGCCAGGCAAGGTGCTCCACAATAGCTGCTAGAACCCGATACATCAGATTCATCCAAATTCTCTTACACTGTGCTCATTTCAGAAAACAAACAAACAAACAAACCCAAGACAGATGGAAGAAGGAAATGGGTGGCAACCAGACACATGGAGTTGGTCTGGCCATTTTCTTGAGTGTTAGACTAGTAATTAACACACACATAAAGTCTGAGACCTTGACCTGCACACTTTTCCACCCCAGGAGTTCAAAAGGAAGTAGCCAGAAAGCAAGCAACAGTGATGTAGCTTTTGGGGTAATTCTCCACAATGACCTCTGTTTGGGGGGAAGTGTGTGGTTTTGCTCAGTTTTTTATTCTCATTGAAATCTTACCTCAAAATACATCTTATCTATGTTTATAAGAAAATCATTCCTGTTTGGCATTGATTAAGGAAATGTATATTTGTGACCCAATTGTCTTATATTATTATTTTATTTTGTTAACTCTAATATTTGTCTTATTTGTTCACCAGTTAGAGAATGATTTCTAAAGCAAGGACTTTCTTCTCCATTATTCTGTACAAAGATGCTGGCATAATACAACCCAATCTTTAACTGTACATAACTGTTATTATAATACAGATAATAGTGCATAAAAGTCAAGGAAAAACAAATTAAGCCTTAATTGCTTGTGGCAACAATAACAAAATACTTTCCCCTATAAAAGACGTTGTCATCATGCTTTGAAAGGAACATTCAACCGGATTGACAGGCTGAAGTTGCATGATGATTCTTAGCAACAGAGGAATATCTTTGATAAAGAAGAGGAAAAAAAGCTATCATCTAGAAATCTAGGGTCATCTTAAAACTGCATTCTGTATGGGTATGTCTCAGAATATATTAGCAAATATTCCTTTTGGTGCAAGAACCTCACACTGCTAACGTGCCTGCCGGCATTATTTCTCATCCTGTGCCCATTTCTGTGGTGCCTGATTGTCATGTGTTGTGTTGCTACAATCAGTCAGAGACCCTCTCCCGAACTCTCCTGTTGTGCCAGGCCTATTATTTTCCCTGCATTTTGTGTTTATCGGGAAGCGATCACATATTCAAGCTGAAATTATGGGGCTCTTGGACTTCATCAATTAAGATGCATTGAAGCCTCTTGCAAATGTGAAATGATATTGGGAAACGGTTATTATTGTAATTTTGAAGACAAGTTTGTAAACTAATTTCTGGCATATTATGGCAAACAAATGTTGTGATCAGACTGCTTCCTCCATATCTGCCAATTTGTTACATTTGAAAGTGGAGTTGATTAGGCTTATGGGAAAATGGAGCTCAGGAGCCCTATGTTAAGGTCCTGATCATCACCTGTCATACCAGTTATTTTGCTGCTTGCTTGTCTGTTATCAGTGTTATGACTGATAATCATTTATATGTTTTCACAGATAGTTCACAATAAAAATCTGCTCCAGGTCTCATAAAAAGCATAATCCAATTTTAAGAATATACCAAGGGAAGGGAACTGTTTACTGTGGGAAAGGATTGGTACAGTTACATTTTTGTCGGAGGTGACTCCAAAAATACATCAAATAGAGAAGAGTACAAGGGCCTTGCTGCTGTGCCGTGCTATGGGAGTAGGGTTGGCTCTCTGATTACTTGCTACACAGAGCAAAGGGCAAAACACCCAGAGCTACTCTTGCTCAACTATTGCTGCAGTGTTGGCAGGTGGAGAGAGGAAGGATTTGTCACAGAACCACCCAGAATCACAGAATAGCTGAAGTGTGAAGGGACCTCTGGAGTTCATCATGTCCAAGCCCTGCTCAAGCAGGGACACGCAGCACAGGCCAGCCAGCATCACATACAGGCATCTTCTGAAGATCTCCAAGGAGACCCCCACAGCCTCTCTGGGCAACCTGTGCCAGTGCTCAGTCATCCACACAGCACAGAAGTTCTCTTGGTGTTCAGACTGAGCCTCCTGTGTTCCAGGTTTTGTCCACTGACTCTTGCTGGCACTGGGCACCACCAAAAAGAGCCTGGCTCCACCCTCTTCGCCCTTTTCCTTTAGGTATTCATAGACACTGATGAGCTCCCCCTGAGCCTCCTCTTTTGCACACTGAACAGGCCAAGCTCCCTCAGCTTCCATCATAGGAAAGGTGCTCCAGACCCTGCATCATTTTGTGCTGGATTCTGTCCATGTTCTTCCTGTGCGAGAGGGCCCAGAACTGGACCCATCTCTCCATCTGTGTTCTCACCAAGTCTGAGTAGAGAGAAAACATCACTTCCTCAACTTTCTGGCAAAACTTTGCCTAATGCAGCCAAGAATGCCTTGCAGTCTGCTTTAGCAGCAGAGGTACATTGCTGCCTCACATTCAGCTTGGTGTCCACCAGGCTCCCCAGGTCCTGTTCTGCAGAGCTGTTTCCAGCTGGGTGGCCCCAGCATGTCCTGGTGCCTGGGGTTGTTTCTCCCCAGGTTCAGGAAACTACACTTCTTGTTGAACTTGATGAGGTTCCTATCAGACCACCTCTCGAGCCTATTGAGTTCCCTCTGGATGGCTGCACAACTCTCTGGCATATCAGAGAGTCTTCCGACTTCTCTGTAATCTGCAAATTTGCAGATGAAATGAAATATTATGCCTTTGAATGGACACAAAGTTTAAATCACAGCTTGTACCACACCAAAAAAAAAAAAAAAAAAAAAAAAAAAAGGTGTTCACTAACACAGTACTGTTACAGTATGTTGTAGAGGTTAGAAAATTTGAGGATAGATTGAGGTGAAAATTATGAAATCTTCACACAGGGGAACATTACCTTGCAGGAGTCTGACTCTGTCCTCAAGTGAGTTCATTCCAATAGTCCTTGCTACAAAATTCCCAGAAAGAAAAAGTGCAGTCCCTCACATGAGTTTCTTACTCCCTGAGACATGGGTGTTCCTCAGTTCTGCCCAGCTGGATTTTATTACTGAATAAAACCATCATTACAGGGTGCTCATGCCAATCCAGGTATGTCTTTGTACCTTGTTCTATAAAGCTGTTGAAAGAAAAAGAGAAAGAATGATGGTGGTTTTTTTTTTTTTTTTTTTTTTTTGTTTGTTTGTTTGTTTGTTTGTTTGTTTTTTGTTTTTCTTACTAACAAAATCTGCTCATATTTTATTAGTTTATCTAATGACTGTTTAATTATTTTTTATGAACTGTTAGACTCCTGTCATATGAATGCTTGTGAAAAGAAAATATGCCCTTTAACTTAACTTCAAGACATTAAAACCTGTAAAGTAGGATTTTTTTTATTATTATTATTATTTTTTACATTTGTCAAATGAATCAATATGCTGTAATCCTGGTCTCATTTCAACCCTTAGGAAAAATAATGCAATTATTTAAATCAAAGGCAGGTTTTAACCAAAGCATTTTTCTTCATAAATCCAAGCCTGAGCTGGTTGAACTTTTGAAGGAAACAAATGTTCAGGAGAAATCCAGGTGATAAACAAATATAGTATCAGACATCAGTAAAGGAAAGATGTTTTGCAGGTGTGTGAGAATTTTTTTATCTGATAAAATCAAATTAAATAGTTGAATATTGAAAGACCCAATGGTGTTTTGGAAAGATACGGCACTGGTGTAAACACTGAGTTCTACTTTATTTAAATAAAACTATTTAAATAATTACTTGACAATGATACTTTGACAGCATTACAGGAAGTAATGAGCATTTTTATGTAGCAGATTATTAATAAAGTCAGTATTTTGCTCTCCTAAGAGCAAATCTGAGTTTTTACATGTCTGTTTGTGGAAAAAAAAAACTGACACAAATATATTATGACATTAGAGTCATACTCCAGTCACATGTCATCACAGTCACCTTGACGTTCTCTGACATGCTGAAAGGATGATGTAATTATCAGAAGATTGAATCAATAAATACTGACAGCATTAGCTGTTAAGATGAAGAATATGATCATTAATGAGGTCTAGATTAAAAAAATAAATAAATAAATTTAAAAGCTGTTTTATTCTGCAAGTCTTAATTTTTAGGAAGGTTAAGTAAATTCTTCATTTTTATGTGAATAGTGATTTGGTTGAAATATTCTATCTGCTTGCTCACCAAACTCATTATTTTCTCTCTGCAAATGAAACTTTACTTTACTATCTTTAAATTACATAATAAAGGTCTTGGTTGTGACTTTTCCTTGTTAACTACTTAAATTTATCACTGAGTGTGTAATAAGTAATATCACAGGGACTAGTGACCAGTCAGTCATAATTCACTCACACAGGCAGCTTTGTCATAACATTTGCTTAAGGAAGGCTAAGATGTAACGAACTCTTTAAAAAGTCTTCAGTCATAATCTGCCAGAGTTCAACCAAAGTAAACTGGGATGTTCTATAAAGTAAAGCTGCTTCAGCTGCAGTTTTCAATGAGATTATAAAAGAAGTATATACTAGCTTCTAATTGAAGTTTGGCTAAAGACTTATCATTAATATGAAATTCAGATTCATACTGAAGAATTTGTCAAATAAGTGTGATAATCTAAAATAGTTCTGCTTAGCATGGAAAGTTTATTTGTTCTCTGCTGAAAAAATTTAACTGAGCAGTATATGCAGGATTCAAGAACTGTTGCATTTTTTATCTTGAGAAATATTTCTGGGGCACTTAGTTATTGCTATTTTACATTTTTAAATCCAGGACATTTTAGGATTTTCATCTGCATTTTATCCATAGACGGAATTCCTCAGTTAATTTTAGGTATTTCATTTTTACTGTGTGGGGAATTTGGGTGACAGGCTGGAAGCTGGGGCATTCACACACAGATGTGCCTTCAAGTGCTCCATTTTCCAAGGACTGACACTGACATGAAACGTACTTCTGAAGGTCCAATTTTCTGACATTAGCTGCTATTCATCCAGCAGAATTTTGAAAGACGTCTGTCATACTCAGTTATGACAAAGGGTTTTGACAAGCAGCTGAGCTGGTTCCCCCTGGCTCCCTTTCTTCTCTGGGGACAGAAACAGGCGCTTTGGGGACATTAGTCATATTACTCTGCAGTGGCCATCAAAGTTAGACAAATGATTTGTCTCTAAGTCACTATTTCTTGCCACCAATTTTAGAAAGAACTAAGGTGAGTAGGTCAGCTGTGGCTCTCAATACAATAGAAATCCAAAGTTAAGTGACAGGAACCTGCCATATCATTGTGAGCATCAGAAACCCCTAGAAGTTTCATCACAGTTGCTTCTTTATTTGATAGAACGATGTAAGAATATAAAACAGATGAAGCATTGGGAGTGCAAATGCTACAAGGCCAACTATAGACTACTATAATATGGTGTCAGCCATATTGTTCATTCTTAGACTAGCCATGTGGACAATTCTGTGGAAAAAAACAAATCCAAAGGGAGATGTCACTGTGCTTGGTAGTGCAAGCCCTTATTGTTCCAGGCAAATGGAGTTGTGTGGAAGTGAGCTGATTACAGAAGCAATAGGGTTGCACTGGATAGTTTCATTCAAGTATGAAGTTGTAATGTCTTCATGTGGTTAAAAAAGTAAGCTAGATTGAGTGAACTCAGCAGGATGGAACAGATTGACTCACTGAGACTGAGGAACTTCATAAGGTCAAACATTTTGTTACAGAGGATTTTGATTTAATAGCATATGAAGCATTTTAAATTAAAGAAAAAGAAATGATTGTGCTATTTCTCACAAAACTAGCTTTAAGATCTTAACTGTCATAAGAGGTGTAAAATTTTTTGGAAGTGGACAACAGTCTGGGGAAAAAATGTGTCTACTTTGAATCGATTATGAGAACATTAAAAGTTTAATATAGTTAACTCAGTGGCAGAGTATCTCTGGCCCATAGCAGAGGACTCCCTTCTAGCAAAATTACTGCAATTAATATCCAAAGCATAAATTTACAAACCAGACAGAAGAAATGGACTGTGGTGGTTGTCCTCAAAGTAAAATGTTTACAAAGTGCTATAACTAGTTAATTTTCCTTGCCTTTTTTGTATGACTGAGCTTTGTACTATCAATATTTGTCAGTAAAATATGGCGATTGATACTGTGCATTTATGAAAAATGTCTTCAGGAATTTTGGTATAGTTCCAACTTAGATTTAGTTAAGTGTAAAGCAATCACTGAAGTACAGAATTCTACATGTAAAAATGAAATCCAGGATTTTGTCTTTGGAGAGAAACCATTTGCAAAAGAAACTCAAGACTTGTATGGATTCCTCTTCTCTTCCTTTCTACCTTTATCTTTAAGAAGGTGGATACTGCCTAATTACAGTCCCAAGCAAGAATGTTACTTTAAAGAGATTTAAAATGCCAGCTGGCATAGGATGTACATTCACACATCTCAAAGCACTCATCTTCACTGTAGCCCCCATTATACTAAGCGGAAGCCAAGGGATATTCATCCACCCACCCACACCTTAATGGATGGCCCCTAGTATGTCTTTTGTCATATCTGTCCTCTGCCCAATGCCTTAAACATCTCAGATGGCATTGGACATTTCTGTGCAGTAAGTACAGCTGGTAAAGCATAGGGGACTAGAATGCCCTAAAGCAGAGGATGTCCCATGCCTTGAGCTCCAGGATCTTGGGTGGCCAGACCTCCAAGAGCTGCAGGGAGCCAAGATTCATGTGCAAGCATGTCTACATTTTCTCAGTCTGGAGCCGAGTCCCACCCTCGCTTTTCTGCTTAAGAGACTCAGGGCATTGTCTGGTTATGGTAACAAACCACTTCACAGTTTAGCCTTGGAAGCAGCTGAAGTACATCTATGGTTAAAGTATAGCTTAAAAACTACAGGTAGGATCTTTTTTATTTAATAAGTAAATTGATTTATTAAGTGCTATTCTATTTAACATCATCTTGCTGGTACAGGATAAGAAAAGGTAGGAAAGGTTATTGCTAGCACAATCTGTTTTTGTGCTGGCTGTGGAATTTGTGCTATTGCAAACCCTCTGAAGTGCTTTCTCAAAAGCTGGTGTAGAAGAGTCTCGCCAGGATGAGTGGCTTTTCATGCATTGTTTTATTGACTCACATCTGATGGTTTTCCCATGTGTATTTAAAGGCTGAATTCCAGTCCCTAGTGAATGACTCCAAAAGCATTTTAATTTTGAGTTGAATTCATTTGCAATTTCCAATGGAGACATCTGCAGATCAGTTGAGTCCAGGTTCTTGAGTCATACCTATTTCAATCTTGTTAGATGCTTTATTTTGAGCCATTTGTTGAATTAAATTAAATGAATTAAATTAAATATAAATAGCTTCAAAAAACAATGCCTTTTATTTTAAAAATCCCACCCATATATCAAAATGAGTTAAAAACTCATTCAGCTGTTGTTTACTTTCATGAATTAGTGTCTAGCACAAGGTTCTACTTTGTCTTTATTTTCATTGCCTATTTTAATTGACAAAAAATCCTCCTCAATTTACTAATAAAACAAAAAGTACAGTATTAGCTCTACTTCAATTGTCAGAAAAACAAAACAAAATAAAACAAAAACACAAAACAAACCACCTTTTAAAGGCAAGCAGTTGCATCAGAGAAAAAATATGAAATCTGATACTGATAAAAATTGGATACCGTCAAGTGGATATTTTCAGGGGAAACAATTGTAGGCATGGTTTTACAGGTGGCTCTTAGAAGCCATGTGAACAGAAGTACCTTGTTTAAAATAAATAAATAAATAATAATTTTACACAGTGAAGAACTTGCATTTAAACATTAAATTCTACTCCATTTTACTTGTACTTTTGTTATAGTTTTTGGAATAAGAAAAGGAGAAACTATCACTTTAATTACAGCAGTCATGACATGCGAGAAAGCAAACACAGATAGAAGTGTAGGGAGCTGTACATAGTTTAAAAATTATTCTAATCAAGGAAAATAGCTTAGAGTCTTCAAAGTAGATTTTATAATTTTTGTGCCCTGAGGACAAATAATAACTCTGAAGTGTTTCAGGAAGCCAATGTAATGAAAAGACCTTTTTTTATTATTATTATTATTAAAAAAAAAAAAAAAAAAAAAAAAAAAAACACGAAAAAACAAAAAAAAACAGTGATTTGGGGAGGAAAAGATACTGTATCTATGTTGCTATTGTAGCAAAGCACA
Source organism: Nettapus auritus (assembly GCA_011076525.1). Taxonomy (NCBI): domain Eukaryota; kingdom Metazoa; phylum Chordata; class Aves; order Anseriformes; family Anatidae; genus Nettapus; species Nettapus auritus. Next base: position 13,241,175 of record CM021765.1, on the reverse strand, counting down.
GCTTCACCACTTTACATGCAACAAGAAAGGTACATGCAGCAACATTTATTTAATGGAATAAGATAATATTAAGTTGAAATACTGTTAATAAATGATAACTTGTCTTTCTGTGTCTGAGCAGTACTTGCTATTTCCATTAAGTACAAGGTAAATAGTGAAAAATAATTTGATATCTAGATTTTATTATTATTATTATTATTATTATTATTATTATTATTATTATTATTTGGCAGCCTGATCTAAAAGCCGCATACTTGTATATGGTCTTTGGTATGAGTCCATTTAACTGTGATATTTTCTGTGGAATTTGAGCTTTACTTTGAAGAAAAAAAATAGAATTTAGAAGTTTCTAAAAGTGAATTTTTAACATTAATAGTGATCCTGAAAACTATGCTGGCTCTAAGAAGTTAATATTTTCTTTCTTGAAGAGGTGATAAGTTGATAAGGTACTAACTTCATTGATCAAGATTTAAGTTTGATGCTTGTTTCAGCAGAACTTGCAGCTTGGGAGAGATCGTCCCTTTTTTATACAAGATCCACATGGTGGGTATTTGAGGACAGAGAACTGTCCCCAAATGGGGACCCTGAGATTTGGTTCTGGTCCCCTGGTACTGCAAGAACCCTAACAATGATGCTGAAGCTTGAATATCTGTGGATTTAAGCTCTGTCTTAAAGCTGGTTAGAGTCTTTTTATCTCCCAAATTCTTATTGCAAAATTGTTTCAATGCTTCATTTGCCTAGTGATTAAGAAGGATTTAAATTACAGTAAATTTATTTAAGTCCAGTTTCTACCCTTTGTTCTTACACCATGATAGTCCTTTGGCTTAAACAGCTCCTTTACAACCCTGTAATATAGCAATAGCAGTCATTCTCTCTCTAAACAAGACAAGATTTTTCTGTCTTCTTTTATGATATATTTTACATTCTTCTCATCATGCTGGTAGTCCTCCTCTGCAGCTGCTTCAGCCTAAGTTAATCTTTTTTGAACACAAGCGTTCATAATTACACACAATTGATGTCTTAGTAATGCTTTACTACTGCCATACTAATACTCCCCCCATCCTTACTAGAAATAATTGAGCAGATACATTCTAGGGCAGTGTTTCCCTTTTTTCACATCAGTACCACACTGAGACTGTGATTGATGAACAACTATTGAGCTTTCTTCTCATTCATTTCCAGCTCAGAGCTGAACCTACTTTTGTCACTAAGTAGCATGATCTTACACTCTCTGCGAGAGTTGCTTTTTTTTTTTTTTTTTTTTTTTTTTTTTTCCCCCACTGGTCAATCATACTCCCTGGTTAAAAAGTTGTCTAATTTCTAATTTGAATGTGTCTTGTTAGTGCTCGCAGGAGCTGACTCTCGTTATACCTTTAAGCTGTGTCTAAAAGACCTTTATAGGTCCCATTTGCTTTATGTAAGGTTACTGATCTACTGACATGAAGTCACATCTCAGTTCTGAGAAATAAATTATAACTTATAGAGTTATATTATAACTTATTGAGTTAAGATTTTAGTGTAAGGAGTCTGTGACATATCCAAGCAAAAGATATAAGGTTTATTAGCTTCTCTCTGGACTGTAGCAATTTTCAACTTCCTTGTAAAAATGTGAACCTGAGCAACAGGTATTCTTGTACCCCTCAGTTCCTCATTCCTACAGGTTTGTGTGCATTCTGTTTTGTTTTGCTTTCTTTTTAAAGTAGACTCACTTTACCAATGAGTCACACTTTGTTTACCAAATTCCATCTGACTAACCTGACTGAGGGTTTGTTCCAATATTTGTATAATTCAGAAAATATTGCTGTTGGTGATTTCAGATCTGCTTCCAAATTACCAATGAAAATGCTGAAAAAACAGCGATACTCAGGAAAGTGCTATTGAATGGAGATTTGTAAGTGACAGCTGGTGCAAGTGATTCAAGTGCTTAATGCCATAAGTAAATACTTTGATATTGTATTGGACTATTTTTGAATAAAAGGATATTGTGTTTTTAAGTAAAGTACCTCATGAAAAGCTAGAAGTGATTTTTTGATAATTGAATAGGTGTTGAGAGTTAAAATAAAAAGTTTCAGGATATTCTTAATGGAAAATGTTAAAGCAGATTCAACCATTTTCAAGCTCTGCTAATTAACATTGGGGAAGAGTAGTTATTGTATGAAATTCAAGCAGTTCAATAAGAATTAGCTTGATTAATACATGCAGAAGAATGCCACTCTTAGTCAAATACTGTTTTCCTCTGAGATCCCATTAAAAATTTGATCAAAGTTTAATTACAACATAGGCCAGTTATGTTTAGATGACACTGAAAACATCAAGGTCCTTCAAATAATGGGTTTTTATGAAATAAAGAGAGTTGGTAATTGTCATGAACCAAACTGAAAGTCTTCAGCTTTCATTTTCAACTAAATAGCTGCACAATATAGAGAATAATACTCATTTGTTGATGTCATATTGCACTGTAATTATTTTTCTCATTATTTGTGGGATATTTTGGTTCCAGAAGCCTCTTTAGAACTTGATAGGTATGTGCAGGAACTCTTGGATTTTGTTAGCACATCTTTCTAAAGAGATCAGTGACAGAGAGACCAATGTACGCTAAATTTCATGAGCTCTGGTAGTGCTATGGAATTACATGATTAATTTGTTATTTTTTTGGTTTACTTTTCAAGAAGGAAGGTGAAGATAGTTCTCCTCTGCAGTTCTCTAGTGAGTGTTGTAATTTGAGAGCTTCTTGAAGAAGTAGATTGAAGGGATAGATTGTAGAGCAAATCCATATAGGAATATTCCAAGTCTATGGAAAGTGTGGAAGTGAGTGAGAAGAAGGGAATGGTGGAGAGGCTGGGTATTGGAGATTTGCTGAAGCCAAGAGAAAAAAAAGAGCAAAATATATTAAAACAGAGGAACTAAGTGATGAGTGTGTACAAATAGAAGTGAATCTTCTTCTTTCTTGTGAAAAATTAATCCAGGAACTCAGATGTAGGTTTCTAGGGAGTTAGAACAAATAGCTTGTACTAAATGGAGGAAAGTTTGTAGGTCAGCCTTCAATTCATGGTCAATATGGGAATTCCAGTAATGTGCTGTGATATGTGACATAACTGCATTTTAAAATTTGATTTAACACAATCTATTGGTGGTCCTTCAGAAAGAAGTGAAGAATGGGATGTTCTTTCTTTGACAGTTGTAGGGAAAAAACACATAACCACATCATAGCTTAGTAGAGCTCTGTGGAGAAAACATAAGCAGGAGTTCTGCTGTTCCTGGTTAGGTCATTGGAACAAAGAAATGCATTCCTTCAGGAAATCGCAGCAGGACAGAAGATTCAAAAACTCTAATATAAGGTTCTCTGTTATATGATTATTTTATTATTATATGATTTTAAGACATATTTTATGCATTAAAAAAGAAATTTAATGCTATATTGTTATAACAATAAAGCTCTAGGAAGGAAGCTATGATTAAACTTAAATATTCTAGTAGTGAAATTCAAGCATATGAATTTCTATCTTCTATCTTCTAGATATCTTTATCTCTAACAAGATAAAGATATCATATTCCCAGTTTACAGTTTTTTTTCCTGCAAGACCTACACTGATATGAACCGTAACTATATGTGCAACTGTACTTGTAGAGGTGGAGTTCTGAGACATTTCAGGCTCAACTTTGAGTAGAGTCAAGCAATCCAGTGATCTCACACTTTTGATGAATAATGTATCATGTTAAAATGATCCTCTTCACCAAGAAAGATTTGTTAATTTCACATGGTATTTGTGGGGAATGTTGAAGGTAATCTTCAACTTTCATTTACTAATATATCATTTTTCTTAAAATGTTGGTGAAAAAATAAAAACAGGAATGGTATGTTCGTTTCATCTTTGGGACAAGACACTTTGATACTTTTGAGTTTATATTCAGGCTTCACTGAATTGTTATGTTCATTTTGATCCAGATTTCTAAGTGCAGTGTGCTGTTTCTGTCTCTGTGGTTTCGGCCAATTTCATTCATACTCTTGATTACGGTTCATTAAAGATTATATATATATATTATATTATATATATATATATCATCACCAGACACTTGTGGAATCACTACCTGGTAGTGGCAAACCATGCCTTTGCTGGTTTTCACAGCTGTAGACCAGCCATTGTTACACCCTACAGTGTCTCACTCTGGGAGCGTCCTACCGCCAAATGACATTTATGTGTAAGAGTACAGTCCTTCCTTGATACCAGTTATCTTCATGGTTCCAAAGCACCTAGAAAGAACAAGATGAAAAACTGCCTTACCACCACTGCTTCTCAGAGATTTATCATGACCTCTCTTCACTTCAGCGTTTTTTTTTTGTTGTTGTTGTTTTATTTTCTTCTTTTTTTTCCTATCTTTAATGTTCTTCTCTAGACAATCTTTCAGTAACTTTTATTTCTTTATACTTCAAAAAGGAAATTGCATTTACCAAAGTAGCTATCTGTAATGGTATGACTGTCCTAAAACTGTCCACTCAAGTTACAAGTCTCTGAAAATTTCCATTTGCACATAGTGAGTAGAATTAATAGTAATAATAAATAAATAATGATCTGTATGGTACATCTGCAGTGAATATATGGAATGGGAATATATTGTGCTCCCTTACAAGATTCTTTTTTTTTTTTTTTTTTAAATTATTAAAAAAAAAAAAAAAAAAAAAAAAAGTGCTTGCCAGCAAGAAAAATAATTCTTTCATTTTCTTGTTAGTAGTTTCACTATACAGCTAACTAAGGGGAATCACAATCTCATTTTGCTACATATATTAATTTTATGTGTTCTATAATCCTTGTTATCAAGCAGTGCTTGAAATTCTTGTGCAACTGAATGGGACGGGACACAAGTTATAGATAGCCTTCTGTGGAGTCCATCACAGTCAGCTATCTCTCTGTGTTGTTTATAAAAGGAGCATAATCATTTCTTGGGGAGGACAGGCTCATTAAGCATTCAAAGTTTAGGTCCAAGTGGTCTGGATCATATTGGTGGAAGTTATCAGGCGCTAACATCTCAAGTGTTTACTCAGCCTTTGTAAGAGGTTTACAGCTTTATACGTTCTTATCAGTAGCTGACCTAAATAGGTGAAAGCTAATTTGAAGTTGTCTGTGTGAGCCTAATTATTCACAGGAGTGATTTCAGCATAGCCAGACATAAGACAGTAAGATAGCTAGTTCAAGTGGTAGAAGTTCCTGGTATGGATTTAACAGCTCTGGGCTTCACTCATATAGTGTGCACTTTCATGTGATAAAATGCTTTATTTCCTTTAATTTACCATTAAAAAAATCTCTCTAAATATATCATTTAAGAAGGAGCAAGGAAAACAGAATCTTTCAAAGCTAGAACATAGTGTTTTCAATCTTTCCGTTATTATTCTTACCCCATGACTACAAAAATACATTTAGTGTTGTCTGTACTCTTTTCTATGCTGTAGAGTACCTTGAGCTTTTGATATATTGCCAGTACAACCTGCAGCTCTAGTTGTGCACTGTTGGTAGTTCAAAATATTTGCAAGAAAGATAGTTGGAAAAATAATTCAGGAAATAATTTCCAAGTGAAATAAGGCAATTCATTGAAATAAACTGCAAAATAAAGACTAGGCAGTGTTATAAGTACAGATTAGCACTTGCGGGGCAAGCAGGCGATCAGGCCCAGTCAGCATGGGTTTATGAAGGGCAGGTCCTGCTTGACGAACCTGATCTCCTTCTATGACAAAGTGACGCGCTGGGTGGACGAGGGAAAGGCTGTGGATGTGGTCTACCTTGACTTCAGCAAGGCTTTTGACACCGTTTCCCACAGCATTCTCCTCAGGAAACTGGCTGCTCTTGGCTTGGACTGGCGCACGCTTCGTTGGGTTAAGAGCTGGCTGGATGGCCGGGCCCAAAGAGTCGTGGTAAATGGAGCCAAATCCAGTTGGAGGCCGGTCGCTAGTGGCGTTCCCCAGGGCTCGGTGCTGGGGCCGGTCCTCTTTAATATCTTCATCGATGATCTGGATGAGGGGATCGAGTGCACCCTCAGTAAGTTTGCAGATGACACCAAGTTAGGTGCGTGTGTCGATCTGCTCGAGGGTAGGAAGACTCTGCAGGAGGATCTGGATAGGCTGCACCGATGGGCTGAGGTCAACTGCATGAAGTTCAACAAGGCCAAGTGCTGGGTCCTCCACCTGGGGCGCAATAACCCCAAGCAGAGCTACAGGCTGGGAGATGAGTGGTTGGAGAGCTGCCTGTCAGAGAAGGACCTGGGAGTGATGGTTGATAGTCGGCTGAATATGAGCCAGCAGTGTGCTCAGGTGGCCATGAAGGCCAACAGCATCCTGGCCTGTATAAGAAACAGTGTGACCAGCAGGGCTAGGGATGTGATTGTCCCCCTGTACTCGGCTCTGGTGAGGCCGCACCTTGAATACTGTGTTCAGTTTTGGGCCCCTCGCTACAAGAAGGACATTGAGGTGCTTGAGCGAGTTCAGAGAAGAGCGACGAAGCTGGTGAAGGGCCTGGAGAACAAGCCCTACGAGGAGCGGCTGAGAGAGCTGGGATTGTTCAGCCTGGAGAAAAGGAGGCTCAGGGGCGACCTTATCGCACTCTACAGGTACCTCAAAGGAGGCTGTAGCGAGGTGGGGGTTGGTCTGTTCTCCCACGTGCCTGGTGACAGGACGAGGGGGAATGGGCTTAAGTTGCGCCAGGGGAATTTTAGGTTGGATCTTAGGAAGAACTTCTTTACCGAAAGGGTTGTTAGACATTGGAACGCGCTGCCCAGGGAAGTGGTTGAGTCACCATCCCTGGAGGTCTTTAAAAGACGTTTAGATGTAGAGCTTAGGGATATGGTTTAGTGGGGACTGTTAGTGTTAGGTCAGAGGTTGGACTCGATGATCTTGAGGTCTCTTCCAACCTAGAAATTCTGTGATTCTGTGATTGTAGCAAATTCATTATAGACCCTATTAGCAATCACAAATGTTCTGCCATGAAAATGTTACAAAATGAAGTCATTGGGACATATGAACAGCTGTACATTACATTTAAATTTGATATTTGGTAATCTCAAACGAAAGGATGAACTAGTCGTTTGCTTTTCTGGCAGAGAAAATTTCTACTCTTGCAAAATATAGGGTATAAATTACAACATCCCAGTTGCACTGCACTTGCAAACTCTACATGATTAGTTTTCTATGACCAGAGTATTCTCGTCATACTTGCCAATACAACCGTTGGTACTTTCCTACGCTTTCTGATTTTTCTGAAATAGCTGATAGTAATTAGAAAGGATACCTGAAAAACAATTTATTTTCCAAGTTGCTTACCAAATTAAAAAAAAATAAAAAATAAAAATAATGTTTTGTACTGAGCTGCAATTTTATGGTGTTTTTGCTGTTGTTGTTTTGTTTGTTTGTTTGTTTGTTTGTTTGTTTCCTTTCATTCAACCCCAAAAGAGAGTTACCTCTGCCAATTGATGGAAATGCAGCTGCATCACTCTCTGAACTGACTGTCTGGGGGGAATATCTCCTTTCTAAACAAGGTCTCAGTGGCTAAAGTGATCAACAAGGATGTGGGATATTAGGTCAATTTTTTTCCTCTGTCTGAGGATATTCAAATGTATATGTTCCACTGGTCTGAAAAGTATCCTAACCAAGGGGAAAAGGTACAGCATAATTGTAACTGTCAGAATTGCTGTAGAGTTAGCAATTAAAAAGTAGTTAGCAAGGGGAATGTCAAGTGCTATAAAAAGCCCCTCAAGATTTGTGCTTAGGCACTGATGGGTGAAGAGAGAAAGGCCAGGCCATGGGGCAGCCTGCATGGAGCTTTGAGCATCTTACTGGTGAAGATCCCTGTTGGCCACCCCTAGGTACCCTGAGGTAGGTACCCAAACCTCCCCTCCTGGAAGGGCACCTCCTTGAGAAGTGGGACATGGGGGCATTCCTATCTCCTATAAGTCTTTGCTCATCTGTAGACATCAGGCATCTTCCCCAGGAGGCCACCACAGTGCTATCTTCAGCTCACTCCAGAACAGCTCTGTCTCTGTTTGCATTCACCCATGTGAAACTAGGCTTAAATCTTTCCAAGCAGCATAGTTCATTCAATATAGTGTTCTTGTACAATGATGTCTTGGCCACTGCACTGAAGGAAAGATGGAATACGCTGTTAGCAGGCTTTAGGCTCCCTCATTTTTCCAGACCAAATTATCTGTCATGTTTGGCCCAAGTTTGTTTGTACATCAGCTGGAAACTCCCTAATCTACTCAGATTTGGCAAGCATATTATTTACCAGAAACATATTCTTGGTTATATACTAGTTCCAGAAGTGCTAACTCTGTTCATAAATTCATAGATGTTTTCCACCATCCCTGTTTGCCACACAAAAGTCAGTGTGTTAGAACAGAGAACACATACTGTTGAAGAAGTGCTGATATTTGTGAAGGCTGATGCTACAGTGTGAGACATTCAAAGTATCTGGAATTTCTAGCAAGAAAAAAAAAAAATAATCAATTAGCATACATGGCAGGGCTGAAATTAATGGAAATTACAAAACGTGCTCATTTGCTGAACCTTTAATCTGCCTTGAACAGGATAAAAATGTAGTTGAGACCTAGAGATTGAGAGTTAATTTTCTGCCTTTGTACCCACACTTTGCTGTTCTCTTCATTACCTGCAAATCAACAATAAGGAGAGGAACTTCACTGTAGGGCTGCAGCTCTGTGGGCTACTTTTCTAGCTAAGGGCAGAGCAGTAGGTCAAAGAGCAGGACTGTGTCTTGATCTTCATATTTTTAGCCTTCTCTTTATATGTTAATGGGACTGCTGCTCCCTAGTGTAGGTCTCTGGTGTGTTACTTTGACTTGCTGTATTTTTTAAACCCTTTCTAAAACTGCACTAAAATCTTGGAGCATCTATCCCACGACAGTCCCAGTGGGGTTTGTTTGCTCAAAGAGGCAGGCTTTCAGCTGAGCATTCATTCATAGAACTGAATCACATTTTAAGTCAATCTGAACATCTGGTTCGCAGAACAAGACATCGGGAGCACTCTGAGTATTTTCTCCCAATTCTGATCTTGAAATGTAACCCGGACCTCTTAGAGGTGATCACTTGCTTGGCTTTGTCATCATATTCCCATAGCACTGGCTGAAGCTTTCTTCTTGCCAGCAAAGCCACAGAGTGATTTGGAGGATGTGTAGACCCTGCACACTATTTCTGTAACACACTTAATTTTCACACACAGTGTGGTATTAGCTGCTATCACATGAACATTGACCAGTCCACAGATGTGAATATAGTTCACTGGTTTCTAATTTATTTCCTTAAGATCTCTTGTAATACGTCTTGGCTTCCATAAAGCATAGGCACAGGTAATGGCTGTACCCATGAGCCTGCTGTCTGACCAGTATTGAGCTAACCCACAAGTCTGGACTGATCTTTGGCTGATGGAAAGGAAATGTGAAGCACAAAATAATGAGGTTTGTGGATGGCTGCCAGCAAGACTGCCATCACTCGCTGACTGCCAAGGGGGCTGTGGCTGGGAGGGGGCAGACTGCATGGCTCTAGGGACACTGCTGGCTCCTGCCACCACACTCAGTCAGCACACACCCTGCACAGTCTTTTAAGATCCTCACTTGAACATAAAATGACTGCAGAAGATTATCCTTTGAGATTTATTCATAAAGTGCTCTGTCGAGCACAAAGACTTGAAGAACAGCAGTTGTTTTTTTGTTTTGTTTTGTTACCAAAAATTATTGTTTACATTGAGTGATAGCTTACAAGAGGCTTACTGTACTTGGTAGCCCTCTTTTATTTACAATGGTCACATCTAATCTGGAATAACTCTTTCCTATTTGCAATTGACAGTATTTTGTCTAGAAGAAGAAATTTCCAGGCAGACGAATAACATGCAGAATTATTTTATTTGCTTTCTTTCTACTCTTAAGTGACAGTATGTGTTGTCAGATAGAAATAAAAGCACGACGTTACAATTTTCTGTCTGTGGCATGTATGTCTTAATATATACCATATGGCTGAGGGGCATTGCACCAGATTTGTTCTCACTTGTGATTTTTTTCTCACTAGAGTTAAAAGTAGTAATATGCAAATGAACAAGTAAAATAATTTGTTATCCCTCTGGGCTTTTTGGCTGTGATTATTCTTGCTTGGTTTTCTGTGTAAAGCGTTGTGTTTGGGTTTTGTTCTCTGAAAATTCTGCTACTGTTCATGTTTATTAGCCTGTAGCATGTATTCTGAGGAATTTTATTCTTAATGAGCACCATTCTGCTGGTCCTGTGGATGTTCAGGGTGCTGGGCATGCTGCTCTTTTCTTTAGTGACTGCTCAGTGCAATACTCTCAACATTACAGTGTGCTGCTGGGTAGTTGGGGAGGATGCAGCATAAGGTGACAAAGACTGGGGTCACAGCAGTTGTAAGACTAAACAGGAGGGAAATAAAGTATTACCTGTTTCACAAGGGAAAGGGAAACAATAGCCAGATTTTGCTCTCATTCAGTTCCAGTTTTCTGTTTTGTCGCGTAGTCATCATAGAAAATAATATTAAGAAAGCATAAAGCATTAAGACAACTATTTGGGTGTTCTTAGACGGGTATTTTTTCTTTATTTGTAAAAGTACCACAGGAATCTGCAAACCATAGCTGGTATTTCTGGTATGAAAGAAAGTGGGATAAGTATGTAACAGGAAAACACTTTCAAACTCCAGCCTTTCAGAGTAGCTGAGTATCACCACTCCTGCCCCTGCCAAAAGATGTTCTCCCCGTGCACTGTCCTGGTGTCAACGAGGTGACTCTGCACAGCCAGGAGATGGGTTGAAAAATGCAGAAATGCATTTGCTCTGCCACACTGAAGTGTTTTGCAATGCCATTCCCAAGCATCTCCAGCTTGGAAGGGATCACACTTACTGCTGCTTGAAGCTGTGCAAGCAGCAAGGGTCTCCAGCAGTCCTCCAGCCCCACAGAGCTTTGCTGTGTGACCCCACTGCCCAGTGAGCCCTTCCCAGTGTCCTCAAAACTAAAAATTGCAGGAGGCTTCCTTGGTGCTGCACAATGTGGGGGGCAGAGCAAGACCTGCTCCTTTGTTACAATACTTAAACACTGGCTGTAGTAGATTTGTGGTTATACAGAAGAGAACCCAGCAGTTTTGGGCTAACATCAGGATGCTTACGGAACATACATTTGGTGTAGAGAACTGTACTCCCATCCACTGGTTGACATGATCTGGCCAGTGATACTGGTGGTTTTTAGCCAGTGGTGTTAAATCTCAGCAGAGTTTCAAAGAAGGAACTTTAGATTGGCAATTTTCATTGAAATTCCTGCCTTCAACCCACAAAACCATTTCCTCTGCCCCCCCCCCCCCCCACTTCTCCCTGACCTCTCCCCCACCTAATTTGGTGGTTTCGCAGCTCCCCTTGACTCTTCACAGAGTCTGGGAATGACCGTGGTGCACCTTAAGCAGCTTTGTGTATGGTTTTAATTTTTACGTTTATGAATCCTAAGGAATTTGCCTCTTTCTGCACCCCTCAAAAAGGCAAAGCAGTGCTCCTGACTCATTACTGAACTACTCAGTTAAATGCATTTGTCACCTCATCCTGCTCCATGCAAAATGTTTCACTTCACACAGTGCTGCAGACACTGTGACTGGTATTTACAAATTGCATGTGTTGTTAGCGGCTGGTCATGTTTACATGTGGGAAGATAAAACCATATTCTGTCATTGCCATAGCCAGCTTTTCCCATGTGGATCCATAGCTCCAGCATGCAATCTTTGCCCAGCTGCAAGTCCAGCCTTCAGGAGGGAGGGGAAGGGGAACCTGGAGAACCTCCAGGTCTGTGGCTCTGGGTGGAAACAGCACCTTGTCAGCAAACAGCACTGCTGTATTCAGTTTATCTGCTAATCACAGCTCTGAGCTCTTTACAGAGTGTGCTCAGTCAGTAACACCTCAGAAAGAGTAATTTTAACCAGGAACAGCTGACGCTGATTTAAGTGAAGAAAGTGTATGCCAGGAGCTTTGCCCCATTCCTTGGAGATGCAGCAGGTGCCACTGGTGAGGGACACGCTGTGTTTCCTGGGCACCATGTGTATTTACAAGCTGACTTTCAGCTATCTGCAATAAAGAATTGTGGAATAGGACAGAATAATTTGCATAATAGCATCACTCCAAAACAAGAAGTGGTGTCTGTAAATGATAAATTATCCATCTGGAGAAAGATTTCCATTGAGGTCCCCCTGGTTTCATTATATACGTATCCTTATTGATTGGTTTGACTGACCTAATTTGCTTAGGTGGAAACTACCAATTTTAAAACATCAGAGTTTGCCACTTATGTCAATAACAGAGATAGAAAATGTAATTGGGGACAGTGCAAGAGCAAAGAAGATATGAGCACGGAGTGCATTCTTCAGCGACTGAGACAGTGATGGTAATGTGGGCAAATGCAGATGATGTCTGTGGGCAAAGGATCAAAAGGGAGGAAAAGTGATACGTTACAAATGGCTGCCAGCAACTATTAAGTTCATTAAAAATAAGTCTAAATGAGACTTAGGGTTTTGTAAGCAAAACCTTGAAGCCATTATCCCAATTAGTCACACTAGGCTATAGAAGAACAAACAGGATCCTGGGAGGTGTCACCAATGACAGCCTAACCAGAGGACGGGTGCTGTCCATGTGCAAGCCACTCAGCCCAGCACAGCTAGAGCCTGGGGGAAGCTTAATTAATATTTCTCTTCTGGAAGCTGCTGCCTTGTAAAGGATGCATTATAGATCTAATCAGGTTGCATGTGAGTGTCACAAATAGATTTTACACAACTTTGATTTAGCAGCAATTTAAGAATTATTAATATTTTATGGTAAATCGCAAAATTAGATTGTGTGATTTTAAACAGCACTTAATCATTAGCCAATTTAACATAATGATTCAGCAGAGGAATTCACTACAATAGAAATAGCAAACATAAAGGAGTGTTGGGCAGTTACGTTGTCACTGAGACGTGTAGTTGTGTTCTAGCTATTGCACAGCAATGTCTTGCTGGATGTCACTTCAGCCAGTGAGCAGGGAAGTTTGGTCAGTGTGTGGCTCTGCCGAAGTGAGAAGGTCGGTGTGGTTCTGCCTATTGCAGTTTCACCTCCACCAAGGCAAATTCAGAGCACTTCAGAGGCTCCAATGCTGCCTTAGTGAATTGTCACTTTTGTAAGAAGGATGTGGCTACTGCTGGCCCTGAGAATGAGTCTAGTGGGAGCCGATGTCTGACACTATGGCATGGTGGCCCTTTGTCACACTGGTCACCGATATAAAGCTTATCAAGCATGTGTCTAATGCTTGGCTCCTGGGACTCATACTGAGGTTTGTGAAGTGGAAAGATTCACAACAATGCAATAGTTTGGGGAAGTTGTACCAGAGTTGTTCATATGGATGAGACATTCACAAGCCAAATACAAAACCAATTAAAACCAAAGCGAATGCAAAGCAGGGACAGCTGCTTTTCTGCAAGAGGATAAACTGTAATACATTGCTAAAATAGGCCTACAAAAAGCTAGTACAGTATGAAGGTATCAGCCTAACAGGCTTCTATATAGAAAAATACCAAAGTTACTATTATCAAACATGCTAGGGCTGTTAGTGAATATTTAAAATAGATTTTGGCTCAAGCCTTTGAAAAGAGTTTTTTCTTTTTTGATATTTCAGCAACACATAAGCTTATTAGCATTTTCTATTTATATTACTGCTGGTCCATGTTTACTGTTACTAAATCTACTTGCTTTGGAGCACTTAGTGCCTTGTTGCTCTCTGTGGAGCACTTATACTTCAGCTGTGAATTGTCCTCTCCTCCATCCTGCCAGCGCCACCCCAAAGCCACCAAGAGGCTGCAGAGCAGGGTCTCACTACCCCCAGCTCTCTGCCTCAAACAGCCTATAGCACGTTACACAAGGGGCTCATTCAGCGTCTTGGGGAATTATGCAAATGAAAGGGGATATTCTCCTCCCCATACACCAGAATTTCCATATGTGCAACTCCTGTTACATTTAATGAAACAGGCACTCATAAATCCCTGAGATGTATTATACCTCTAAGTGGCTTCCAAAAAAAGACTGCTCAAAAGTTTTAACAATCCCTTAAAAGAAGAACATTAAAAGAGAGATTAAATAAAAATTAACTTATATTCTTAAAAATATAAGAATAAAAATATTCTCTCTTTCAGAAAAAAAAAAAAAAGTAATTGTAGATCTGTATGTTAGGGGTTTGTTCTTACAAACCTGTGCATCTAGTGAAGTGCTCACTTCAGGAAGTATTCAAAAAATGTGAACATCTTGCTAGAACTCATATGGTTCTGACCTGGATCCCAAACTGTGGATGTAATTAAAATGCAAAGTTACAGTAAAATGTTGTTTTCAGAACTATAAAGAAAACACATTCAAATTGTATATGGGGAGCAGAATGTTATAAATAAATACTTCCATCCCTAGCTACTTCAGCACAGCAGCACCCCACGGGAGTCAGATTGCTGCATTCAGTATCCACTTGGTTCTTGACCATGAAAGGAGTTAAGGATTTTAGTGACAGATTTTATTGAGTTGTTATATGGTTATTCATTTTTTGTTCTACTCTTCTTCCTAGCTTGTGGATTGTATTTTCCCCACCATGGCATAAGCTGAAAAAAATCTATTATTTACTAATGAAGCAGAAATAATAATACTGAAACAAACTCAGGACTTCAAGAAAGACGAAGGTGGAAGCATATACCTCATGGTTGCTGGTCTTTTCTTTCTTTGTACTACTTAATAATTTATCAGATCATCCTGACCCTTAATTGATCACAAAGGCCACCAAGTGCTTTAGCAGCCTGTTACTCTCTATCAAACAAGATGTGTTTTTCCTGTGAAACAGAAGGAAATCATTCTGAAAAAATCAATCAGCAGCTTCAAATTTTAGCTAGGTGAGTTCACTTAGGGCCAGATTCTGCATCTTTACTCACTTTGAAGAAACTTATATGGGTAATTCTGCTGCCTACAACTGGCTATCTGTTTGAGTACAGATAACAGAATAAACTAAAAATTGTACTTTTGTATTCTGTTTTAGAAACAACAGGATAGTTCCTAAATGCAGATATTTCTTTACTCTCAATAGACCTTCTTAATGCAGAGTGTTGAGCTTGCTATAGCACTCAGGGAAAAATACATATTATATTTTTACCCATTGTTTGTGGGTAAGGATCAGAAAGGTCCTGTAAACATTCAAACAGTCCTAGGAGAAAGGGAGGTCCCTCACTCTGGATAGTCTGAAAGCTGCAGCTCCAGCAGCTGTAAAATGCACTTGGTGCCTGTATACATTCAGGGCATAAATTTTAGCTTAAAAATTTCCTTGGAGCCTGCACATGGATTTCTGTAAATTCAGGTCTTGACAGCTCTCTGCCCAACTGCAACACAGTTCTTTTGCTCACCAGATTATGTGGAGAGACACTTGGTTTTCCCTCGAAGATGTCTGTTTTTAGCTTAAATTATCTATTATTAAGGAAAGGCTACTGAAATTTCCTGGGGTAATTTGGCACCTACAGCTTTATTATCTCAGTATTTCATCAATATTTTATGTTTGGCATTTTGCTGTCACTCTTGCACATAATATTGGAAATGGAAATGTGTAGCAGATAATCCATTTGGAGGCAGCAAAGCCAAAATGTAGTAATTCATCTTACACTTGTATTTAACATTAACTGTCTCTGTTACTCTCATCTGCAATTAACATAATAAATAAGAAGTGGTGGGTTACCTACCATCCAGTTCAGTGCTGGAAAGTCCATTGAGACTTAGCATGGATGCAGGGTCTGCCAACGACCTTGACATGCAGATGAGTTACTTGTATAAAGTTTGGGTTTAGGGGACTGTTTTCTAAATAAGAAATATTATGCAGTTACCACATGTAAGTAAGGGCTATTACAGATTAACATTTCTTAGACTTAGAAAGCCAAAAAGGATGTGAGTTTTACTGTATTTTTCTGCAACACTGGATGACTTCCAAGCCTTGCCAGGAGAAAAGATTATATTTTGGCTTCCAGTGGTCCAGCTGAGAGAATAGTTCCTATCTTCTTTTCCTCCCCTTTTGGGAAGAATACTCACCAAGGTTAAAGAAGTAGAGTGGAGGAATTGCCCTTGTGCTCAGATATTTATTGACCACTAAAACAGCATCTTCATATCTTGTTCACCTTCCTGTATGATGACTTATAAAAGAGGCAAAATAGTTCCCTGAATTAGTATCAACACCCATACTAATGACTCTGATTAGCAATATAATAATTTTTCATGGACAAACATTGAGGCAATGTATTTGTCATCTTACTTTACATAAGATTTTCCATTCAAAAGGTTTTGTCCATCTCTAGATTTCTTGCATGTAATCTACCTCTTGAAACCTACTTCTTCATGTAGAAGCCTTTTCATTCAGTGACTACAAATAATGGATTGAATAGGGCTGAGCACATTTTAAAAAGTTTATACAATAAAAAAAAGCTGCTAAGTTAAATCTTGAGAGGGCCTGAGCATGTCTAGTTCCTCTTCCAGCAGTGTTTGCAGGTACAAAGCATGTCTGGGGTTTGAATGATTTTACTGGGATTCCTAAAGTCTCTGAAAAGGAGATGGAGAGGCTGAAGAGTGCAAATGTCTGAGACACCTCAGTATGATGAGTGCACATTGTAAAAAACAAAGGCAAAGGCATTCAGAGAGATGCTAACGGTGTCTTTGCATGCAGTATGTTTTAGATCTGTGGATGTGTAACTGTCACAAGCCTATTTCTGTATTGAGTGACATGGGAACACTTGATTATTTCCATGAGTGTTTATCGAGTTTTATAAAGACAGATCTTAAAATGTTACCTTAAGACAGGTAACTTACTTTTTATTTTTACTTTACTTTTTTATATTTTTTATAACACTAGACTTGAATGGGTATAGTTGCACTGGTCAACAAAGCATGCCAGGAGTTGCCCATAGGACAATGTGGACCTGAGCCAAATACCTTAAAATAAGGCATGTTCTGTCTTTGAAGCTGTCTGAGGTACATACAGGACACACTTTTGTTATGAGAGCTGCTATATGATCAGGGTTGTATTGTACTCACTTTATTTTTTATAGAAGAACCTTGTTTGACATTTGTCCTTAGATTTTGGAACAAGCACTCAGTCTGGGAAGCAGCCTGCCTGTTTGGAGGGGAATGGAGGAGAAGTGTTGCTTTCCATAGCAGGGCACTGAAAGAAGGCTGGTAGCAAGAGGGGGAAATATATATATATATTTTTTCTTTATTTTCATGAGTTCTTAGTATCAATTACATTGCTTCTTATTGGACATATTTATGATTTTATGTTCACCTTTTCAGCACGAATCCTTTAGTTTTAAGCCTCAGAAAGTTAGACTAAGGCTTTTTAAACATCACTGTGTCATTCAGTGAAGTTTCAGTGCTTCAGTTTTGTGAAATGTTCTGAAGACACTGAACTCCAAAATGGAGTTGACTTACCCTGTATAGGTCCAGCAGATGAAGGGTGGTTATTTTTATTGAAAAAATGGTCATGACAAATTATTAATAAAATATTGTTATTAAAAGGTGATAAAATGATAAATCTGGATTTTTGTTTATTCTTTCTGCAATTCATAGATTTTTTTCTTAAAAAAAATTGAATGAGGTTTTTTTTCATTGTTTAGTATTTATTCTAGTCACTGCAAAGTTGTTCTTTTTATAAACTGTAAATCAAAGGGAAAAGAAATTCTCCACAGATGTTGTATGTGTTTGATGTATTAGACACATTTTTGCAGCCTACTGCCTTGAAACCTCGGGAATTCATTAACTCACAAGTTGCTGCCAAGGAGGGAAGTGGTCACATTTCCCAAGCTGCTGTGCCCATCCCCTGGCTGCGGGATGTGGGTAGGGCAGTCTTTGTCCTGCCTCATATTGTTTGGCTCTGAAGCAAGGGTGATTTCTTCAAACTGAGGGGCTGCTCCTGTTTCTCCCCTGACAGCCTCTGTTATTTAATTAACCTGCTAAAGCCTGTAGCTTGCTCTGTTTCTTGTTATGCTTCTGTGATGCTGATATTTGTGAGCTGGTACCCCACATCATAGTTCTGGAGAGACAGACTCATATCACTGAAGTTACTCATTCTAGCCCAAACTTCAGAGAGAGGGATGAGACCCACAGCTTTGCAAAAGAAGCAGAGATGCCATCTTGCACCCTCAGCAAATCAAAGCAGTTCCCTAAATAACACTCACCCTGCAAGGGACTTCTCTGGACATATTTTTGGATGTATCTGTCTCTGCATGCAGCTGCTGGATAGACTCCAGGGAACCAATCAAGCAGACTTCTGTGAGGATGTTAATGTCACCCCCACTACCTCTCCCCCCCCAAACCAGTCAGGGAAAGCAAATGAAAACTTAAATATCAATACAGGCTAACAAGAGATGGCCATGACTATTTATGGTCCCTTCCAACACAAACCATTCTATGGTTTTGTGATTCTACTGCCTGGGAATTTGAGCTGAGCAGTGTAACCACCTGAATGATGGAAGACTTTATGTGTATGCTTCAGTGGAGAACTAATTGAAAAACTGTGAATGAGAGGGTTGTGGTCATTTGTAAAAGATACAGGCATCACTGCCATCACCCATGCCTCCTGTCATTCTAGGGACAGATTACTTAAACTCACTGTGCCTTCATTTCTCCACCATAATTGAAACCAGTTTAGAATTTAATATAGTTTGGTCCTTGCTAGTCCCTGAGTGGGATTTCAGATGTTGCTTTTGATCTGTAAAATGCTCAGTGATTTCCTTCTGAGGCAGCCTCCTCTCTGCTGGCTTGGCAGTCCCTGGGGAGGAACAGGAGGAGCAGTGTGTTTGCAGCTGAAAGGAGCCATCCATCTCCGTGGTGAAAATCTCTTGCTTGCAAACTCCTTCAACCTTTAGGTCAGTGAGGGTTTAAAGAGAAACTGTTGGGTTCACATTTCAGAAGAACTTTTGTCAAAAACAATTGTTGAAGATTCTGAGAGGCAGAGATAAGGTTTATTTATCTGTTGTTTGAATTGCAGCAAGGAACTCTATGAAATACCAACCAGCATAAACTTTCCGAGATACAGACACATAACAGCTAACAGTGACCTTTTTGACCATGGAGGTACCTGCCACCATTTACTTTCCCTCTGATCCTATTAGCAATGTTTTAGCCCTTGTAGCTATTCCCTGAACTGAAGATTCAGTATCTGAAATAACTGGGAACAAGGCATTTCCTTTTGTCAAGTGCCTTCTAAAGAATAGTTTCAACAGTTATTGTTAAATGTACTAGGATTAAAGATGTAGTAATCCACTCAAAGGAAGATTGACTTACTTTAAGCCTGGGGGTGTTAAACAGCTGAGTTTGCACTGATTTGGAGGAAACAACAGAAAGGCTCCAAGTGGGGACAAGAATGACGTCAGATATCGTGTGTGTGTGTGTGTGTGTGTGTGTGTGTATTCAGTTTTTTTCCTTGTTTCCTTTCTTTTCTTTTGGTGTGTGTGTGTGTGTGTGTTTGTGTGAAAATACAGTTCTTTTATCTACTGATGAACTGGAGTGAATTCCGGAGAGGGTGATTAATAGAAGACATTTACATTCATCCATATATTTAGAGGCTGATTCAAAAAAAATCAAAGGAATATATACTGGTAAAGCTGTTGAAGGTTGCTGCTTTTATTTCAGATCAGAAGAGTTCATGAAACAAAAGCTTTTTTTTTTTTTTTTTTTTCCTTTTTTTTTTTTTCCAAGTAGATGTGTCTATCTACTAAAAGATAACACCTCTCTCTGTTAGCTTAATTTTTCTTATTAAAATATAAGATTTTTTCCTTCAGATTTAATTTCCTTTTAGATCTGTAATGTGTGCAAATGAGTTAGTGGAGTAACATTGATTTACAGCAGCTGTGATCCAGTTCCCTCCCTTAAAAATGCAAATAATTCCTCTGGTATTGGTCTCATGAGGAATAATGATAGTAAATACATGGAGCCAAAGTCAGCCTTGGCTCCAGCAAAGGCCAGCCCCGATGTTTTCATTGGCATTGATTCTAATTGCTTCATGGCATACCTTTGGCTTTTCTCCTTGCATATTGCCGTGATGAAACACATGGTAGATGTACTACTCTGTCTGTTAGCACCTTGCAATAAGCCATTAACACATGTTATTTTTTATCTCCACTGTGCCTTTCTTGTAGGAATTATGTCTGACCACCAGTTTGGAAATCAGTTCATGTGCAGTGTGGTTGCGTCACATGTGAGCCATCTCCCAACCACCAACCTCAGTTTTGTTTGGATTGCTCCACCTGCGGGGACAGGCTGTGTGAACTTCATGTACGTATCCTGATTTTTTGGCAATTCATTTTAAAGACCTAAGTTATCATATGATTATTTAGTGCCTTATTAAGTGCCAAAAAAGTAAAACTTATTATGAATCATTAAAATACCTATTTTCATCTAGAATTATATTTTACATATTTTCTAATTATTTCTCCCCAAATTTTTGGTAGATCAGATTTGAGAGGAAAAAAATATACCTAGAGTAGAGTTTAAAGTAGAAAACATTTCAAGTTTGACCCATTCACGGACAAAAAAAGCCAGAGTGCTCCCTAGTTAGAGAAGTGAACAATTGCAAAATTTCAGAGTGTGAGACCTTCTATGTGTTTTCGTGACTACCGTGTGTTTCCCAACAAATCTTTCTCTGAGTCAGTATTCCTTCCTTTCTATCTGTACTGGAAAGTGTTCCACTGCATATAAGTGTCCCACATAAGCAAGTTGTTTTATTGTTTAACATGCTGTAAAAAGTAAGAAGCAAGAGAATTCTCTGAACATATATGTTACTGATAGTGAATACAGTACCTGGTGATCAGCTGATCCATTTCCTTGATATTCCCCTTTGCTACATATTGCATGGCTTTGCCTATTCTGTAACAGTATATTAGCTGCAATGAGAGTGCCAAGACTTTTTTTTCGTGTTCTTTTCTAGCTCTTTTTCTTTTAAATGTCTAATGATAAATTGGGGGAAAATAGTTTTGATGAGTGGTAACAGACTTTTGAAAATGTGTTTGTTTCTCATTAACTTCTACAATGTAGTAGTGAAGCTGTTTATGGTATTTAAGATTCCCATTCACTATTTGAAACAAGTCAAATTTGAGGAAAATATGAGGAAATACTGTCACTGGTTTGCAAAAATTCTCAAAAATGTTACCCTCACAAAATAGTTGTACTTACCTTCAAGAAATCCATGAGATATTTTTTTTCTTTTCCTGTGAAAATTCTGTAAATTTTATGCTTCCTTTAATTTATCTCCAAATATAAAATTTCCTTTGCTGAGCACAGAGTAGCAGGTAAATTTTGTTCTTTGAGGTGCCTGAGGAAAATGAGACAAGCTGTACATTTTTTTCTGCATACTCTTGTTTACTCCCTTTATTTCTCTCTCTTTTTTTTTGTTTGTTTGTTTGTTTTCCTGCATATTCAAGAAATAATTGTTGGTCCTATCTTGCATAGTGACTGTGAATGTATTTATTTATGAGATATGACCCTCCATTGCAAGTTTTGAGGTCAGTTTGTAAACAGCCATTCATTTTCCTGTGACTGTGACTTCTTCTGTTTGTCGTTGCTGAAGAAGAGCTGATGAATAGCTCTGTAGAAGTATAAATAGTGTTGTGACTGATGCTTCGCATTTAAATGAAATTAAAGGGAAATTTTCTGAGGGAGTAATTTCTTACCTATCTTGAAATCACTTGAAGGTTCATTACTGGTCTCAGTGGAAACAGAGTTAGGTCAGCACTGAACTGTTTTGGAAAGCCAACTGCTTGTTTAATCCATGATGTGCATTAGCACCTCATTAATGGTGGGTTTAGTACCATGGTAAAGTTTTTGGTCATGCTGCAGTATATAGAACACACACAGAAGAAATCTGAATTCATCCCTGACTCTGCAGCGTGGATGTAAGCAAAGTATGTTAGCATTCTGGCTCCAGAGACACCAAATCTGACTATCCTTGCCCTGGCAGGGCTGAGCAGCCTGCCCCTGTGCTGACCAGCCTGGCACCAGGCTGTTCCAGGGCCCCTGGCCTAGAGGTCCATTTGTCTCAGAGGCATCCATAGGGATGATCTGTGATACCTGTTTGTCTTTAGTGTCAGTGAATCAATGCAGTTTATATCAGCATGGTGTCCTACAGAATGAATTGAGACAAGAGAGGAAAGGCTTAGCCTCCCTGATGGTGGTGTTTCCTCCACCTGGCTGCAGGACTTGGCTGCAGTTGCCTTACACAATTCTCTGACTTCGTGACTTTAGAGTTGTCCCTGCCTTATTCACTACCATTTGCCTCTCTGCAGAAAATTAATTTTAAAAGACTTTTTAACACTTGACACTAACTAAATATTTTGTTTAAATTTAATATAAATAATAATATTCACAGAGGTACCTGAATGATAATTTATGGACTCTGTAAACAGTGCAACAGAGGTAAGAGCTTCCTATGCTACTGCCAATGCATCAGTGATTCAGATCAGCTCATTAGTCTTTGACCTCTCTTGGGATGGATAATAAGGTTATTAATTAGTGCCAGCACTGGTGGTGCAATTTTTGCCATGTTGACACCACTTCTCAGGAGGAACTGGACAAAGGTCACCATGTGAATCTCCCCAGGCCACTGCACGTCCAGCTTTTATTAAGTGCACTTGCTATTGACCTGCACTGGCATCCTCTAGGGGCACAGACATGCAGGCAGAAAAGCTGAAATGCTCAAGGCTCAAGTTAGGGTCATTCATGCATAAGGTAATGTCAGTGAAATCATTCTTGCCTATCACTTCCAATGCAGATGGGTATTCTACAATTCAAGATTCAGTTTCAGGTGAGGAAAGGGTAGAGATGGATTTTTTTGCTGTCTTCTGTTTTCTAAATAACGTACTGAAGTGCAGTTTCTCATTTATATTATTCAGCCTTGTCTATTATTTCTATCTTATTTCTCCTTTTCGTTTTACAACAGTCTGTTGGGAGCATATTTATTGCTAACGTGCCTAAATGAAAAGGCTTGGGAATAGGAATAACAAGGCCACATTTAGTTGTTAAAACAGATATAACAGATTTCTATTGCTTCAGTCTGTGATAATCTCAAGTAACTTGATAGAAACTGAAGGTTACACTTTGTCATATCAGTATGAAAGAAAAACTTAATCCCTACAGGGTAGTCATAACCCTGTAGACATCATGAGGAAAAATCCAGTTTGCTTCATCTATGTTTTTGGTGTTTCTAGAGCTCAGTCCTGAAATAGAATGGACCTTTAAGAAATGATATCTCTGTGGTCATGCTGCCGGCCAGCCCCCTCCATAGTTCTTAATATCTATTGGTAACCAAACAAAGGTGACAAAGTGATTGGAATATCAATATACTTAGTTTCTTGATAACAGTAAATGGATAGAGAATTTCTACCAGCAAATTCGGGCATTCTCAGCAGCAGTGCTGCCTGCTGCAGCATGATTGCCTATAAAATGCTGGAAATTTTCCTGGCCTAAATTTGGCAGTTACCAGCCACCAACCCACCACACATTCCCAACACATGGCTGAGGAGGTTGGCTCCTGGCTAGATGTTGTTTACTAACACAGGCGGCCTTGGACACCAGAGGTGTTGCTGCTGCTGGGGGGAGGAGAGCTGGTGAAGCTGTCATCCTCTGGGATGGTGGGAACTGGAAATGCATTTGGGGCTTCAGCATGGAAGAAGATGGCCTTATTCGTGGAGGTGGGAGATGCAAGGTTGCAGGAAACTAGGATTCATTCCTCATACAGCAGCTTGCAGCAAAGCACTTGGTTTCTTTCCTCCCCCTGGAAGATTCCTCATCTGTGTAGCTTCATGTAGTCCAGTTGCTTCTGTGCTACTGCCAGGTCTGATGGTAATGGTGCCTGATGGAGTCATGCATTTATTTTTGGTACAATGTGTCCCTCAGCAAGTCCTCTCCCTGATGTCACCAGGGCAAGGGATGGTGCAGAGCCCTGTGCTCCATGAGGGAAGGCTGCTGAAACCAACATGCTTCTGTGCAAAATCAGGCAATGGGTATTGTTTCTACCTTGATCACATGCAAATTGCTTCTTAGTCTCACTTTTATTTTTTATTATTGTTGTTGGTCCAAATACCTTGTTTTGGCTAACATATAAATACTTGGAAGCATTCTTCTGTAAAATACCCTTCTAAAAGAAAAATAGAAGGCTGCTGCTGCCCCTGTTAGATGTCTGAGTACAATTCTTTAGTATTTTTTTCACCACTGACACTTCAAGATGAACTGAGGAAATGAAAACTAAAATGCATCTTTTGTTGCAGAACAGTTTTCCTAGCAGTAATTTAGGACTCCTTTAAACAGGTCTTAGGAGACCTTGAACACCAAGACCTCTTAAGTAAATTGCCAAGATCTGTAATCACTGCTTACCACCAAAAAATAGATAAAAAATAAAAGCAGGTCCTCCTTCATGCTAATAAATTATTTTTCTGATTGCGTGAAAATTTGTAAAACATAATCTTCACAGTCCTTCAGCTAGGTTTCACTGTAATTTCTGCTCTAAGCTCACACTAACCTAGTTAAACTTCAGCCTGCCATGGGGACAATAATGGCTGCTAAGCAGGGTAATACTTAGCATTACGCCTTAGCTTGTTAATCCCATACTTTTGTAGATGGCTTAAGTTTCTAGTTTGTAAAAGTGATAAAGCTGACCTAAATTTCAAAAATATACTATGTTTTGAGCATCAGCATGGTTTATTACAGAAGTTCCAACTACCATATTAAATAGAATAGGTCACTATAGAAATTACTTTGGAAAATAAGTATTTTTTTTTACATCGGTTTGCAGATGAGGGTAAGAGAGCTATGGTTGCTGAGGCGGGACACTGGCACATCACTTCTAAAGCAGGAGCCATTGGTTCCCAGCACAGCTCCTGGACAAAGTTTGGAAGTCAGTGCTGAGCCAGGCAGTTGAGCTATTAAAAGAAACTTGGAAGAGACTTGCAAGAAAGATGTGTTTTTGTGTGAGTATGCCTTTCCCACAATCACCTAATGATACAACTCCTTTCTGGGAAATTTTAAGTCCTGTGCTCCCAAACTGGTCTTTTCATGCCCATGTGTTTAAGCCTGTTTCTAGGAGCTGGCAATTGTGCCAACATATGAACTTGAAATATCATGCAGAACATAAAGACTGTGATTGAGAGTCTTGGTTACTTTTTTAAAACCTTTATAGAAAACCCATGATAAGAATTATGGAAATATTGTGTAAACAACCAGGAAGATTACATGGTCTGCTATAGTAGTCCTCTAACCAGGATGGAAAAAGGTTATGTTATCTGAAGGAACCACATTCTCCTGGTAAACCACTTTGTTAAACTGTCGTTTAAGACAGTATTTACTATTTTTTTTCACTTGATAAAAACAAAACAAAGCAAAACAAACAACAACAACAACAAAATAAAATAAAAACAAACAAACAAAAACCAACCTCAAATGAAGGAAATCTAGAAGGATAACTTCAAGATTAAGTAGATGATTATGTTTGATCTACATGCAAAGATAATACACAGAAGTGTTAAAAATGCTAAGTAAAGAGAAGATAGCAAATATCAGAACTGTCTTTTATTTATACATAGTTTCTCAATGCTCAATTATATGATCATATAGGTTTTTATTCCTCAAATTCTGAACCAGAATAGTACAAAGAAATAAATTGTTCATTTTGTCCTGCTTGTCACTATGATTTGTAATCTTTGCAATCAGTTAAAGAGTGTGCTATAAAGCACATGGACACCATAATATATAGACAGTCTTGGCTCTGGCATTCTGTGAAGCACCAGCTCCCTGCTTCAGTCATGCACTACCTTTCTCTTCCTACTGTTTATTGCAAGGTAAGAGTGAAGTAGGATATTTATTACCAATCTTTTTGCTATTGGTGTGAACTCTGCTTAAGACAAGGGTTACACAGACATCAGGTAACAGACAGTCCTTTTTTCAGTCAGAGTAGATCTAACACTAGCCCAGTGTTGCAGCAGTCATTTTATTTTTCCATATTGCTTATAACATATCTTGTGAAAAAAGGAAAAAGAAAAAAAGAAAAAAAAAGTAATTGTTCCTTCTGGTGTGCCAGTTTAGTGAAACTATGAAGAAAAATTGCTCCTTCACTAGGTTTTCCACTTCCTTGGGAAGAGGTATTGTTATACTGTCAATCAGCATTATGTTTAACATTCTGAAAATCACAAGCCAATGTATGATTCAGATCTTGGCTCTGCTCATGCCCCATTTTGATGTGGTGCCCAAATTACCTCCTTCATCTTCTGTTTGTTAATTTTCCAGTGAAATCAAACACTGTGCATGGAATTGCTGTGCCTCTTCTGAGTATGACTCCAAGCAACATAGACTCAACCAATTGTGCAGAATTAGATGTAGCTTGCCTATTAGTTTTGTCTCAGTTTTGCTTATTTTATGTGGTGATAAAGCAAACAGAGAAGACCAGGGAGGAATTCTGTGTATTTTCAGAAATGTTTTTACGCTCTAGCACTAGTGTACTCTGATGAGGGAATATTCAAAAGTGTTCAAAGCAAAGGAAGAACACCATGAGGGACAATGGAACCTGATTGCGCATGATTTTCAATTCTTCAAAGGGATTTTTGGGTAGTTCCAACTTTAGATAGCATACACAGATATCTCTGCATAGGTATCTATGAGTGAATTATGTATCTGTAATTCTCTTGATAGTTACTTGGGCCAGTTACAGAACCACACACATGTTCAGTCAGACATCTAATTTTACATTTACGGGGAGGTACCTGCAGTTCTAGAAAATCTCTCTAGCTCTAATAATTTCCTTAGGACATCTCAAATTATTTTAGACATGTTTAAGCAGATGAATCAAGTTCTAGGTCTCCACTGACTCTAATGGATCACTAGCTACCTAATTCCCATGTTCACCTTACTACAGGGACCTGTTTTTCAGTCTGGATCTCTATCCCACCAATACAGACTCAGCTGCCTAAGCATAAACACTCCCTGCCACATCATGAAAAATGAATTCTTTATCTCCATCATCCTTGGTTGCTCAACAGTTGAAAACTGCTGAAGAGTATGAATTTAAAAAAAAAAAAAAAAAAAAAAAAAAAAAAGACAACCTTGTAAAATTCATAAAATCTTGCAATTTTTTTCTTTTCCCTTGGAAGTAAATTTTATTGTCTAATGTCCCCTCAGGTAGCTGGTAATACTACTAAAAGACCATGAAAATGAGAGAGATATTCAATGCTTCACTCTGCCTCCAAGCTTGCAGATAAATGGCCTTTTGCTATTTTAGGTTCTTCATGCTGTGTAGGTGCAAGAGAAACAGAACCAACAAAGACAGGAAGAATGGATACTAATGGATATTTTAATGGATATTTTAATGGATATTTTAATATATATTTTAATGGATATTAAAAAAGAAAAGCACATGAAAATTCTATTGATAAGTTAGTTAGACTCAATTCAAAAGATGTGCAAAAAGCATAAAATGCTACTTTCATCAACATTGTGTAGTTCCAGAATAGAAACTGCAATATGATACAATATTAGGATGCTTTCTTTTATTTTTAGGATACAAATTTAATATATCACATACTATGATAGCAGAAGGCAGCTCAATATAGCCTTTGGCTACTCTGTTAAGATTTTGGCATGGTTCCATATAGGACTCTGGCACCTCCTGCATGAAAGAAAATGAAATTCATTTTCTACTGGTATTATCTAAATAATAAAACAATCACTATGAGAATTGCTCCCCTTCTTACAAATATTCATTTGGCAATTCTAGAAGCAGAGATTAGATTTTACTTTTTTCCCTTTCTGTGCAATGTACCCATTATTTTTGTGCATGAGACCATCAATTCACAATCCACAATACAGTTATCAGTAATTGTGTTTAGAATTCTCTCTTGAACTTTGTTTTGCTCTCTCTGAAATTTAACCTCAGGGTTATTTTTCAGAGCATATTTTAGTTCATCAAGAACATAAATCTTTGTTTCATTCAAAGAGATGCTTTGTCTTCCCTTTTTCCCAAGATGCTTTAATTTTGAAAACATGACTGGAATATAAAATGTATTACACACACTCCAACAGTTTGCCTCTACTGTAACAGATGAATTGAGTGAAACATCTTTTGACTGCTAATAATTGATTGATAACAAACCTTCTAAAATGAGATTAGAGAAGAAGTATGTTTAATGAAATCAGGATGAAATATTTTTTGTGAATTCTTCTCGAAATTTTGGCTATGTGAAGAATGAGCCGTTAACACACATAGAACCATTCTTTTGGAGTAAACATATAGTATATAAAATCCCTACTACAGCCAAGGGCAGAGAACATTTGTATTTGTTTTGGTTTGGTTTGTTTTTGTTTTTGGAAAGCTAAATTTCAGTACTGCCGACAAGCCTGTACAACCAGACATTGTGTCCATGTGGAAGACCTTAGCTCTGGAATGTCCCCCTGGTTTACCAATAGAGTCTGATAATTTCAGTGCTGTCTCTTGAGTGGATAATACAAGAAGTGTCCAGTGCATAAATGAGTTTGAGATAAGGGCATTGTCTTTATAACTCTTTGGAAGCACATCTTGCAAGGGACTATTACTAAATAATTTTGTGAAGAACTCAATACCGCAGGATGCTGAGCACTGGCCTTGATCCAGCAGAGCAATCATGCATGTACAGGCTGTCAGCAAAACCACAGACAATATTTTTTGTATTTTTTTTTTTAATTTATTTATTTAATGTCTTCAGATTACTTGTTGAAATTAGGCTTTGTTTCTGTACACAGCAGAGGACATATAAGGATGCTCTGCCCTTATTCTCAGTTCACACAAGCTTGACTTTTCTCTCCTTGTTTCTTTTGAGGAACTCTAACAGGGTAACTTACAAAATACTATGTAGCAGTGCAGTAATATTCAGCAAGACTTCATGTACATATACATATATGAAGATACACATATAACTGAAATGTGAAAGCTTTGAGGGAATTTAACTGTAACCCAATATGACAAGAAAAAAATGTTCTTTCTGCCTTTTTCTATAGTAAGACATTCTCCTCACATCTAAATGTAGCAAAAGTTTAAAAGCAAAAAAGAAATATACTTTATACTTGAAAATATAAAAAATATTGTATCAAATTCTGTTGCTCATATGCTGGGTAAATTTGGGTTTGAGTATTTAAAATGACCATGACCTCAAATTACCTGACAGAGTTCACTCTGCCATATTTATTTTGACAATCCTTCATAATTATTTTTTAAATTGTACCTAACAATAGAGTGTGTCTGTCTCATCTCAGTTTGAGAAACTCAGATCTGTTATTAATAATTAGATAATAATTATCCACAGTTATGGAATGAAATATAATTCCTTGTTTATAATTATAAATGATAAAATATTATAGAATAGTATTATATATAAACTATCATAGAATGAATAATAAAATTTAATTATATTATAACCTCAGTGTGTACGTTATACAAATGTCACCAGGATGAAACTGCCCTAGGAAAATTTTGATGTATCTGTCTTTTTCTGTGTTTTGTTGTTGTTGTTGTTTGTTTGTTTGTTTAACAGTGTGTAGAAATTAGAGTTTTTTTGATGCCATTCAGATTACCATTTTTTAACAAACATTTATTATAAACAGTGGTCTGTATATAGTCATATTGTGGTCTATATGAACTCTGTCTTCCGGAGCTAAAGACTCTTGAGGTCAAGAGAACTCCAAGGCTTGCAGAAATTTTTAACACTATCATTATTTGGCACGTAAAAGAAAAAATACGGAGAAGTAAATTAAATAATAAATACTTATTCCGTTGCTTCATTTTTCTTCCATTCTTTAC
Source organism: Nettapus auritus (assembly GCA_011076525.1). Taxonomy (NCBI): domain Eukaryota; kingdom Metazoa; phylum Chordata; class Aves; order Anseriformes; family Anatidae; genus Nettapus; species Nettapus auritus. The sequence continues at coordinate 13,211,306 of CM021765.1, read as the reverse complement.
ATTAAAGAAGTTTGAAAATAATATTTTGATAGTTAGTTCTCTCCCTCTTTCTCCACTTTCTTGCACCACTTGTCCTCTGAAAAACTTGGAGTTTCCCATTCCTGAATCCCTTGCAGCATGTCCGTCTTGTCTCCTTTTCTCTTATGTCCTGAAATATACCGTTTGGGGAATGCCCTTGGTAAATGATGGCACCAACACCAGCATCTTCAGATACATACAGCCACCTCTAGGTGAACACCCTCCCTCCTTCTCCATGACTGCATGGTCTCTTTAGGTAGTAGTCCACACAGATCCATCTTGTGTGATGAGAGAGCCATTAGATTTTTAAAGGGTGTTTATTACTAACCTATACAAAAATGCTTTGAAAATTTCAGACCAGTGTGAAAGTATATATAAAAAAATATATATATATATTCAAGTGAGGTGCACAGCATTAACTGTCAGAATTAAAAAATGGTGCATCCATTTCCATTATGAGCACCACAACAAGAGTTTTAGGATGAGGTAAATTTGGCAAATCAGCTGCTCAATATTTCCTGGAGAGCAGCAGCTCAGTCTCAGGGTCAGAAGCCTCAGACAGGTATCCAGCAAGGCACCTGCTCTCGTAATGATGACATAATGATGTTGCAGTGCCTTGGGTCATAAGGATGTCATCATACAGGGTCATGATGGCAGCAGCTCACACAGTGAGAGCTGTGTTCCATTCTATTGTGATACAAATCTCCTAGCAATCACCTAGGAGAAGGCTTGGAGATGCTGCACTAATTCAGATTAAAAAAAAAAAAAAAAAAAAAAAAAAAAAAGGAGGAAATAATTGAGCATTTTACATGCCACTTGCTGGCTGTTTTTACTGCCTAATGGCTGTTCTCATAGCAAGTATTGTACAAATATAATACCACCATAGCTTTATGAAAGTGTTTTCCTAACAAGGCATTGTTTTCCTTTATCCTCTCAAATGGCTTGGATCCTTTAGTTCTTAATGGAAATGTAACATATTATCCTGCACCCTTCTTAATAACCCTCTTAGCTCAACATAAGCTATTTAGTCGAAGATGTACATTTACTTGAGACATTTTCTGTGAAAAATGCATTTTTGAAGCCTTAAACAGTAAGCAACTCTCTATCAATCTCTGTGATATCCCACCCAAGCAGGAAAGAGTTTAAAATTGCAAGCTTGAAGGAATGAATAATGGAAGAAAGTCAATCTCTTTTTTCAAATACTTCACTAGATTGAGGTCAAATCTTGCTCACATATGACACATCGGTTGCAGTCAGTGACCAAAAACGTGCTTAAAAAAGCTCACCCAGCTCCTATCAACATTAGTATTTATGCAAAGGATTATAACCGGTATGAACAAATTACTTTGCAGAACCTACTTATACATTCGCAGAGCTACTTCCTAAATGTCCTAAAATACAAAAGACAAACAGTAGAAATGTTTCCAATCAATATCACAGACTGCTTTGCAAAACAGTGAAGATGTTAGGGCCGTAATTTGAACAACAATTTTAACAAGCATATATAGAGAGAATGCGTATGGTGAGTTAAGCTGCATAAAGCCTTTCTTCTAAATCCAGATGTAGGCATTAACACGCACATTTGAGATGGCATGCTTATTTGCTAAGTGCAAAGATGGTTAGAAAAAGGCTTTCCTGACTGAGGATAAAAGCTGGAGTACTCTTTAATTTTGGTTACTGCCAAGCTTATTTGAACAACCACAATAGTTATTTGGCTCCATACCAAAAAGTGGCAATACAGTACTTACATGTCTATGGATCAAAATTAGATGAAAAATTGCTGTTTCTCATCTCCAAAGCCATTTGCTGCACATTTTATAGGCCTCAAGATGCCTTTTGTAATATGTGATAACAGAGCCAACTGAAGCATCTGCCTGGGAAGAGATTACTTTAATTATGGACTCAATGTCCTATTTTCTGCAAGTGTTCCCCAGAGAATTTCTTACTGCTAGATGAGAGGTGTTATGATGCACATTAAAACCTACAAGTCAAACAAAAAAGGTTGTAAAAGTGAGACAAGGACACCCATAATGTCTCCAGTCTTGTATTCAGTGGTTAAAAAATAATCTTGAATTCTATGATGATAACTTTTGAATAATCTAACACTTGTTAAAATAAATTTACAATAACATGGAAAAAAATGAATGTTAAATAATCTTACCCTTCTTTCCCAATCCTATTATGTGTTGTAAATTGATCCATAAGTCTTTAAAATACTCATGTTTTCCTTTTAATTTTTTCAAGATAGTAGTAGTTCCCAATAATATAACATGAAAAATGCAGCAAGGAGGTTTTTTGTTAGCTTCTATTTTTTTGTAAACTTTCTTGCTATTAAGGATTAATTTGCTTTTCACTGTGGTATCATTGATTAATATTAACTTGCTTGATATTAAAGTGGATGTGCTGTATATTTCTATAGAAATTGTGTAAAACACCATTGAATTGGTGTTGTTTAATGGCTATTTAAAATATTTGTCATTCTCTCTTTATCAATTAAAAAAAAAAAAAAAAAAAAAAAAAAAGCCTGCTGATCTTCAATAACAACTGCTGCAATGATGAGTTAAAAGTTTTTCTTTACACAAAATATAATGGAAGAGCTTTAAAGACATTTTGAAGATGCTGTGACAGCATGTGAGGTACTGGGAAAATTCCCTCAAATTTGTCAGACTGCCAAAATTATAATGGAAACTGACACCTCCAGAAGACATTAAAGTTAAGAAATAAATATTTGAAGTGCATTTTAATAAGAGGGCCATATCTGATAGCATTTGGGAGTACTTTGATATGTACAGTTAGAAAGGTTCATTCTCTTAAAACAGTGGAAGGAAAGCAATGCTCAATCCTCTATAAATAACATCAATGAACATTAAGGCTTTCAGTTTGCTAATTTTAGAGTAACTGTCTTTACTGAAGCAAAACCAGCTCTGAAAAGGATATCACATAGTCGGTACTTCACTATCCGAGGCAATACGGAGATTCCATACCCTTAAAAATGGAAGAATTTAGCTGGAGCCCCACTCTCTGCTGCATGTGACATGGTGTGACATCCTGAACTCTGGAGGCTGAAACAGCACTTGTGCAGAGACTCCAGTCCCGTGGAGGGATTAAGGATTAAATCTGAGATCCCTTGTCTATCTACTAGGCTTTGCTTTGCTGTTTTTTGTTTGTTTGTTTGTTTGTTTTTGACTCCCTCCTTTGACTGCAAGAAGCTGCCTGGCTCTTGAGTTTAATGGAAGGGACATTAGTAAACAATCAGCTTGGGTGAGTGGGAAAATCTTACCCTGTGAAGGGAAATCCTTGGACCCAGATGGGAATTGGGTCAGTATTGACCATTTCCGGGCTAATTTTTTGCCTTTTGGTCTGTGATTGAAAAGATGGAGGAAAAGGTCACTAACAGCTGTGATTTACTGAAGAGACCAAAGCCATCTTGATGGAAGCTGGACACTGGGACATTGGTGAGAGGCAGATGTGCAGGAGAATGGCTGGTCAGACACCAGTGTCCCTTCTGGGAGCTTGGGACAGACCCTCTGCCTTGGTCGGGCTGTGGAAACTGCACATGCCTGAGTCCCGTGCCCAGGAAACTTTCAGGTGAGGTTCATCAGTGCAGCTGGAGCTGGGCTCCCTCAGCTGTTGTCATGTGCCCTACATAACACCAGATCCCCTTGCGGCACTCAAGTCATGCTGAACGTCATTTGAAAATTCAGATGCCGTGTTTGTAAGGACTAACGTTTCAGCTGTGAGGCTCTTCCTTGCCAGCAGCCATGAATCTGTTTGGGTATTTCCCTGCTTGCCAGGGAGCACTGACCTTCCTTCTGGATGAAGTGTCCGGCTGAGGAGCTAGTATCCCTTCGCTCCCAGACCTGGCACTGTTTTGTGGGTTGCTGATGTTTTTAGCCAGAACTTTGTGTTTTAAATAGCATGGGCAATTAGGTCATCGTTCCAATAATCTGTGTTTAAATTTTTTTGTTTTGCTTTAAAGAATCCATTTTGGAGTGACCTTAAAAAAAGGTCCCAAGAGGCTGGACTTCATGTTGTTACTTAACATGAAGAAAACATCTTTGCTTCAGAAAACGGTGTTGTGTCTTCCAGTGGCTTTGACAGTTTTTTCAAGCTGTCTGCATTGCAGATTTATAAAGAAGAAAACTGGAGAAAGATGTTGTTGGCTGTAGCTCATGTTCCTCTCCTGCTACATTAGCTCAGCTGTGATGGTCACCAATGGGAGGGATGGAGTCAGACGAAGCCATGCTCTCTGCCCCTCTGGACAGGAGGCAGTGCCTTCCTCCTCCACCAGCAGGGACCCACAGCTCAGACTGCCATGGAAAGGAACAAAATGGTGACCCAGTTCCCTTTCCTCCCGTCCAAAGCCACATGAAGGACCTCTTTTGGGGAACCACTAATTTAGCATTGTAAGCTGTTGACCATGCTGATAGACAGGGAATGTTGGCTTTATTTCTTAGGGCGGTGGTCCCCAAGAATGCTTCAGAAAGTGCAAATTGATATTAATTTTCTGAAAATTAATACAGTCTTCATGCATTTGTTAGTATATTTATTTGTGCCTTTAAAGGGATGGCCATTGGGATATTGAAGCCAAATTTAAATCTAACTTTGCAGTGCCATATGGCACAACCTTAAGGCACTAAGACTCCAGGAGTTCATGCATTAAATTGCCAGACTGATGTGGTGGATAAGTAGATTTTCATAATAATCATTAGTTTCAGTACATATAGATTGCACTTGGCTTTTTTATTGTTAAGCTTTCAAGGGCTGATATTTTAATGCTTTGTTATGATGCACAAAGTAAGCATCTCAGGAAGACACTATTGTTAGCATGTTTGAGCCAAATCAAATACAAATGACAAAAAGATCTCACTCTTACTACTTTCTAGAATATGTCAGGAATGTTTACTTATATTTGTAAGGATATTTCTAGTTTATTGTATCCCACCATGGATCTAACCAGTAGCTAGGACTACTGTTTATGACTATGTTTGGAGTTCTGGAATAGTTTTGGTTACTAGTCTCAGTGGACTAAGAGAAGAATTAGAAATTATATTTATATATATATAATCAGAACAAATATTTCTGAGTTTGACAGATGTTGTGTAATTGTTAAAGCTGACTTACATTTGTCATAAAGGGGACTTTAGTTGCAGTGGTTTAGTTTAGTAAAGGTAGTTTATTTACATCTGCATGATGTGCAGGACCTGTCTCATAGGTAGTTTAAGTGGATTTCAGACCTGGTATTTTGTCCCATTTTTGCCAGCAGGGTATTTCAGTTGCAGTATGTGGCTGGTACTGTTAATAACCAGATGGAGCAGAAGGGAAGCTATTGAGGTCAAAGCCTCAATACAGTAGCTACCACCGTTGGATGATGATCCCTTTGTACCTGGGAGCTGGTCCTAGAACTGTGCATGCCCCAGACCTCCAAGGGATGTGGCATGTATCGTTGGGCTTTCAGCTGCCCAGAGGCTTTGGTGAGTAGCTCGTGGGTTAAGGAACACTGAACACATCTAGCACCTGAGGGATAGAAACCCCAGTGGAAACAGAAGTATTAAAACAAGTTTGTGAAGATGTCGTGAGCATCATTAGATTTTCAGATATAGTAAAAAAAATCACAGTGCAAGTGAAGCTCAGCACTTGCCTGTGCTGGAACCTTTGCATTACTCTTTTTAGCAGGACTTTACCAATAACTTTAAACTTTCAAATTATATTTGAATAGTTAATAAACAGATTTTTAATAGACCTTGTTTCTTTCATCTTTTTTTTTTTTTCTTTTTTTTTTTCTTTTTTTTTTTTTCTTTTTTTTCCAGATAGGTAAAATAATAATGCTTTTACGATGTACTCTGTGTGAAAAGTTTGAGCACAGAATACATTCCATGGTTGATTTATGAACCCCTTGAAAATATGGTTTATAATGAAACTCTGACAGACCCTTAACAAAATTAGCATGACAACAAGTAATGCAATAATAATTTTCATGCTTGTGCATTCCTACAAAATTTCTTTCGCTAAGCACTTGCCAAAGGCTGAGAGCACTGCCACGACTGGGCAGCATCTGACAGAGAGTGCATCAGCTGAAAGCTGGCTGCCTGCTGCATATATGGGAAGTTGTGCATTCAGAGAGTCTGTATGGGTGAAGTTAAATCAGCAGTAACGTTACCAAAATAGCACCAAACTAAGAATAGCTGTCTTCAGCTATAGCGTGATTGCTGGTCTACTAAGGCAAAATGTGAGAAGTGTAACTTTGGTGCTAACAGTACTTTATTTTGGGGTTTTGTTAAAGTTAGGAAATGTAGTTAAGATAGTAGCTAGGAAAAGCAGTAATGATTTGTACCGTCATTGTTCATATAAACAATCTATATTTATCATTATATTTTAAAGTTTTATCTTGATGAATTTTAAAGCTGAGCCTGGTCTCTACAGACTGAAATTCCAGTGCTTTGCCTGTATCTGATACTTGCAGTATATGCGATTAGATTCTGCTGCTGTGTGTCTTTGGGACCATTGTAGAGAGAACCTGTGCCAGAGCTGGATAACTGGGTCAGACTCAGGATTTTTAATGTGGAAAAGTCTGGGCTACGGTCATCTCAGATTTAATGTATGTAACACCAGTGGTTTGCCACTAGGAATTTTGAGGGCATTATGTTGACCTCAATCTGCTCATGCAAGTACTGGAACAATTAAAGAGCAAGAGCTCTTTAATACAGCTGTTGGTATGTAAAGGGCTGTTGGAGGTTGTAAAAATAATTTAAAAAAAGGCGGGGGGAAGACCTACAGTGACTAGCATATCTGTGGTCTCCCAGTGACTGCTACAGTTACACACAAATGAAGCTAAATTTTAGCGTTGAGGCTGATATATGTAGAGTATAATTACCCTTTTATTCTAAAAACATATTTAAAACAATGTTAGACTAAGTGGTTTCTTTTCAAAGGAAAAGTTAAATTGGGAGATATAATTCCAGATGGGATAGTTAGAAAGAGCTGTTTTCTGAGTTTCCCACTGGCAAATTCTTAGGATTGTTTTGGGAAATACAAAAATGTGTGGGAACAGAAAAAACAACCTGGGAAATAAAAAAAGAGAGTGATCTTGTGGTGAGATGGTGAAGCTCATGGGGGCACAGGCTTAGCCAGGCCTTGGGAGAGTTTGTGTAGAAAGTGAGCATCCTGCCTATAGAAATTTTGGAAAAAAAAATAAATAAAAAAAAAAATAGAAATTATTGAGTGACTACTTCATTACTCTTTCAGAGCAATTTTTATTAGTTTTACTGGTGTTTCTATGCCTGTGGCAGTCCTCAAATCTCCATTATCAAAGCAACAGATTACAAGGTACCTGTTCTGGAGATCACTGGTGGACTGTGGAAAGGGACAGTGGTAGAGGAGCCAGAACAGCTTGGGGAAGCCCAGACCCGTCATATAGATCATGTTCTAGCAGTTCCACCAATTTTATTACCTTTTTAAGCACTGATTGTTAATCAAGATAAGAAGTGCTCATGAAAAGGTTTTACCTTAATGCTTATGAAATGGGGACAGTGATCATCTCCTGCACTCAGGCTTAGCCCTCAGCTTTCTCACTGCGATTTTAAGAGTGGAATTTTTCCTTGGTGTTAATAGAGTTACAAAGGAATAAAACAACCACCCTGGGTGCAATAGCACACAAATTATCAGACTGCTGTTTTTTCCTTTTTGACTAGCTAGGCTAAGTATCATGAAAGAGCTGTATTGGAGCACCATCAGGCATGGTCGGGTGCATGGTACATTAACCAGATTTCTTGGGTTTGTAATCTTGCCCTTTTGAGCACAATTACTTCCCTCTGATTGGGCCCTCTGAAGCTATTAGCAGATCCAACAAGAAGGCTGAAATATTTGTGAACAGCTTTACGTAAGGGATTCCCTGTTGGGGTCATATGCCAGTACTGGGGTCCCAAAGTTCCTGGGAAAGCAAACAACTTCTTTTGTGGTCATTGCATCCATCATACCAGTTGTGGCCTGCACAACAGGGTCATAATCCAGCTCTACAGTTGCTACCTCACAAATTGTAGAGGTTATGAAATTGGATTCAATTTCAGGATTCAAGAAGTTAGGACTGATAAGTACAGTTGGAGTGGTGTTACTGTTTCTGAGACAGACAAAAATATATGTAACTATGCTATGTAGTTACAGAAAAACCAACACTTGAAACTAAATTACCCTAAATATTGAAGACTTGATCTTAAAAATAAATAAATAAATAAATAAATAAATAATCTGATTTTCCTGTCAAATTCTCTCACCTTTAACATCTTTTGACTACTTTTAATGCCAGATGTTTTTGTAAATTGATCCTCCATTGCACTCCAATTTTAGTTTTCTCCAAGGAGAAGGTTTCCAAATCTCCATGAGACCAGATTCTGCTATTTTAAATCCCATTGTGCAGGACTGTATCACATGAGTAGCCAGTCCCACCACATGCAGTGTGAGTATCAGCGTAGCTGGTTACCAGCAGGTGAGCTCTTCTACTGAGACCACATGCTAGTAACTCAAGGTGCAAGCACTCAGGACCTGGTTCATTACATGCAGGTGCTGCACCATCACCACCAGGCATTCGGGGAGGTGCCTGCACAGTCACGGCACTGACTCGTAGAAGCAGAGGTGTAATTCAGAATCAGGGTACTGGAAAGGATCTGGGGTTGAGGATGGCATAACTGCAATATTTTCTTCTTCCAGACAAAAATTATGACTTCTTTTAAAGAAATAAGTTCTCACACAAAACTGGTTACTCTAAAGTTTGATATGTGCAATGTGATTTGATAAAATTTCTTGGTTAGAAGTCTCACATTTTTACCAGAAATGGCAGGCATTTATAATTTGCTACACAAGTAGTTTAAGTATTTTAGCATAATTTAGAGGGAATTAGTGGCTTGTTATTTATTGCCTAGTTCTTTGTAGGAGTGATTTATAAAGCCATGCTCTGCACTGCTTGTTACTTTGCATTCTCCGTGTTAGCTACACCATTAATATCTTTAAATGAATTCACAGTGACATTGCTCTGGAACTATGGTTTTTGATACAAGGGTTACGGAACATAAATCAAGAATTATGTTTAATTCATAAGAGGCACCAATCTCTCATTTAGGTGTAGGTTGGGCTAGAAGATGTTAAAAATATGCTTTACAATACCTCTTCTGATTGCATTCAGACTCTTCCTATATGCCCTTATGTTCTGTGTGAGAATAATATATAGTAATATGGTGCAGTTTGTCAAGGGAATAACATTTGTGTTTTTATTTATTTGTGTACAAATGGTATCATTATTTTTACCACAAGACACAAAGGAATATATTGACATGAATATACTTAAAGTGTTTCATAAAGCAATCCATAAATATAGAGATAAGTCTTGCCTATTCTATGCTATAAATACTGTTGTTGATTACTTAAATTACATTTTAAAATCCTAATATTTCTAGTATTTTTTAATGTTATTTTCGTTTCTCTTCCCACAGAAACATAAATAAACCCTCTCTTCATTATAGTCTTCCTTTATCTCTTTAAATTCTTGAACTAGTGCATTGAAATCCAGAGCACTGAAAAGTGTATAAGAACATTTATCTAGTATTTGTTTACTTTTTATTAATTTTATATAAATATATGTCCTTTTTAGCTTTTGTAAAGAAAAAAAAAAAGTAGTTTTTAGAAATGCTAAATTTAGAATCAGGTATGACTTGGAAAGGTGCTTTTACCTCAGTGTTATTCAAAGTGTGTATGAATACTTGACAGTGTCATTCACATACAAAAGTAATTTGAAGAAAGAAGATTTAACTCTTCATGCTATTGAGGCAGTTTATTACAGGTGTTAGGTATGCGAGATCTGTGGATGATTTCAGGGCTGTCACTCACTGTGAGTTTGTTCATTGCTTGTCTGTAAGAAGTGGGACGTACTCTTAGATATTTCTTGGAGTTAGCAAAATAGCCATCATGTTTTAAATGTATGACTGAAAGGAGCTGCATTCATGGGAGAATACCAATGTTTATACCGAAAGCAAAACTGGAAAAAATATGTTTCTGAAGATGAAGGACTATTTTTTGTTTACTATTTTAAACTTCTGTTTAAAATTTGTTCAGAAACAAAATACTATAGAAGAAAGAGATTAATATAACTTATCACTGGATGGGGAGAAAAATCAGACTTGAGGCTCCTTATCTTTCATGCCTTGTCCTTGTATGTGAATATAAATTTGAAATAAGCATGGTGCAGTGAGGAAAGGAGCTGCATCCCCACCTTCACCACCGCTGCTTGCTGTCACTGCTGCCTCTCCTTTGGGCTGGAGTGGGTGGGCAGGACCCATCCCACTGCCCCCCTGCGCTGCCCCGAAACCCCTTGGCAAATGGCAACTGCATTCGTTTCAGAGTTCTGGTATGCCCCACAAATTGGAATTTCTATTCTCTTTACAGGTCCAGTAAAAATGTTAGACCAAAGAAGACTCAAAAGATAAAGGTTCGCTGAACAAACAATATTTGGCCTGTCACTGAGATGAGAACTCGTGCATTAGGAGGAGTGAAAAATCAATTTAAATACATGTTTAAATTTTATGGGCAAATCTGGAAAAATTATTTTTTTTTTCCATTTTCACTTAAAAATATGTTGGAAGTGAACTTTTTGGATTAATATTATCTTGTTACCTCAGTTTTGCAAATCAGACTATTCTAATTTATATACAAGACTTAGACACTTCTAGGGAAAAAAAAAAAAATCATTTATATGAGAAAATCAGAAATTCTTATTAGTATTTTATGGGTTCCAAATATTCCAAAAATTCTTTATCCTGAATACCTCCTTTGTTCCTCCTTCCCCTGCAATGATGGCTTGTTGACCTCCAGCCATCTATCACCCTTTGCTCCCACTGTTGTGCTGGGTTACATCAAGGATGTGAGCAGTGAGTTTGGGGAAGGTCTGAGGACCCTGAGGGATCCCTTGGTCTCACAGGAGGGGGTGACCCATGTATTTTCAGACCTTCCATATAACACAGCTCTGAGCATCCAGCTCTGCAGACATCTACCTCTGTAGGCATCCAGCACTCAAACTGCAGCAGACTAGCTTGGGATGATTTGGTTTTGTGGGAGATGCTTTTAGAAAGCATACTGAGAACTTGCAAGGAGGGAAAATGCCTTTGGTGCCTTGAGACAGCAAGGAAAGAGCCTAAGACATTATTTCCTCAGTTTCACAAAGAAAACTAATGTCTTGTTAGTTGTGGCATCCTTAGACAGGATATAAAGGTGCAAACAAAAGGGTTATCATGTATGTACGTAATTACATCAATCTGTTCAAGACACAGAGCTCCAATACATGAACTAACTGCAAGCAAGCTCAGAATTTCACCTTCTAGTACTCCTGAAAAAGCAGTGACTAGGGTAATTTTTCTTCATTATTTTGTGTATCATTTGATTAGGAAGGTTATATCTCTAAATGGGTAATTGCAGTGCGAGGTGACATAGTGGAGTCAATTCCTGGGCAAGTGTCCAGTTTTCAGACAGTCAATAAGTTATATTAAAATTTACCATCACCAGTATCAAAAGGTGCTTGTGCCAGTTAAAACTAAGTAACAGAAAAACATGCAAGGAAAATAAATTTAATTTAGGGATGTTTAGCCTAACATATATTGCTGGACTGATATTGCTGTTTATCAATCCATCCTTCTCCCTACACTAAATATTTTTGATCACATAGGTCTGTTCCAATGGAAGCATATAGCAGCTTAATGTCTTTAATTATTTTTAGGAGTTTGAATATAGAGAATCCTGTTGAAGGAACCAGTGGGGAGTATTATCACATACAGGAGGAGTATCAATTGAGTTGAGAGATCAAAAGAAAAATGACACCAGTGTGGCTGTAAGTGATGAACTTTTGGTTTAGATGTCACCTCTCCTTACCTGAGGTGGGGAATGGCTATGTGCACACTCTCACTGCCTGGCAGCACACAGGGAAATGCATCAAGTTTCACACTACCCAATAAATTCATTGTAAAATCACAAAGCAGTATAGTGCACCATACCTGGCATCAGGAATGCAGCTGGGAATTTCTGACATCAAGGCTTTAAACAGAATATTATTTTTTATTTTTTTAAGTATATTCCCCCCCCCCAAAAAAAAAAAACCAAAATGGGACATATTTATTCTTATATGAGTTTCAGAAGTGTTAATTCCTATAAACATTTTTTCCATAAAAATAGACTATTAAGAAATAATATTCAGTTCTTTTAGAATAAAAATCAGTAGGACCGATGTTTATGCACTAGAGAATAAATTTTAACATTTGAATAGCAAATATATTCTTCAACTTTTTGTTGTATTTTGTTGTGCATAATGAAGTATATGAAGTGATTTTGGAAAAAAAAAAAAAAAAAGAGCAGTTTCAGTTATACTCCCTGAAACCAACAGATCTTTCCAATGTTCTTATTGGTAAGCTCTTTGAAAGATCAAGTAGCAGTGTGAAAAAATATTGAAAAACAGCACTACTGCCAGCCGCAAAGCAGTAAGGTATTCCTCTACAACAAGACAACATGAAAAGTTTTGCAACAAGTATAACAAAAAAAGATTTGTAAATGGAAACCTGAATAGGACTCATGTTCTGGTTGACTAAATATATCTAAACTATTTATGATGAATTCTGTTTCTCTTTGTTCAGGAATTCTCATGATTTTTCATATCATTTTATTTATAGTCAATAATACAGCCAGAACAATGTTTAGGTGCAGTATATACTGAGAAACAGGAATAAATAAATATTTTTAAATTCTGAACATAAAAGGTACCTGTGAACATGTGTCCACTGAGTGTCAGTGATATATAAGCACAGGTCTTCAGCTTCAAAGCAACATATTGGCCTTAGGTCCATAAAATTTAAAATAGGAAATGCACAGCAAAGCCATGCAAGGAATCCAAACTTACTATGAGCCGCTTGAATGAGGGATCCCCAGAGATGGATGCACCTGGAAGCTAAAAGGCATGGATCACCAGCTGTATTTTAAAACATTGTATTTGTTATTGGCAATATATTGTTTTTTTTTTTGTTTTTTTTTTTTTTCACAGACTTCCTACTAGAATAACATATCAGAGTTAATCTCTGCCAATGAATGAAGTCTGTCTGTTTCTCCAGCATGTGCCAAACAAGTGGTACAACATAGTTAGAGTGCTATTTTTACAGCATTGTTTTCAGATTCTGTTCTCAGAGATGTCTTATTTTCTTCTAAATTGATAATTGTATCTCTGTCATCCATACGCCTTTACCAGTTCACAGTTTACTGTTATTCCTGCCATCTGTTTGATGGGTCTTGCTTCAAGTCTTTCTAATCACAGCAACATCCATCTCACTCACAGGGGCAGAGTACTTTATAGCCTTTGGTTCATTTTTTCTTTGTCGTAGCTTTTCAAGATTTCAGCAATTCTCTGTGCAGATGTGATTTTCTCTTCAGAAATCATGGGGTATTTAGTAATAACTCAAGAAGGGGAATATCCATTTAAAAGGGAAAATGCTTGTGGCATCTTTATATGACATTCCATCAAATCTATTATCTATTTTGACTCCATCCACAATGGTAATGCTCAGACATCTGGTCATTTTTACCTACATTGCATAGGAAGATTTAATGTAGAGATATTATATTACTGTTTCCCATTGCCAGAAGACTCTGACGGAAGCAGTACTTGGTATATTTCTGCCAAATAGACTGCTCAGAAGCACCAGGGTGCTAGAAAACCTCTGCCTGCCTTAGCCTGACACAGTCCTCAATTTATCCTGAATGGCTTATGGGAAGTGTCTTTCCCTAATGACCCAGGGGCTTGTCCTAAACTCAGTGGTGCGCCTACTGTGTAAGTTCCTTAGCTGAAGTTGAGAGATTCACAGGAACAAACCCACCTTTTATGTTACTGCTTATTTGATGCAGACATCAAATAAATAATAATAAAATAATAATAATAATAATAAGTTAAAATACGTGGTGCACTGAAAATCCATTAGCATACCAATTTTGAGACAAGGTCCTATTTCATCGTGTTAGCTCAAGTTTGCTGTTTTATTAATCAACCATAAACTTATTAGATATAAAAATTACTCATGAATTTCCCTAATTTTCAGCACCATTCTGTTATGTACAGCACCAGATGTGCAGGTCTCTGATGAATGCCTTCATCTGGAATACTTCATATTTGGGATTCCATGCATGGGAATTAGAGAACCCAAGCAATATTTCATTTAACGGAGCAATAATTATTTTAAAGTATTTGAAAAGTTCACCTTCCTGGCAAAATTACTGAACTGAATTCTGAATGTATTCTTTTTGATTAGGAACTGTCATTAGCAAATAAATGAAGAGTCAAAGTCTGGTTACATTTTACTCCATATTGACATTTTTTTTTGTTCATCTGGGATGTACAGAGCCCAATGTTGTGACTGTACTGAAGAATCTCAGAACACAATCAAAATATTTTCCTACAAAGATTCATTCTAGTGTTGTGTTTATTCTGCCAACAATTTCTGAAAACAAATCTATACTCAGAGGAAAAATGAGTCAGGAACAAAGAACTGACACCAGCCATCTATCCCAGAAGTACTTACAGATGCTCTCTTTGTTTTCTTTCAAGGCTGTGGTTATAGATCTCTCCATTAATACTCTGCTTAAAGAGAAGGGTTTTAGTGTTGGATGTCCTTTTTTAATAATAGGTTTAAAGATTTATTACCAACACAGTATCAAAAGGAGGTGTTATGGCAATGTAGCTTAGTGGGTAATTTATTTCAGAGTGAGATAAATCACGGATTGCTTCCTAGTGAGAAGCACGGGTTCAGACTCATTACTGTCGGAACAGTATATTACATGGGAGGTTGCTGTCCAAATGAGTTGTAAATTTAGAGTGTTTATGCCCATGCCAAGTGACTGACCAATTTAAGCAAAAGTTCATGTGGCGGTTTTTGTTTAAAATAATCTGAATAACTTTAGCAGTATTTTACTATGTAAAAGCATTCATGAGTACCAGAGCTGTGAGTCTGGACATGCTGTCACACAGTGTGGCAGAAGGAATAGCAGGATTGTGAGTGTTTGATTAATGCAGCTGACTGCTCGGAGCAGGAGGTTGGCCTGAGGACCTCCTGAGGTTCCTTCCGGCCAGGATTTTCTTATCATCCTATGAACTTCTCTGGGGAGAGAAGAGTCTGTGTGGCCAGACCGTGGTCTCCTGGGTAGAGGAATCAAAGATTCTGCTTATGACTCAGAAGCAGCATTACTTAAACAGGCCTCTCTGAAACAAATATCCATGTTGAAGAAACACTGAGCAGTGCCATGAACAGCAGAATCCATGCAACTTTGTTTCATGTGGCTTCAAGCAGTAAGTCCCCATAGTTCCCAGCTGCTCTCACGCCACATCTCAGACTCTCCTGCAATACCTGCAGGCTCCCCGGACATCCTCCTGCCCTTCCCTGTACATCCAGCTCCGGTTATTGATGCCAGACCTCCTCACTGTAGCCTCTCCAGTTTCTGCCATATTCCTGATGTCCTTCCACCTGCTTTTTTTGGCTGGAGTTCTGCAATACTTAACAAATTTGTCATTTTTTTCAGTGGCTGACGGAATTAATTATTCTCCTAAGGCAATATTTCACCTATTTCTGTTTGTAAGCTGGTATGGTCTTAAGGGATATGTGCTTTCTTCCAACACATAAATCTGGCTGAAAATTAAAAACCAAGAAGCAGAAATAACTGTCCTTTTTATGATTTGTTATCCTGTTTTTTTTTTGTTTGTTTGTTTGTTTTTTTCTTCTTCTTTCTTTCTTTTTTTCTTTTTTCTTTTTTTTTTTTTTTTTCCCCTGGAGACATGCAAGAGGCAAGTGGGGGCTGTAATTTCCTCTTGGAAAAGGAGGGAATAAAAAGATTTTTAGTAACGACTTTAGCAGGTTCTTCCATAATTTGATTTGTAGAAATCTGTGAAAGGTTTGTGTACTTCATTTGTTTTTCAGTCCTCTGAAAATATTTAGGACAGTGGGAAGAGCACAAGGAAACTTTAGAAAAGGAAGGTAGTATTTCAGTGTCCAGTGAAGCTCTAGGAAGCAGAGACATGTCCCATGGACACAGGGCTGTAGCCTGTGGATGTTTTGATTTTTTTGATGCAACATTTTCTAGCTTTAGTCTAAAGAGATAGGTTTTATCCTTCCGTTATAATCTGCTTTACACAATGTGGACGCACCAGTTACATCTCTGTAATTAATTTTGAACTGAGTGTTTGTTAAGAAATGGGGTTAATTTGTCTATTTGAGGATTTCCCTGTGTGGGTTGTAAAGCAAACACAATGGGTGAGGTTCCAGATTCTCATATGGTTCAGGTCATTTGCAGCTGCTGGCAGCATCCTTCTGGGATGCGAGCAGCTAAAACAAGTTATAGCAGGCTGCTCAAACCGTAACGGGGAAACGGATAGCAAGACAGACAGCCTGAGAGCAGTGAACTGAAAAGGTGTCCTTAAAATCATCCTTTTTTCCATTACTTAGGACCTTTTAAAAGCATTTTTTTTATTATTTTTTTTTTCCATCATAGGGTCACATATGCTGTTTCAGATTTTACTCTTTCCGATTTTAAGCTTTTTTAAGAGATGGAGAGAAACTGCACCATCTCTCTGGGCAGCCTGCTCTCCTGCTTGGACAGCTGCTGTCAGATCCCCCCGAGAGTCGTCTCCTCTCTAGGTTGAACAAGCCCCAGTCCCACAGCCCCTCTTCGTAGGGCAGGTGCTGCAGCCCCAACCACTTCTGTGGCCTCTGCTCAAGTCACCCCAGTTGATCAGCACTGTCAAATCTGATTACTACGCCTTGTTAAGTAAAGGAAAGGATACTATTAATTGTATGGGCATACAAGACATAACCATGTGCCGTTAAATTCATTTACTTAATACCTCTGTGTTCCTTTAGATGTATCAGATACTTTGAAAATCCATACTAAGCTGTAACATTTCTTTCTATGACACAAGAAAAGACATTTTTGTTTTCTTCTTCTTGAAGGATAATTTAGGTGATTTAAAAGACATTTTGATTAAATATAGGCTTTAGAAGACTATAGAGGTAAAATTTGGGAAAAAAAGTATTTTTTACACAAAAAGAAATAATATATTCATTAGGCTAAATATGGACTTTAAATACTTATGAATACTCAACACATTTAAAAAACTAAAATCCATGCAATCAATGTTTCACTAGGTAATAAAGCACAACAGATTGTAAAACCTAAGACAAGGACAGCACCCTCTCCCAAACACAGGAAAAGGTGGAAAACAGAGACCTAGTTGTTGGCATTGTGTCACTATAGAGACAATGGATGCTTGTTCTATTGTTTATACGAACTGACTGCTTGGCAGATGCCAGTGAAAAAAAAAAAAAACACCTTTATTTAAAATGTAGAAAAAATAGAATTTGCTTTCCTTTATAATCACACAACGCAAAATACTAGTGAAAATGTTGGATTTCCTGTAGCAGGGAAAAAAGTATTGTCCTAATCTGCTTAAAGTAAGCAAGAGGCTCTAATCATTCTAGTCACATAAAAATAGATAGAAGTGAAAAACATATTTTTATTCTTTGAGATACAGGGGAAAAGAGGATGGAAATGCTTACTTACAGTTTAAAATGGTAATTCTTAATTTTTTCCTCTTTGTTAATGCATATTTACTGTTCTGTTGTATCCTTGTTCTGTACTCACTCCCTGTAACCAAACAGATATTTGGTGTTTCTTTTTTTTTGTTTGTTTGTTTGTTTGTTTGTAAATTCTTATAAATTATAATGTGTAGGGGATGGGGCTTCCTTTGCACCCTTCTGCTTCCAGAGCTGCAGCCACAAATCCACAAATCTCTGTAATACACTCAATAATTATATGTTCATCTCATTTATTTTTCTACCATTTTTATTCAAAACTTGATTATAGAAAGCACTTAAATATGTACTTAATTCAACCCCCTAATCAGAGCAACACTTCCTAAGTGAAGCAGTGTGGGGCAGCTTTCCATGTTAAACCATAAAGAATTAAATCTTCTTGATCTTCAACTGATATTGCCATTTCACTGTCATATTACTCCCTTCATATTTTATTCTAAATTTATTTCTGGAAAATCATAATGTTCTCTCTTAAACAGTTGTTTACTTATGGTTTTAACTTTTAAAATGTCAAAGACAATAACAACAAAACTGACCTCACCTCAGTGAATGAGATGGAAATTGTTTCCAGGCTGACTCCAAACCCATGTCTCAGGATGGAGGGTGGCTTTCTCAACCTACTGATAAACCAACTCTACCGACAATGCTAGAAAAGACTAAACACGAAAAATTAATCAGTAATTTTATTTATGAGAAAGGGAAAACTGGCACAAATGAATAGCTCCTCATATCAATATTTCAGCCGATATATTTGATTGAAACAGAAGCCTGGTTTTGTACATTATCACCTGTTTAGGTGATAATATATTCATATTACAAGAAGATATGTGCAGAAGATATATGGCTCGGTCTTGGAGCCCTGTTCTCTACGTGTTGTAAGTGTGCACTGGACCATGTGTACAGTTGAAACCGTACACATCAGGCCAACACACAGAAGGGTGCATGGACCACTGCACACTTTAAAAGTGTCTCATCTGGAGTGTGGTTGAAGTTGTAGGTTTTTAAAAATGCGTGTTTTGCATGGGGTGCTCTGAGAGAAAAGTTCTGCAAGACTGGCTACACACAG
This sequence comes from Nettapus auritus, assembly GCA_011076525.1. Taxonomy (NCBI): domain Eukaryota; kingdom Metazoa; phylum Chordata; class Aves; order Anseriformes; family Anatidae; genus Nettapus; species Nettapus auritus. The sequence goes on along the minus strand of CM021765.1, from coordinate 13,192,571 downwards.
GTTGGAGCTAGCAATGTGGTAATGAGCTCTTTACAGTGCATGGACAGTGTGTGGGAGGGAGAAAGAGCCCATCACTGCTCATACTGTGTGTGGTTTGTCCCAGCCAGTAGAGGTTTCTGCCAGCTATACCCATGTCATGTTGCATGCTCTGTTAAGGACAGGGCAGTCTCACAAAACGCTAGTTGATATGGGTACACATATGCTGATATATGCTCCCTCCCATACACATACATACACAAAAGCAGCTTTAAATGCTGGTATAATATCAAAGACCCTCACAAAAGAAGACTTTGATTTCTTTATTTGGTGTTCATTGGATCTTGCTGAGAAACTCTTTGACATTTCATCTGCGTTTTTTGTCTCTCAGACATATTTTTTTCTGTCATTGTCATTTTCAAAATCTTCACAAAGATACAGCACCCTGGGTTAGACTCCTAGTGCCCTTCCCCGCATGGGCTGACCCCAGAGATAACTTCAGAGGCAGGAGTTAAAGGAGGTGGCTCTTGTTCTTCTTGCACTTACTCCATATGAATGCAAAGGAGCCTGAGCTCACGATGAAGTCATCCAGAAGCACAATGCACGAGCATGGCCCGCAGGCTTCAGCCCAGGGCAGCTGCCACAAGTGAACTGGTTGCTCTTTGGCCTCTAACTCAAACCCTGTTTGCTGTGGCCATTTTAAGACTTTCCCTCTGAAGTCTTTTCACCTCTGATCCAGGCTTTCAAAGTGAGCATGCTAATTTTGTCCTCTTGAACAAATGTCCACATAAATAATCACATCTTACTTGCCAGTTTTCCCTGGCAGCTTCAGCTGAATACAGCTAGGACAGATGACTTTTTTTTACAGTACCTCAGGGAAGAAACAGTTGGGTAAAGGGAGGGAAAGGCAGAGCCAAAACTGTGTTTTTTAGGATGCACATACCTCATCCCTACTACTTTAATTAGACTGTGTTTACAAGTCAAGCGGAGGCTGAAAAAACAACTCAGAGGCATCTAACTAGTGCCCAAACCCTCAGCACCTCCAGAATCACCTCCTTGACTGCCGTTGGAAACCTGGTCACTGGTGGTTTCAGCATGATGGGAGACACAGGCTGAAGTATATACCAGCATCATGCCCTGCCCTGGCCAGTACATGGTCACTAAGCTACTTTTGCAGTGCATTTTGAAAATATGCTTCACATTTTCTCTGAGAAAGGATGGATGTTCCTGCCCTGGGCCAGCAGACCTATTCCTCATCTTGCTTTTTAATTTATTTATTTTGTTAAGACCTCTTAATTGGGCAGTATTTTTTGTGGTTTTGCTTGTGTGTGTGTGTGTAGCTTTGTGTGTTTTTTGTTTGTTTGTTTGTTTACTATAGCCATAACAGGACAACCCTTCAAGCAGTGAGTTTTACAAATACAATAAAACATTAAAACCCACCTAGTTTATTTGATGAAGAGGGCAAATCTCTGCCCTGGCCTCTGGGCAGTGCTGCCATGTACCCTTGCTGCACGGGGAGCCAGGAGAGCCTGGGCTCAGTCCCACTCACCTTGCCTGGCTATTCTCTCCTGAGCTGAAACACTCAATTTAAAATACAGCGTTCTGGCAGTGCACCCAAATCTACTGTGAAATACAAGATACTTCAACATAAAATCATGACAGCAGTTATTCAGTATTTATTAATTTTCCTTTCTAGCCCAAAGCCATCAGCACGGGGCATCTTCTGCATCACAGGGGGGTGGCAGGGATGGAGTGCAGTCCGTGCTGTCAGTGGATCCCACTGGATTTAGGGGGAAAAGTGCTATACAGTCTGGGAGAAAAATCTCAGCTTTGTATAGCCAGCCTTTGTATAGCCTGGAGAGATGGATAGCATCCTAAATTTCCAGCAGAAGTAGTTATGGCCATGACACATGGAGAAGCAATGCAGGTACTAGCAGCAAGCAGAGGGCTAAGCCATGCTAATGTGGGGAAAAAGAATAACTTTTTACAAGGGCATGTAATGATAGAACAATGGATAATTATTTTAACCTGAAAGCAGATAGATTTAGATTATATATAAGGAAGAAATTCTTTACTCTGAGGGTGGTGAGGCACAGGAACAGGCTGCCCAGAGAAGCTGTGGCTGCCCCATCCCTGGAGGTGTCCAAGGCCAGGCTGGATGGGGCTTTGGGCAACCTCGTCTGGTTGGAGGTATCCCTGCCCATGGCATAGGGTTGGAATTAGATGGTCTTTAAGGTCCTTTATGATCCAAACCATTCTGTGATTCTGTGCTTCTATAACCTCATTTTCCATGATCCTGTTAAAAAATTTTAGGGGGGCTGTCATGAGATGGGGTATTTTATTATAGGAGATCTCTCTTCCCAGATGCCTCCTGAACAAGTTTGTGCTGGTATCTGTCTCCTCTCTCCAGGGGAAGGCACAGGTGCTGCCAGCCCCTGCAGAAGCAGAGTGAGGGCCAGGCTGTGCTGACCCCAGAGCATGACCAGGTGGTGGCAGACCTCGGAGGGAGGCCTGGGGCTGATGCTCTGCTCCTGGGCACACAGCACAAAGCATGCTGCAGGAGGCTGGAACACGGGTTTGGGAGTGGATGTGAACATCTCTGGACTTGTTTCTCCCAGATCACCTGAAGGGTGGAATGATTTGTGTCATCACACAAGGGACAAAATTATGTCACTTCTTAGGCTATGTTCAGAAGACCTGGCAATGCTGCACTTGAATAAAGTGGTTTTAAGCTTGTTAGCAGGGTGTTGCTTTGTGTCCCCATCTTTTTTCCTTTTTCCAGAATTCTTTTTTCCTTTTCAATGACAGACAATCTAAAAGTCTTTTTGGGCACCTGATTTCACCTTTAGCAGTTCTGGTTTGGGAAGCAAAGTTTGTTACAGAACTCCTGGGGCTGAAGCATGGAGTTGGCAATGTCGAACCTGCAGCAAGCCTTGGCACCAGATAGAGGCTTCCTGTGTTCAAAGCCTTTTTGTCCTCTCTCAGCAGTTTATCTCTCCTTGCTACTGTTAAAAACACATTTTCTCTCTTCTCCCTTACATAGCCCCAAGCAGACAGATCCATCTCGGCTAATGGAGGTGCGAAGTTAATGTGAAGAGGAACCTTATTACCTCTAAGTTGTTTTTCTTTCAAAGCCCTCACTTACCATGTCAGGACGTTTCTGTTCCCTTCCATTTTTCTTTTATTTCTCACCACCTTGGAGAGATTGATTCCTGGGAAGGAGCTACCTCTGGGGACATACAGGGCACGCATCCTGCCTTTTGCCTGGCTGACAGGTGATACTTGATGGGTCACTTGCCCTTTAGCTGGAAATAATTAGCATACAGTCACAAAGGAGGACTACAGGCTGGCAAGGAGTAACACCAATTAAGTACTCCTCATCTAAGCAACATTTAACTCTACTGACGTCTGTACAGAAACTTCTGAAAAACAGTACAGAAATCAGTTAATATATATGTCAGGAAAACAAAACCCCACAATTAATAACTGACTAATTTTCTTTCTTTACTAAAGATTTTTTTAAACTTTGCCTTTATTATTTTTATTATAATTACTATAGTAATTTCTTGAGTGTCACTATAGGGATGGCTATGTTTTTGGAGTTTTAAAAGTTAAAAATCCAAATTCATGATCCTGTCCTATTAAGCTCACCTGACAGGTAGGAATATCACAAGTGAAGGAAGTTTAATACAGGCAAGGTACATTTTGCACTTCTTTCTTAAAGCAGCTTAGCTCCTGTATAATTGCATTGCATTATTGGCATTTGCTCCATGTGTAAAGCATAAATAGAGAGAAAAAAAAAAAAAAAAAAAAAAAGAAAAAGCAGATAAAACTGGAAAACAGGAGCAATACCCTTAATAATTCTCTGAAGCTGCCCTGGCTGCTGTAGAAATCATGTATATGCCCAGTGCAAAACTAATGCAAACTTGAGCAGATGTTGTAGGAAGTGGTGTCCTTCCTGCAGAGCACCTCTGTCCCCGGGCACAGATTGCTCCTGCAAGGAAGCTGCAATAATTGGCTTCTGCTCTATGCTATCAAGCAAGGGATGATGGACACAGGAAGATGCAGATAATTCTGCCAGTTGCTGGCTCCATCCCAAACCTCCTTTTTCTTACACATGTGCAAGTAAGCATTACTCATTCTAGTGTTATTGGTATTGGTTTGCATTCAGACACATACTCAGGCTCCCCTCTGTATATGGTCTGTGTTTTGAGAGTTTGCTCCTATCTGCCTCATAGAGGAGTTTCGTGGTTATCCTTGTTGCATACATCCTGAATTGTATCCTCGGTGACTGCATAAACAGCTTCTCTGGATGGTCAGCCCATGGCTGGTATAAGTTTTCTTTTTCTCTGTCTGCAAGCAGCCCTGTCTTCCATGCTGTCAGAATGGGCAGAGATAGATATGCTGCACAAAATCTCTTCTGTGCATTAGGTGTGGCATTTTCTTTTAGGTGTATAACAGGGATCCCACTGTGTAACAGGGATTTTGCTGAAGACCTGGAAGTCCCACAGTGAAACATGTTTGCAGAACATATCTGATCATGCTGGTCTGCACCTAGATATAGCTGTGGGATGTTCTGCAATTTTATCCGTTAACCAAAGTCACCAAACCCAGTCCTTTTAAGGAAGCCTGGGCATATGTTTGGTTTTGGAGATTGTTTGGTCTTATTCTGCCTGGTGCATCCACATATACCTGCAAGGGAACTTGCAGAAATTTATCTAGAGCATGTTCATCACAACACGTGTAAAAATTACTTGAGTTCATATTGTTAAATGAGACTTGAAATCTCAGCTTTCTGGCATTTTTATGTCCTCTTATGTGTGGAGGCAATGTATTTATTTTTATTCTGCTTTCTACTCAGTATGGTCACTGCTCACGGAAGCAAAATAAGAAATGTTAGTGGAGAACTAAGGCATAAAGTTTTGTATATTTTACAAAAGTGTTTGAAATCCTAAAATAGGATGTATGATGTATAAGAAAGGGACTACAAGCAAAACCTCACACCAGTAATGTGATCCCAGCACCGTGGCCTCTTGTAAGAGAACCGTGGTACTCTTACTACCTGGTGAGGCTCCACCTCAGTTTTCCCTACACCTCCAAAGCAACCAAGCAGTCCAAATAGCCAGACAAAGCAACGTGCACAGGGGAAGGGACTTCCCTGAGTGCTCTAAGAACATCAGGTAGCCATAATTTTGTATTTCTACAAATAGGGGTAAATAGAGTTTTCCTAATTGAGCAGGAAGCAAATTGGATCCCAAAGTTTTCCTGTTTGGCAGTTTGCAGACAAGTTTTACCTTCAGGGTCCCCTATATCTGAAAAATATAGCATTAGGTGCGTTTTGTTGCTCTTCCCTCTCAGCATAACTGGCCTAATAGCTGAGTAAAAAATGATCTATGTTGAGTTACCTCTACAGACCATGCCTTTATGCTCCTTCCTGACAGTTTCATGAGCAAGTCAGGTGTGATGAATGAGAGAGGGCACACAGCTGGCTAAAAATCACACTCATAAAGTTGTTTTCAATATCTTACTGTTGGGCTGAGAGGCTATTTCAAGGAATTCATATTGATCAATCTTGAGTCTATTTATGTTAATTATTTCTGTTACCAACTCAGAAAGGGTTGAGAACATGTATGAGAGTGTATGTAAGTCTAGACAAGTGTTGGAGGAACTTTGGCTGCAAGAAATCAGAATTCAGAGTCAGCACTGACAAATACTGATTTTGAAATCAACAAGATAAAATTAAGTTGCAAAGTTACACTTAGGAAATAGAGATGAAATGAGCAATTGGAAATAATAATAATTAAAAAAAAAAAAAAAAAAAAAAAGGCACTGTTAGCATGGCAGTACTGTAAGAGAAGAACAAATCAAATTGCATTGGATCCCTAGCTGATTATGGGAAAACAAAATGACAAATATTTCTCCATGGTACATTAGACAGCCTATTAGTTGTGGGTCATTAATGGGAAAGAATTATTTTGTAGA
>CM021765.1:12918613-13186513 GCA_011076525.1 Nettapus auritus | reverse complement strand
GCACCTGCTCCTACTCATGTCCTTCACTGAATCTCCACACTACTAGCGCTTTAGCCTAGCCTTTTTGGTTTAGGAACACTTTTTTAGGAACTCAACTCCCTACAAATTGCTCTACAAGCTTGAAAACAGAGTACAGAAAGAGGAGCAGAGGAGGAAAGCAGAATGGGACTTCTGATTCAATTACTCATGCACATAGCAATACATATGCATATATAAATGAGCATGCTACATTATTTATTGTTGTCTTTTTATGTTCACAGGGCTACAGCTACTCATAGGGGCCAAGTTATATTCAAGGATGCCTTAGCACAACAACTGTGTGAACAGGGAGGTAAGAGCAGACATCATTTTAAAAATACCTGGTAAAAGTGATTTTTCATTTTTCTTGCATTTCAGTACTACTCATCATGAAAGAAAATTTTTAGAAAACTTTCCATCAGGACCTTCTTTATATTCTCAAAACTGATGCTTTCTCTGGCTTCACATCTCCCGTCAGTGATATGGGAAACCTAGAGTGATGTCGTCCCTGCTAAGCACTGGGGAATATCCAAAAATTGAAGTACATCTTCTTGCCTTATATGCTTACTTAAAATCAGCCTGTAATAACCAACTTTTTTTTTGTCAACACCACAAGCTGAGTTTTAACTATCACTGTGTTGACTATAAAAAAAAAATGCAACATGCCTACAGCAAAAGCTTAATTTACCGTCCAGTTCATGCATAGCTTTGTGAAGAACCTGCTTTCCCATTTTGTGAAAGTAGGCCACTAAATTTTTGCCTTTCACCTGTAACTTTTGATCATTTTTATAGCTAAACAAAATGTTTGACTTACACTGACTAAAAATCTAATTGTTTGCACAGCTTATCACATATATTCTTTTGATGAATAACCTAAAAATAAATGTCCTCATGTGAGCTGTTGTCTACAAACACTACACTCCTTTGAACCTGCTTCATTAAAGCAGAGGGAAATAGGGAAGGTATCCATCATGTCTGGTACAGGAGAGAAAGGATTTTCTCTGCTGATCCATTTTTTTTTCTGAAAATTCCAGTGATATTTCCATGTAAAAAGAGACTGAGACATGGGACAAACCAGTCTAAAATAAATATTTCAAAATTAGAAACACGCTGTCATACAAATAAACAATAAAAACCCTCAAAATACATACTTTTGGGCATTATGGTGTGTTTTTTTCCTATGACCTTGGGAATATCTGTGCAATAGTTTTGTAACAGGAAGTTACCAAAAATTATGTTAGGAGCATTTATTAAGGTGTATGGTAAGGTATGAGTAGTACCTCTGTGATACTAAGGGTGAAATATTTTGGTTTTCAGCTTCGGTATGTGGATTTTCAGTATCTTAGTATATCAATAGGAAGTAGGTAGGGGAATTCAGAGACGTGACTACAGATACAAGCTAATAAGCTTAGAGGTTAGAATTAGGTATATTTTGAATGAATTAGAAAAGCGTAAGATGTGTGTTGGCAATCATATGGAAGAGTGATAATCATTTGGATGGAAGGTGATGTGGGCCCAGAACATATCAGTGTTCTCCTGTGTAGAAGGAAAAATGTAGAGAAATAACAAAAATGTCTTTAGCATTCAGAACTGGAGATAAATTGTACCCCTATAATGTAGCTGTGTTGTTTTGGTGACTGGTGTAACAGGATATGGGAACAAAAGTAAGGGCAGAAATGCCATTTGGGATGTATTAAAGAAAATGGTGATAATATCTTAAACAGGCTGGGTAGACAAGAGTGAAAAAATCAATATTCAGAGTCATCAGCATAAAATGGTAAAAAGCCTCTTAAGGAGGTAGAATTCTCCATGGCTGCTGCATAATGAAATCACTGCCAAAGGCAGAGCCTGTAGTGCCCAGAACAGGTAAGGAAAGGACAAATAAGTAAAAGATGTATTGATATAAGAGGGAGAGGGAGACAGAGAGCTGGCAGTGATCTGCATGATGAAAGCTATGGGCAAACAAGTTTAAAGGAAACATATGACCATCAGCATCAGAGCTGGCAGCATGGTCAAAGAGAATATGGGCAAAGCAACAAGATTCCTCCCTGCTAGAAGAAAACACCTTGGTAAGCAGAGACTAGTGAGCAGAAATCCATCTGTACAGGCTTTGGCAGTCTCTGCTTTCTGACATGCTAGACCAGGAGTCTTTGTTAGGAGAGCTGGCAGCAGGTATTGTAATTCTTTCACCCTGTTCTGTTTCACATTTCTTTAATTTTGGAGCATGGGATTGGAAAATGGGATTTGTGTGTTGTTTGTGCTTAGAGGTTAGGAGATGGTGAGATGTGCCATCCCTGGGCTCAGCTGTGGCAGTGCCTTTGCCTCCTCCTCCCTCCCAGCCACTGATAGCCATGTCCTGCACCACGCCCCTCAAAGGGCCTCCAGCTTCCCCAACTTGTCGTAGCCTCCTGCATCCTCATCAACTTCTGTGTTTCCCATGGTGTTCCCAATGATTTCCTTTACATTGTACACAGTCACCCCAGAGATTTCATGTCTTTGTCTTCTTCTAAAATGTTTGATATCGTGGTGGTAATTCCACAAACATCATGTTTGACTTAGTCAAGGATCAACCAGGGGTGCTATTTTATGAGTAGCCCACAGTGAGTGGCAGCCATGTATGAGTTATAAGATTTCCCTGAAATACCAACATGCATGCTTCTCAGAGTTTCTTGTGGCTCTTCTCCAGATTCCTATCCTCATCAAGGCCTCTCTTCCCTTAGTTTCCTTGCTTAGCCACAGTTTTCCTGATGCAGCTCGTCAAATAACTCATTGCCCATTGCTTTTCCTCCAGTCTTGTCTAGCACCAGCCTCTCCCCTACCTTTTTGTTCTTATTCCTTAAGTAGACAGTGTGCATTGCATTGGTTCTCCTAACCAGTGTGTACTGTTACAGCTCTTAGGCTATTAGCATTAATATTCCTTATCAAAGAAAAGGATTTTTCTTTGAAGCAAACCTCACTTCTTTCATTCCATGAAGATAATCATAGTTTCAGCAATGCTATTGATGTAAACAAAAGATTATTTCAGATGGAATTAGTGTGTTTATTTAGAAGCAAAGATAAATATGCAAAACAGCAAGGTAGATTGGCCAAAGTGGGGTTTTAAGGTCTCTTTCTGGCCCTAAATATTACCTGACTGAAAGGCTGAAATGAATAATGTAACATATTAAATAAAGAACATAAAACCAAAGGACAACTTTTTAGATTTATTACAGGACATCTTTTTAATAAGTATTCACTGGGTATGATATCAACCTTCATAATAACTAGTACAAAGGATATACATGAAGACATGAAAGCAGCAAGGAATCACAGAAATCATGATTGTTGGGGCTGTCTGCCCTTGGATGTGCATTAGTAAATCCTAATAGAGTTAATGGTGTTTGTGCAGCAAAGTAAAGTGTAGTCCTTATTTTGAAGACAATTATAGGATGATGAAGAGCTGTGTTAAGGAACGGCAATGCAAAACCAACAGTCCTATGTATAATGTGAATAGAATAAAAAATGATGCCACAGGGAAAGACACCAAGGAAAGTAAAACAATTGCTTGAAAAGCTGTGTGTTCAGCATATAATAAATATTTTAAGAAGCTAGAGAGATCTTTGAGAACTGATGTGAGCTTTAAAGTTTTTAAGAATGTTATTGGATCTTAAAAAGAAAGGAAACATAAAAAATTATCCTATAAAAAAAAAAGTCCAGCACAAAAGGCAAGAAAACAAAGAGTTTATAAGCCAAGACAGAGAAGATAGATGTGTTGTAAGTATTGGTTAGGAAAAATAAGGATGTTAATGACTGATGATAGTATATATATAGTATATATATATATAGTATATATATATAGTATATATATATAATTTGTTCATCTAATAGCAAAATAAATTAAAAATAAGGTAAACATACTACTGTAGAGATAATTCATATTTATTCTTGGCTGGAGTAGAACAAAAATCTTATGTTAATAAACACTAGCATGATTAAAATGGAGTTGGCAAAACATCAGACCTGTCTGCACTGCACTGCGGAACTGAAGGTGGTTCAGGTCTGTGTGAGAGCAGAGATGTCGTGGGGAGAAAGAGCTCATGGTTCAGGGTTGGAGCCAGCACACACATCACACTGCCAGCCCAACTTCACCGCACAGAGTGGTGTTGGAGGGTTAAGGAGAGCCTGCACCTGATATGCTCTGTAACTTTGGGTTCGTAATGCAGTGCTTTGGCATAAGGACCAGATGGGAGATTTGTGTGTCATTTAGTTCTGACTGCCTGCAGGAGAATCAGAACCATTAAACTTAAAAGATGGAAAAGATGAAGGATGTTGTTGTTCCCTCCTACTGCAGAATTATTCCTTTCAGCAAAATTCCAAACATTTCATACGATCTCATATTCAACACCACAAATTATAGGATTGGCATTCCTTTCTTAAGAAACTGCTCCCTGCTCTGACAGAAGTCTCCATGTTAATGTAAATCCCGAGAACTGGCCCAGGTTTCCTTTGATTTGATAGATTCCGCCTGAATGTTTGTGGAAGACCTTTTAGGCGTGTTTTGTACTTTGTAAATATGGATTAAGGAACACTTTGAAAAACAAACACAAAACAGATTGCAGGCTCTCAGGCTTGACCGGAGTAGTATTTTACAGAAGACTCGAGTTCAGAGCTGACGTATTGGCTTAAGTGTCAGTGAGAATAATGCAGCCCTCAGGCAACACATTGGATCTCTTTAGGGGGATGTTCAGCATCTATCTTTCAATAACAACTTTGTTTACCAGTGGAGAGCAAGTATTGACAGGGGTCTAAATAAAAGCATTAATTTTCTTTTTCATCTTCATCTGGCTGCTAATGAGGAGATCAGAGTTTTTCATAATCTGCAAAATATAATATACCTCTCTGCACTTCTCATTTGCGATGAATCGGTGAGCGATGTCTAATGGCTGCTGGTTGAACTTGGAGTTTGGTGTTTGGCTGGGAGCATTTGTGTTTCTGTAATTTTCTTTTGCTTTGTATTTTTAAAAAATGTTCAGAGTTTAAAGAAAAAAGTCTCTACTTTGCAATGAGTTTTACAAATGTTTTCTTATGCTGTGTTGTATGGAATATGGGTGTAAATAATATAAACTGACATAGCTGGAACATATGTTTAATTTGCATTATGTCAGCTTTTTTTTTTTTTTTAGAGAAGTTTTTTTTTTTTTTTCTGGTTGAACACTCGTTTTGCTTAACCATTAGTTGTTACCATGTTTAATGATTTTGGTTCTTAAATTTCCATGGGCATCAGACCCATCATCAAATCTTCTTTCCCATCTCATATTCCATCCAGCTTCTCTAGCATGAGCTGGCATTTCATTGCCACTTCTATTTCCCTCCCCTCTGTTTAACCAAAACAGGACACACTTTTCTATTATTTTAATTGTTAATATCCTTTCTTCATCCACAGATGCCACATAGCCTTACTTCATCTAGAGAAAATCTTAACCTTTTACTCCAAAAGATTCCTTCATTCTCCCTCATCACATGGACACAGAGCTGCACAATGACCCCATTGACTTTTGAATTCCCTATTACTTTCTTCAACTTTCTCACGCTTCCAATTTGTGGCCTTTTCTCTCTGAATCGCTTTGTATTGTATACTTTCTTCTGTGCTTTTCCTTACCAAAAAGGATTGCCTTGCCTTGCAAGGCAAGCATCCTACATTTCCTTACTTTTTCTTGTATTGTATTTGCTCATGCTTCTTAGGTTGTGAGCTCTGTTGAGCTCAATTTCCATTCTTTGCCTAGTACAAATCACCTCTTGTAAAGCTCTCTATATACCCATGGTGCTAGTCAAAAAAAAAAAAAAAAGAAAAAAGAAAACACATTTTTACATGGAACAAGATTCTCATTCAAGCTAATATGCATTTTTGAGCCATACAAATACTGTATCTGTATTTCAAAGCACCCAACCATGTGTAAGCATCTTCGAAAGTGAATCATGATTTAAAATACATTTTAAAAGAGCCTTTTTTCCTCTCAGTCTGAAGTACTGTAAGTTTTTTTAATTGGAAGTAGTTTAGATCTTTTCATTGTATAGTTAAACTGCACCATATATTTTTTAAGATTTTTCATTTCATGCAAGTAAACTCCATTTGACTTTAGCCACAGTGTATGGCCCACTGTACAATTTACACTGTTTTAAAATAAGTAGGTCTATGAATTGATAAAAAGAGGCACACTTGAAAATATTTTTATTTTTTTATGATGTTCTACACTTATAATATTTTGGGGACCTTAGCTAAAACACTTGAAGACCTACACACTTCTGTTTTGCAATATAAAATGTAATACAGAAATTGTTCCTAGTGAGATTAAAGTCTGGATTCATCACTCGTTAAATAGTACCTTCACAATATTTTGTCATATTCAGCTCTGGAATTTAAATTACAAATTAGATGGAGGTGAAAATTCTTGGGCTTCTCAGATACTGTAGAGTTTTGGGGAACAAAGCCTCCCTTAACAGAAAAACTTTATTTGTAAGAACAACCTTTTGTCCAACACTGTTTGCTAACTCCACATTTAATTTTTTTAACTGAATGAGTACTATTATGTATTTGCACAATTTTTTTTCATTTCAGCCTATTGGTAAGTAGTTTTGTTTTGCAGTGTATTAGGCATATATTTGAAGAGTTCTTTTAGGAAAAATCCAAATTTTTTATTCTTTAATTTTATAAATGACTAGTTATATTAAAAAAAAAAAAAAAAAAAAAAAAAAAGGCAAAAATACTGAAGGCAAAAGAATTTGAATATTTAAAGATTGCAGGTTTGTGCTATACCTGCTTCTTTTAACTGAATACTGTAATTTTGCATAACCTCAGAAAGTACCATCAGCAATAGCATGTACCCCAAGCTGGACTGCCTTCCACAGAAAATCTCTTCCAAAGGTCTATGTCAAGTGACCTGGGATGAGTGAGAAGTTAGAGTCTTTCAAAGGTCTGAATTGCTCTCAATGGAGAGGAAGGTCTCTTTCAATTGAGTTGCTCTTGAAGGTTAATGAAATTTGCGTGGCCAGCTGATGAATCTGTCCATGAGCTGGCCTGACACGACCGTCCTTCTCACAAAAGAATACCAGCAGAGTGGCTCTCAGCTATGTCCTCTCAGATTGCTCCTTGTGATGAGCCAGGACTAATGAAAAAGGCTAATACAGAGTATCAGAGACAGAGGTCTTATTTTAAGCTTAGCCACTTACAACATAAAGAGTATTTCAAATCCCATGCCACAATGTACTTATTTTCCTGCAGGCAAAATCCAGGGTAGCTCAATTGCTCTACCTGGGAAACAATTCAGTTAATCCAGGCTAATTCATTTCTTCTGTGCAAAGAGTTTTAAAAGTCTTCTGAGGAAATATATATGTGCCTCCACGAGGAAGAACAATGTCTGGGATATACGCTGTCTCTTCCTGTGCAGTACCCACCAGCATTACCCTACCAGCTTGTAGTTGGAGTCCAATAGCTCCAGCTTGTGTAAAGTCATGATGAGAGGTTTGGGCCATTGCTAGAGTCATTATTGCCATTTCTTCTGAGGAAGACAAGATGGCTGCTGGTCAAATCTTTAGATGGGTAATGTTCTTCCATTAAAATAAAGTAAGCTAGGATCATAGAATCATAGAGGTTGGAAAAGACCCATAAGATCATCAAGGCCAACTATCACCTAACACCACAAGTCCACCACTAAACCATGTCCCTAAGGACCATGTCCACACGTGGACATCCCTAAATACCCCCAGGGATGGTATGTCTACCACTTCCCTGGGCAACCCGGTCTGATGCCTAACCACCGCTTCTGTGAAGAAATTCTTCCTGACATCTAATCTAAACCTCCCCTGGTGCAACTTGAGGCCATTTCTTCACATCCTAAGTTAGACATGCAAGAAAAAAGGATTTTATATTTCTGCATGTCTGTAAATTCTTTTCAACATCAGACTCTTAAGAATGCATTTGTTGTTTGCTGCAGATTGCTGCTTTCAGTGGTCACGTTGTTGTCTTCAGCATTGTCTGTTTACGTTACTGGATGGACTAAAAGATTATAGTCTCCCAAGCTGAATTAATGCCTTCTGTCTGAACTAAATCCAGACTGCTCGCCATCTTTCCTGGTCTGCAGACACCTCCCTTGTTTCCTTCTCTCTCTTCTGTAATCACCAACTTCCCCATGAAATGTTGGAAATCCATTACAAAATGTCACACCTGCAAGGAAACCAAGTGGTTAAGGAAAAACAGGAAGAGAAAAATGAGATTTGTGTTTTACTTACCATTCAAATAACTATTTGTGAGGGCTCAACAGATTGCAACATTCATGTTTAAGTTTGTTGTTTGTTTGTTTGTTTTTGTTTTCTTAAATCTATTTTTAATTTGTCAGATGTTATTACAGAAATTGTGGTACTTCAATAATTTTTTGTGATATACTGAAGGAATTGGGAACAAGATACAGATAAGACCAGTGTCCAACAAGAAACACTGAATCATCTTTTTTCTTTTATTTGTGTTCTGTTTGCCAAAGTATAAACTGTATAAAAGTATAAATATATAAGTATATATAAAAGTATAAAAGTATAAATATAGCTACTTGGACAAGGTACTGAGAGGCAAACAAGATATCTGCTACCTGGGAGCTTGTTTATATGCACCCTTTTTGCCTCTGAAAAAGGCGTAACATATTTGGGATTTAAGGTCAGGCAAGCCTATGAATGTAGTAGCTGTTATGGAGTATCTAACATGCTCTGTAGATACATTCTATATTCCCCAGTTCTTTGTGTATATATCTACATATATACATATATTATGGTTTTATTTTGTAATTTTACACCAAAATTCCTGTTGCAAAGAGTTAGAAAATGATTACTCAATAAAATTTCCCATATACACCCCATGCATAATGTGTCTTTAAGATATTCTGTTTCTTGGAAGAATAGGGCCTACTGGGGAAACGATTCAGCAACGCATGCAAAAATGTTCTTACAAATAAGTGTTTTAATCAGTTGAATCAGTGATAGGCTGAGTCAATCCCAAACTCGTTGCCCTAGGAATAATAAGATTTTTCCTTCCAAAAATATGCCTAGCAAAATGTTGTCCAGAGCAGTATAAGTGGTCAAAATGTGGCATTTTTGCCTCTCCTAGACTTTACTTCTTTTGCTGAACATAATTTCTACTCTTCTAGTCAATCATTAAATTACTGAATCTTAATCTGAGCTATTTCTAATAATATCTCATAGTCCTAGACCAGAAGTGATCTTTCTTACCTTGCTATACAACAATTTATATATTTCAATTATTATTGATGCCTATTTTAATTAGAGAATATTTATTTTATTTTTATTTGCTACTATATTTTATAACTTTTAATGCATGCCACATTTTTCATAATTAAAATGTCTGAAGAGTTGACTTAGCAGAGCATGTACATTTTGTTTTATGCTGAACTGATCTTTAATGCTGCAATTAAGCCCTGATCACAGCATATTCATGCTTTGCGTGTCTTTGTTCTCCACAGCTCCAACGGAAGCTCCATTACATCCTCACCTAGGTAGGTGATTTGTCATTCTTATTACTAAAACTCAAAGATATTAACTTTATTATAATAAACAATCTGTAAGGTCATATGAAATGAGCTCTGGGGAATTCAAATAAAAATGAGACTCATATAAAACAAATTGAATTATGTCTAACTCTGATTAGTTGTTTTTTTTTCATTGTGATTTTTATTGCTGTTTATTTATCGCCTTTGAGCCCTTGCAGTGTGAGTATATCACGCCACAGAGCCTTTCTTTCTAGCTGTGCATTAGAGCATCTGTTTTGATAAGGACACATAACCCCCAGTGTGTCACACCGACTCAGGGTCACTGGGAGGGTTTTGTCCCCATGCACTTCCAAGATGCACCCAGCAGAGTTCCTGTCCTGCTCCCCAAGCAGGTCATGGAGCACATCGCAAAGCTCCAGCCTGTGCTCACCAACTACTGAATTGCAATTTGGTTAGTGTGGGCAAGATGCTGGCATCCTTGATCAGTTTGAATAACAGGCAACCGTCACTTCATTCAAGGGAAGTATTTGCAGAAAAGGGTCTGTGTAATAGAACTACTGGTGCCCAAGTGTTGGGGGTTGTAATTTTTGGTCATCATACATAAATGATCAAAAGCACCCTAGAAAATCTAGGGTGAAAGTTGGAGTCTAAAGTGTTCAGTCCAATGGCTGGAAAGATTTGTGTAATAGAGCTCACAGCTTAGATACTTTAAATGAATTGATCTTTACTGCCATCAGTATATATTGGATGACTGCATCTTTTCATGGCCATCACACTTTGGTAATAGACTGGGAGACTTCTTAATTTTACATGGTACTAAGGTCCAGAGTAAGAAAAAAGAAAAGACAAACTCTGCTTCTGTAACTAACACACTTTAAATATTAACTCCTCATTTTACATTATATTACTTCAGCTCTAGGAAAGACAATACTTTGTCAAAAGAAGAAAACACCTACTGATTAAGCTGGATTTTTCATATAGCACTTTCTTTTATTTTAGCTGAAATGCACAGTGACAGCATTATCCTACGAGATGACTTCGACTCTTACCATCAGCAAGAATTGAATCCTAACATGTGGTGAGTTTCAGACTTCTGTTTCCCTTTATATACATGTTAGGAAATTAATACATTTTGTTTATTACAGTGACATAACTGTATTATATGAATTCCTAGATACCTCAGCTCACACTGGTAAAGCTTTATCTTTGCTCCATAAGGACCTACATATATTAGCTTATTAATTCATTGATTAATGATTGAGAAAGAAATTCTAAGCCCATTGAAGTGAGCAGCAAATTCATATTGACTTCAAAATTTGAATTAATCCAAAAATGGAAAGAAGAAATAGAGATGAACTCACTCAATATTTTTGTGTGAAAATGTTGATTTCTTCAAATCAAAGCTTTTTATGGAAAAGGTGCTGAATTTCAATATTTAAACTTTGTTTTTCAATTATATTTTCTTTTCCTGTTCATGAAGTACATATTTCTGGTGAAGCTAACTATTTTTTTCTTTTTTTCATGGAAGGCAAGAATTTCCTTATCTTTTTTATTGCATAGGAAGGGAAAGCTCTCACCTTTCTGGCACTGTACTGCAGTTCCTAATTCCTATTTTTTCTCATTTGACAGGATTCCTGTGCAGGGTCTTTTACATTACCACAATTTATGTTTGAAACAGCAAGGACAGGTTGTTATTATTCCTTAAGCAGTACATGCTCAAGTGCACTGTCACAGTGATGGAGTATTATTTTGTATGGTATATGTGTACTTATTAAAGGAAGAAATTACAGGCCTCTTGTAGTACAAAACTGATTTTATACTACATATTTAATATGTCTAATGATCATATTGTAGCCAGATAAACACATTTATTGGTCTTAACATAAGGTTTTAAAGGTTGGAGTCCCTTTTTTATATATATATATATGAGGTTGTTACTGTTTTTTATTTTTATTTTATTCCTTCCAATCCTATTTCATAAATATAACTAATTGGATTGATTTCATTCATACAAAATAGAAATATTTTCATGGGTTTGTTTAGTTTTTTCAGATAAAACAAGCTTTGTAGCAGCTACGTTTTTTAGTTAGGAGTACATATATTCTTTGAAATCTAACTTTACTTTTTTATTAAGGTCTCACAGCTTTCCATCTTTGCATGTCTTTCACAGTTTCACCATCTTATGTAAAAAGATTATGGTTTGTGGAATGCTACAGATATTTTTCTTTTGCACATACTTATTGAATTACTGCCTAGTATTTTTCCTCCTTTTATTCCTTTTACATTAAATGACTTTTTTTTTTTTTTTTTTTTTTTTTTTTGGATAGATGCATTAGGGACCTGGAATGCTATAATATTTAAAAATAATAATAATAATAACAACAACAAAAAAAAACCTCTTTCTTTATGGGAATGAATAGATCAAGGACTCTTAATGGGTTACAGAATAGCTGCCAAGGTAGATAGCTTTAACAGCAGTGTGTTAAATGGACTTGAGTGGAAGGAAATGAGAGGAGGCATTATTTCCCTGCAGATGTCTCATAACTCACAGAGGGCCTGTCTGTTGGGAGCCTCCATAATTTATTTATCCATTGCTCTATTATCTTTAAATTCACCCTTGCTTTTCAGAAGTCTCAGTAGAGAAATTTCAGACTAAAAGAGGCCCCAGTCTCCTGGTCCTTTTGTTCCTGAGATTTGGATGTAGTCCCCATGGAATAACCTTGACCCACCTTGGCTGGTGGGTGAGTGCACAGAGCTGTGTGCTGGGAGAAAGTCCTAAAGCTCAATGCAGTCCTGTGACAGACGCCTTGCTATCCCTGTAATGACACCAGAAAGCCAACATCTTCAGCAACGCTAAATGGAAGTGGAGCACAAATAAAAAGAAAACTATAATGAAGTGTCATGAGCTTTTCTGCATAAAGGATTTCCACAGTAGCTCTCCCGCCAGTGAAGAGCTGCTTAGTGGCAGAAACCTCATTCTCATTTGATTGTCTGGTGGGAGCTAAATCAGGGATTATTAACAGTTTACGCCATCCATCCTAAAATTGTATTTTTCCCCTGGCAGCTGCTAAAATCCCATCTTTATCACAAACAATTGCAGTAACTGCTGGAGCAGGATTCCCAGCCCTGCTCTGGCCCTTGTCTGCTGTGCTTGGAGTGTGGTAGCAGCTGCCTTGTGCTTCGACACTCCAGTGGTGCCTTGTCACCAGGGGCCAGTTAGACTAAGCCTCTCTAATAATTTCTGAAGCCATTATTTGTGTAAAGATGAAAAGGGAGGTGTTAATATTTTCCTATGCCTTTTCTTCCCAGATCCTATGCAGCAGTGGCTTGGGTGTGATTAGCATTTTCCCCCTCCTCCTGATCCGCTCTCTGGCTTGTGCTACTCTGGCCAGAGATGCGCAGTCCGAGTGCACAAGCAAAGCCTTTTATAGCTTGTGTGTGTGTGTCTAATTTTGAGTCCCAGCAGATCTGGTGTGTCACTCCATTCCTGGGAGAGGCCCCACATCAAATAACTATTTTGCACAAGGGCTCCATATGATTTTGAGAGTGTCTGCCTGGTTTTTATGGATTTCTGATCTTTTAAAAGAATTAAAAGACACATCCCACCCAGAAACCATCTGTATCTTCTGAGACTCAGGAGAAGGGAAGGGGTGGCCATGGGTGTATCTGGAGCTGTGAGGGGAGGAGAAAGGAAGGGGTGGGGCTCTTTGTAAACACAATCACAGCATCTGGGAATGGGTTCCTGACCAAATCACAGTTTGGTGATTGAGAGAAGACAGGAAAAACTGCTGAAGTAGTAAAGAAAGCGGAGATGAGGAGGCAGCAAGAGACTGGAGCATGTCTCATCTCTTCCATTTTCTTGGGACTCAACCACCATGGAGATTTCCTTGTGTGGTGTGTCCAACTAATTTTTATATTTCTCTCTTCCAACAAGTAGTGATGTCAGAATGTGACTATTTTTAAAGCTACTAAGCCACAGACACAAGCCTGTTCATTTAAGCAAAGTTTTCCTCATTTCTCTCAACTAGTTTGCAACATACTTTACAAAGATCTCTCTTCCTTCTCTATCCTTCAAATAAATATGACTCATGGATTCATAAATTAACACCTCTCTTTTCATGCCTAATATATATTAAGTGTTTAAGTTAAGGTAGTTAAGTGAATCCGACTCTGTGGTCAACATATCATTGACTTTCATGATGAGTTCCTGAACTTGCAGAACTAGACAGTAATGTTTATTGTATTTTTCAAAGAAAAGTTTAATAGCACAGGTGTTTGCTGGTCCATAGGACTTGCTGAAAACTGTCAGGAGTGTGTTAGTTCAGAAAGCTCAGAAACCATGAAAGTAATTGGTTTTCTCTGTAGGGAAAGGAAATCTGCATCATGTAAACAAAAACACAGGGAGCTCTTGCACAGGGAAGCCTCAGTTTTCAATCCTTTAGGGGAGGGAAGGCTTAATCAGAATCTTTTGAAGGCAGAACTGCATGTTTCCAATTTCTGGAAATGTTATTTGCTTTTTGAGGTTCTGGTTGATACTTCTGATGAATGCTTTTTTGTAGCAGTAGAGAAGCAAGGTTTTGTGCATCTTGTTCAAATTTTCTGGAACACGTGGTCCATGCCTTGCAAGAGAAAAGGCCAGGTAATGGCTGGATGAGTAAAGGTCCAATATAGGTAATATCTGGAAGACTGTCTAGTTCATTGGGCACCTGTTTCTGCAATCATTTTGCCTCCATGTAACTTCATAACCTCCATGTAACTCTTCTCGTGGCACAGTATAAAAACGGTGCTATATAACAACTAAAACAGTCAAACAAGAAAAAATCTAGGAAAAAAAAAAAAAAAAAAGTGTATATATATATATATATATATATACACATATATATCCTAATGGTAAATGACTTAATCTTAGGACAAAAAAGGGGGTGTGGGGGGTGAAGCAGATGCATATATTAGTAGAGATGCTGGCATTAATGTATGTTAATACATGGATAAAACACAGTTTTTTGCAGTAGGGATGAAGACAATAGGGGATTCAGTAAATTTAAGAAATAAAAACTCTGTATGGAAGCTGTAGCTGGCTAAACTCTCCTCCCCAACTTGATGCCTTGTTTCATCTCAAAGCCCATTGGCACTTCAAACAGCAATCACTTACAAAAGATATACTCTTCAAAGATGACATGAAGAAAAGCTGAGCAAGTAAAATCAATCAATAAGAAACAGGCTCCATCACTTATTCATAGCACATGAGAAATGAAGAGGTACAGTGATATTTCCAATGGCAAAGAGGTGGAGGAAAGCTTTGTGACGGGAGAGAGAGGTCCTAAAGTGGTTTTGAAATTGCGCTAAAACTGTGGGATTAAACTTCAGAAAGATTTATGTTTTAAAATCTCTTGGAAGTTTGAGATGTTTATCTTCTTTATAGTCCAGACATCAAAAACGACATCAGTCAATATAATGTCCACAAACTCAGGTATTGTAGAGGGAAAAGGGATGACAAATAGCAATGAGGAAACAGCAGATGTTTCCCCTTCAGCAAAGTGAAGAACAATAGCTGAGAGAGGTGGGACTCTGTAGGCCAGCGATGAGAGTGATGGCAGGTCTGTAGAGAAGACATCTAGATGAATATGACAAACGCCAACAGTGGCAGTGAAAATGAGCAGTGAAGAGAAAGCTGAAATGATTTTAATGTGCTTGCTAAGATTTTAGACCAGGCAGGTGAGAAAAATAATGTAAAAAGCTACACCTAGACAGAGCAATTAAAACTGTCTCTTGGTTTTAAGAATGGTAAAGAAGTTAACCTTACTGTCTGCACCTGGAGAGGAGCAAATTGGATTATTTCTAAATACTTAATATGATGACAGTGGTCTGAGGAACAGCAGATCAGTTATCTTACTCTTCATACATTCCTGTCAAGCTACTGAGCAATTTATTGTCAGAAGTGATACATTTCAGAGAGAGCACAAAGGTCTGAATCAGGATTACCAACAGCCATCCAATTTCTGATGAGAGGAGTCATCCTAGAGAAGATGAGTGATGATGAAACAGCTGTGTTAGAAGGACAGCATTTCTAGACTTCCAAAGACTTCTCCATATTTCATAGACCACGTTATAGAAGTGGAATAGATGAACAACCAAATCACTGTATATTTACCAAAATACAATAATTAAAAATTAAAATATCCCTTGGATTAAGTCTGTCCTTTTATTAGGGTATAAGAGTTCCCTATGTAGTTTTGATAGGCTGTTTTCTTGCCATATATGTCTCTGTCTGCATATGTCAAGATTTCAGGCAGTTGCTCCACTATAAACCCCCAAATGTATGAGCAGATAATGAAAATAATGCCAGAATATTGTAGAATTCCATGTATTCTTCTTGTTCCTGTTCCCATGTTCTTCAGCTACCAGAGTTCAGGGATCAAGTGAAACTTAAATAATGACAACACAAATACTCCATAAACACTGTTTCTGTGCTTTCTCCTAAAGTACACTTTGGTTCACTCACATGTTCTGTCCTTGAGCTATATTGAAAAATAAAATTATGGGCCAAATACACCTTCTATAAGTAAATATTAACCCATTGAAATCAATAGGCACTACATTACTTTATTAGAGGATTTAATTTTGCTGCTTAAATCCAAAATAGTATATGCTATCAGTGTGATTTGCTGAATTACTTTAATAATATAGTCATGCAGGAAAAAAATAAATAAATAAAAAAGAAAAAAAAATCAAGGAATTTTTAAATATAACTTTGTTTTTGGAGTTGGAAATGAAACTAAGCTTAATCAAATCTCAGATTAAGGGAACAATTTATTAAGTGGAAAAGAGGCATTCATCTTTAACTTCTGCAATGGACATAGGTATAAGAAAGCCAGCCCTGTACTAAATTGACCCAGGACCAACTGAAAAGACCCAAAATAACAAATGCAACCAATTATTCACTACATCTGTGTATCTGAAAGTCTAACATCTATTCCTCAGCAAAGCTTAGCACTCAGAGTTGCAGGATATTGTGCAGGGCATTGTACTCTGTGCAGAGTTAACCCCTTCTGCAAAAAGTTACCCCTATTTTGCCACTCTGGGAAAGTCTCCCAGCAGACTGTCAATGAGCCACAGTTTGCTGTGAGAGCAGACCAGAAAACAGCTCCATTTAGTAAAACGTGTATTTTTAAAAATTAGTTAAATATTATTTCTAAACACTACCAAGGTTTGCAGCAGCCCATTCCCCAGATCCTGTGGGGAAATGCTTCTCCAGCTCCCATGGCAATGTTACGCTTTAACAATTCTACTGGCCTGTTCCTAGAAATGCAGCCAGAGATTTCATTTGCCCATCCATGCTCATGATGTGCTGATGGTTTCGGGACAGTCAGGAATAGAAATATCCCACTGCAAACTGTTTACAGAAAGACTTGCAGAGGTTTAGCATAGCACCTATTAACAAAAAGACAAGCAAGCATCACACTCTAGGAGAAGAGGTGAAAAAAATCAAGGAAATTTGTAGAGGAATCAACTAAGATTCAGGCTTGACAGGTGGGCCTGTGTGAACCTCATGAGGTTCAACAAGGCCAAATGCAAGCTTCTGCACCTGGGCCAGGGCAATCCCAACTACAAACACAGGCTGGATGGAGAATGGATTGAGAGAAGCCCTGACAAGAAGAAATTAGAGTAATGGCGTTAAACTAAAAATAGGTAGATTTAGTTTAGATATAAAGAAGAAATTCTTTACTCTGAGGGTTGTGAGGCACTGGCACAGGCTGCCCAGAGAAGCTGTGGCTCCCCCATCTCTGGAGGTGTTCAAGGCCAGGTTGGACAGGGCCTTGGCCAACCTGGTCTAGTGGGTGGCACCTCTGCCCCTGTAAGGGGGGTTAGAACTGGGTGATCTTTAATATCCCTTCCAACACAAACCATCCTGTGATTCTGTGATCCTATGAGCATATACGTTGATATCAAGTCCCTATCTTCTTGGGATTTCTTCCTTTCCATCTGATTTCCTTTAAGGTTCTGTGAAGATCTTCCATCCAGAAATTAGCTGGAGAATTAAAGAGAAAATAAATGCACTTTTTTTTTTTTTTTTTTTTTTTTTGCAAACTACTAAACTATATCTGGACTCTGTATATGGGAACATTTATTTTTGGTGGCACTCTACATTAGAAAAGGTGTCCAAGTCTGAGGCATTTTGTCTGAGAGAAGCCAAAGAAAAAACAGTCTTATCACCCCTTACATAAGTCCATTGCACTTTAGACTCTAAAAATACCAATAATCAAAGTACAGAGAGAAATCAGAAAAAAAATAATAATAATAAATAAGTGGGTTGGGAGTGAGTTCAACATTGCTTGCAATGGAATTGTCCCAGGAGCATTACATTTTATATTAAAGGTGAGTTTGGGATGCCTGAAGACAATGTTGGTCAGACCCACCTGAGGCAGTTTGTTGGGGGCGGTTCGTCATGGCTAATGCCAGGAGCATGTCCTTAGTCCTTAGGGGAGAGGTCCTTCCTCTGCTCCTCATTCAGGCTGCATGCAAAGTCATTCATATTAAATTCAGCTGCAATTGCCAGACCCTCTGAGATCTCCTGCATACTTCTTCCCCTAAAAGGTGAAAAGCCTCACATCCCTCTGTTACTAGGAATAGGAGATATGAAAAATATGAATCAAAACCAGCAGCAAGAAACATATTAGAGCAGCTGGTCCATAGGAGCCACTTGGTGCACACTTTCAGGGTAGGGTTCCAACATGTTAGAGAAGGGGGGGCACCCCCTCTGGTGGACCACCAGGAAGATAGTTCTCCTCACGTGGATGGCAGATGTCAAAGAGTGCAAGTCCTATCTGCCACAAGGTCATCACCCCACTCTGTTCCCACCTTCAGCCTGCCCTTTGGAATAGATAACCCTGAAGCCAGAGAGGGTCAAGGCTTCCAATTTTTCTGCAATGTCTGTTCCTATTCCTCTTGGGAGGAAGTGTGATGTTCTTGTTTGGAGGAGCTCATTGAGTTGCCCGAAGGCTGAGTTCTGTGTTCATCCGTGGCGCATGAGGGCAATAGGGGACTGAAGGCAGACCGACCCTGGGTGATGTGGAGCTTCATGGCTTTCTCTCCAAACCTGAGCTGCTTACTCTGTTTATTTTCATGAATGAGGTTTCTGCCACTGCTGACAGAAAGGTGGTAGAGCCAAGGTTATCAAGAAGTGATGCAGGAGAGCTGGAGGAGATGACACAGACATCAGATCTTGACACTGGTTGCTCAGGTGCACTTGTTTCAAGGAGATTTGTAGATCTGGAACACTTCTGAATTACTTCCTTCCCTGTGATCTTAGGTGGTATCACCCATCCCCACCATTTTGTGCCCCCAAGCTGATCCCACTTCTCTTGAGCTGTCCTGCCCAAGACATGGTAGTTCCGCAGTGGCGGGCTTACATCTGGTATAGCAAACATGCAGTAAGGTTTTTGGAAGAACTGTAAATTCAGGATAGATTATATATGTAAAAGCTTGGCCAGGGTTTCTGTGGTATGACATTTTGCAGCCAATAAACAGGGACACTCCTTTTTTTTTTTTTTTTTTTTTTTTTGTGGAGCAACAGCATGCAGAGAGCAAATACCTACCCACAAGGTCCTTTATCAAGAGGCAGCTCTAGCACATTGTACGTGCCAATGCTCAACCTTTACGTTCAGTTTGAGCAGCAAACTGTAACAGTCTTATTTTACAGTCTTCAAACCTGATGCAGTCTCCAAAGTGAGGTTTCTAATTTCCATTTTGAACATGTTCTGTTCTTCCTGCAGGTCTGAATGCAGAAACTGTGAGGTTGGAGAGCAGTGTGGTGTGATTATGCACGGCAGTGCTGTCACTTTCTGTGAGCCATATGGTCCCCGAGAGCTGGTGAGTGCTTTGCAAGTTTGGTGTTCAGTTGACAGGCTCTTAAGCAAAGCAATAATGCCATGGAAGAGCACCCCAGGAACACCCCAATGTTTCAAAAAAATAGATAACACCCAACATTT
Source organism: Nettapus auritus (assembly GCA_011076525.1). Taxonomy (NCBI): domain Eukaryota; kingdom Metazoa; phylum Chordata; class Aves; order Anseriformes; family Anatidae; genus Nettapus; species Nettapus auritus. The sequence continues at coordinate 13,166,976 of CM021765.1, read as the reverse complement.
GTTTCTATCCTTTGCAAATAAAAAACTCTTGATCTGGTGTATATCTAGGTTATTTAAAATATCTGTTAAAGGCAGAAAACACAAGGAAATAGAGCTATGTTTTCAAACTGGCATAACTGTCTTTATTTCAGACAATGTCTTTATTTCAGATAATTCAATTTCAAAGGTTCGTTTTTCTTCTCTTATTTTATTAGCTGTGTCTTTCTTTTTCTTGTCGCTGTTGAGAATTGTTAATTTGGTTGTAAAACATCACTTGTGAATAATGCATCTTACAGACTTAAATGCAGCCTGGAGCAAGCACCTGCCAGTCTCGGGAAAGTGTATGTAACAAAATGAGTCACGATGAAGGTGACAGAATTAATTTCATTGGGGTATAGCTTGGTCATAAAATTGCTGTAAGAAATGACATGGTGCAATTTGCATTAACTTGGAATCATCTGGGTGGGGGAAATGAATTGAAAGATACATAACCAATGCCCACATGCTGCAGCTGACACTGGCAGAGAGCTACAATGATGTACATAAATGGGAGTTTTGGAAAGAACTGAAAAATTACAAGACCAGCTCAAAGCCTGTGTAATTCAAAATTAATTTTCATGTTTTCAACTGTATTATGAATGGAGGGAGAGGCTGATGAGAGCTATTTGAAGAGAGTACATGGAAGAGGGCCATAAAACAGAAGTGGTTTTGGCCAGCAATCTTCTCAACATTTGAGACACTGACAATTCTTTTAACAGGGTTAATTTTACATCTTTAGCTGAGATCAAAATTGCACAAATGCAATGTAGATATTGCTGGTATGGTTACTGAAAGTCATAAACAGCTTCAAAAGTAATTCATAGGTTTTATGGATAAGGAAGAATTTCAGTCATTTCCCTCACAGCCAGCTCCAGCAGGGGAATCCTGACAGTGATGCTAAATTGCCTCTCTGTTACTCTGAATGCTATCCGAATGTGCTGCGCTACATTAACTTCCTTGAGAAGAGATGCATTGTTATATGTCCTGTGCAAAAATGAAATCACACCGCTGGGATACTTTTCCCACATATGTTTAGTTCATTTTTAGTTGTGGTATTGAGCATAGGTAACACTCCGTGAAAAAAAATCTATTTACCAAGGGTCCCAAGTATGAGGGGTTTAAAATGTTGTTAATTAGTTGTCTTCTTTCTGCTGACATATAATTTAGCCTACCCCTATTAATCACAAATTGGCTTCAAAATCCAGCATTGGACTCTACTTTCATTACCACATGATAAAATAGCACTATCGCAGCATCAGGAATTTGGAAAAAAAAATGTATTATGATGATGCCTAAGTGGCATGATTAAATAATCAGCTGCAAAAATCACCATGCTTATAAACAGCTAGCAGCTTAATAAAGAAAGTGTTTATAAATATTATGGCAGTGTTGCAGAAAAAAAAATCAAATCCTTATGAAGGAACATGTGAGGGGCTTACCATTTTGGGTGAGCACAGGATAGTGTTCGTGCCACAGATTTGACCTAGTTTTATTTTTGATTATGGGCAAAGGTTTTAACTCCAATTTTCTTTGAGCCGACTTGATCCTGATTTGTAGCCATCTTTCAGCAATTGCTCAATGTATCTCTTCCTATCACAAATTTTAAAACCTGTTTCACTTCTCCAATCTTTATGCATTTTTTGAGTCCCATTCTTGAAATTGTTCTTGAAATCTCTGTTCCTGTTCATGGCTCCTATTGTCACATTATTGCTTGCAATACTAAGTGAAGAGGAGTTTGAATTTGTCAAATGTATTATATTAACCACTGTGACAGCTACTGGTTTGCTTCCTTGACCTCTCTCTCCTCTCCTGGCTCCCTGTAGCTGTCTGTTTCTGCAGGCAGAGGTTGTTTAATACCAACTGTCCCTGTCTGTTGCTGAGAATTTACCATTGGCAAAACCCTGGAATGATGCATAGCGTCAGAGATGTTGCAAAGGGAAATAGCTGCTAAAGACTCCCTGCTAGCCCAGAACTTTGCAAAAAGTTTTTACTAAATACAATGTTTTGTTTGTTTGTTTTTCTAAAATGTTACTGGAATGAATGATAACATAGTCTCTTTTAATTCCTCCTGAATGCCTCTTCTGTGATAACTGATACATTTAATTTCTTGGTGATGTGAGCCACTGAACGTTGATAAAGGGTTTCATTTTGAAATTAGAACTTGCACAACATAATTAATTGAATGTAAGCTAATATAATAGGTACTCATAACTCAACTCAGAAAGCACTTTATTATTTGGCATGATAAATGTGATACCTAATGTTGAATCGATCTTGACAGAATGGACATAAATAGGGACATGACTACAGTTTTAAAGGTGTTAATATAAATGCAACTTCCCTGTTTCTGTTATAAGACTAGAATTACCTTTTAGGAATATTACCTTTTAGGAATAATCCCAGGAGAGAAAAAAATAATAAATGAATTTTCAGTAAACTTTATGTACACATAATGGGAAAATTTCAGATGGTTTTGAAAGTTGCTGTTTGTGGTTCGTGTGATGATTGGGAATCTGTCCCACTGAGTCTGTCTTCATTCACAGATCATTAATAGCTGTGATAAATTTCTTAAATTTCTATGCATCCTTGCAACGCACCTGCAGTCACTTATATCATCCAATCTTCAGTGCATTTCAGTGAAGATCCTATTCAGTAACATTTATAAGTTTCCCTCTGTATTTAGCATGTATGCAGAAAACAAATAAAACCCACCAAAAATTCATGCCAAAGCAAGCCATTTCCTGGACACCTTTTTTTCCCTAGGGTAGAGGGAGGAAAACAGATCAATCTGACGATCTTTCTCGTTCTGTGGAAAGCTGCTCAGAAAACACAGCTGTGCCCCACACTCACCTGCACCCACTCGAACATGCCCAGGACCAGGTCTCCATCCATTATAATTTAACACATACTTTACCTTGGTGCACACCAGCTCTGGAAGAACTGGTGTTCTGCACCATTGCCTGAAGGTAGAGATGGCACCTACATAAGCCCTGGTGTGCTACATGGTGAACCATGCCAGAAATGAACCCAGGTTAAAACTAACTTGCAAGGGAAAAAAAAGACCATTAGTTTAACAGAACTCAACTGCCCAAGATGATTTAATGTGCTCCCACCCAAATGTTGATGTTAGTGTGTTGAAGGGAATGGCAAAAGCTGTCCCATCATCTAGGAATTTGTTGATAATACACACTTGAAAATACATAAACATTGTGAATGTATGTTTGCAAAGGCATGGAAAATTTTTTGAAAGTCTCCAAAGATAGAAAAGCCAAAACAGCTAACCACAAGATATCATTTGTTCTGTGTCATTGAAGTCCTAAATAACAGTCAGAAAACATCTACATTTAGAAATAGCTTTTGTTCAGTGTCATGCAGCAATGCACAGGGTAATCACAGAATCACAGAATCACAGAACTGTAGGGGTTGGAAGGGACCTCGAAAGATCATCGGGTCCAACCCCCCTGCCAAAGCAGGTTCCTCAGAGGAATGAGATCAGACATAAGAGAGATTTCTCTCTCCAGTTTTCATGTTCATGTACATAGTAGATAATTAAAGAGAGCATGACTACCTGATAATGGAGGAATCTGTGCTTTCACCTTGTGCTTCAGGGAAATTATGCAGAAAATGTATTGTTCGCCATTACAAAATGTTGGTAAAATTGTCTTTGTAATAGTGCTAGTTAATGGCTAGTTGAGTGAATGTAGGGCCTTCCCAGTCCTTGCATCTTATCTTTACTTAGGTGCAGAATCTTTTAGAAAATGACATTTGGTTTCCATAAAATCATTTAGTTTTTTTTCTGTTTGCCACTATTATTGTTGTTGTTCATATCTTATTGGTTTCTTCTTCTTCACTCATGCAAGCAAACAAGAGAAGCAATCAAGTCATCCACATGCTGCCATGCAGATAGACCCCCAGCTGAGTTCTGGTAGCTGAAGCCTAGATCCCTACTATCCAAAGACCTTGCTCCTGGGGCTGAATTTGCTCAGAAGCCTGGCGTCTCTGTAGCCTTATCCATGACATGATATGGTGAATGGGTGCAGATCACAGGGCTTCCTGACAATGAGCACAGCTGATGGAAAGGTCCATCACTGCTCTCACGGTAAATGACATGAAGTCTTATATGGGGTCTGACATAGGATGACAACTCCAAAGTCCTCAAATCTAGGCTGCAGTCATCACTAGCAACAAATAGTTGAATTGAGTTAGGTTGTTTGCTGTCACTGTTCTTCTAATTAGACAACATTTTTAAGATTGTGAAAATTTCCTGTCTGACAAGTTTGTGTCATTTTTCCTTTTCTTTTTTTGGTCTAGTGCTGCCATGGTCTTTCATTTTGTATGATTTTACATCTTCAGTCTAGCCTGTAATATCTGCTTATAGTGACAAGCTTTTGCAGGCTCTGTATATCTTTGTAGGGTCCTTTTCTAAAGGGAATGAACCAAACTTTGAGTCTCCTCTTTTTGGGGTGATCCTCTGACTTGCTTGTTATGTAACACTATTGTTAAGTCCAACTTTCAAAATGAATTGAAAATCTTTTTGAAATAATACGGTGATATTATTTACTTTACAAAATTCTAGTGCTATTCTTCTTATAACATTTTCAGTTCTAATATGAACAACTGAAATGTGAGGGTACTGAAAGAGAGAAAAAGAAAAGCAACATGGAAGGACAGAGTGCTGAATACAGAGTAAACTTCTCAGTGTTTTCTGCCTGCCTGTAGGTCTTGGTTGCATATCAGCAGTGTGTGGATGCTACTACAAAATTTCATTGTATACATTATGCTGTATCATCAAGATTTTTTTTGCTTTACTGCTGAAGACTTAGATTCTGTTATCCCACTCTTAACATTCCATTTTATTATTTTAGGTTTACTTAATATTATTTTCATTATTTATTTATGATCATTTTTGGTTCTTGTTCTGTGCTGGGAAAAGCAAGTGAAAACCATTCTGTATACACAGGTTTCTACTAAGCTGGTAATAAACCACAAAGTTTGTCTTTTAGGTCTCCTAAAAGACTGGTCAAGTGCCAGCATTCCACATAAATGTGCTCATTTTGCAGACATTAATACAGTGCAATGGGAAAAAAAAAAAAAAAAAAAAAAAAAAAACCCAGCTTTTAAATATGATGAGACATCTATAATCAAAATGACATAACAGGAATGTCCATAATCACTCAGTCTGAAAGAGTAGGAAATTAATAGTTTTATGCACTATTATGGTCTAGGTATCCAGAGAGCTTCCATGCTTTCAAAGGAAAACAAGTGATGAATTATTTTTTGCTGACCTAACACAATCTCTCTGCTGTTTGCTTTTCTTCCTGTAGACCACCACTGGCCTTAACACAACTACTGCATCCGTCCTTCAGTTTTCCCTTGGTAAGTTTAGCTCACTCTTACACCTGAGAAAGTGCAAAAAGTCATTGCTGCAATGGAAAATGAACCTCAGTTTCACATTCACCATTCTGGTCAATGTGCCACTTGACATGAGGGATTAAAAAATAAAAATAAAAACTGCAGCACATTTATTTATCTCTTGATAATATATAGAGTTCCCAATATAAATTTTGAAAAGGAGCAATTTCAGTGGATACTCTGATGAGGGGATGCGTAGTCATGGGATTATTTTTTCAAGTTTATTTTATAACCTGATGGCTAATATTATAATGACTTGCTCTTTCTCTAACGTATGATTACTGTTTCTAAAAACTGAACAAGCAGTAGTGGATTTTTCTTCTTTAACATTTTCAACCCTTGTTATCTTCCAGGTTATGACTGGATAGTGCTGTTTTTAACACTTCTGTACAAATGGAATAGGCAGTAGGGTAGACCAAAACTAGATGCTATTTAGTTCATATTACCAACAAGGTGGTGGTATGCTGTATTACTTAGAAAATGTGCTGCAAGTTATTGCAGAGTTTCAGTGTGTAGTTGTACTTTAATGCAGAAGTTGTTTTGTGGGCTGAAGGCAAACGGGGAAAAAGAAAGTTAATTCCTCAACTTACATCTCAGTGTTCAAGATATGAAGGAAAAATATTTTTATGATACAAATAGTTCAATAAAAGAGCAAGGAAGAAAGATAGCCAGCTTCCTCTGTGGACCCCTGGACATGTATTTCTAAATCATATACCTATTTTTAAAAAAGTAATTCTCCAGAAGTATCAGCAGAGGTGTGATTAAAGTCTCGAAATATCGGTTGGAAATAAGAGCTATCAGGTACTTTGGCAAGCAAGTTAGTCTTTTTTAATGGATCTGAAATCAAAACCCTAGAAGGCTCAAAAATACATCAGTTACATTTGTTTCTAACTGACGTTGTTCATTTGACAATTTGTGGGCATCATTACTTTTCACCATGCAGCTGAGTGCAATGTTACTAGTGCTAAGGATTGGTATCTGTGCTTTTATTTTGAATTATCATTTTTAAAAAGCCAGCAAAACATCTTCTTTCCTAAGCCAAATTAGTGCATAAAGACCCAGCACCTCTAGAAAAACAGCCTGGATTTACCTTGCAGCTTCATGCAGTCAGCGAAGGGGTGTAGGTCATTTGACCTGCTAGGACATGTTGCTCACCTGCAGAAACCCATCCAGTGTTTATAAAGCACCACATTTCTATCTCACCCTCCCACGTGTGGCTGTGCCCAAAGACAAGAAAAACTGAAAAATATGTATATATATATATATATAGAGAGAGAGAGAGATTATTTTTGCAGTGACCCAGAATGGTTAACATCAGTGCAACTCACAAGTCAGTGAGTGAACATTCGCTGCTCCAGGTAGGCAGCTGGTGCCCACTGCAGGTGGCATGTGGAAGGGTGCTACTCCCCAAAGTGTAAAATTAAACTTTAAATTTCACAAGTAGCCTTTGGTCCTATCATCTCGGGAAGGTCAAAATAAAAAAATAAAAATAAAAATAATAATAATAAAAAAAATAAATGTCAAGAACCATCTGAGCAAGAAATACCCTATATGACAAGACTATATGGTAACAATATCCTAATCTGTACCAGTAGGAACAAGTAATGTCCCCCACATGGTAAAGCAGGAAAGGGGTGTATGTACATCTGAGTAAATCAATTTTCAGCCTGAAGTTCAAAATGTATCACATTTCCCTATGTGTCTATGTTAGGCTTGAAATATAACACAGATTTGCCAGGGGACTGCTGCTGTGCTCAGCAGTACTTGGCTTTACAATCATAAATCTGAACGAGGCATTTGACAGTTTCCAGCTTATTCCCAAATGTCCAGTTTAATCATAACCCTATTTAGAGATTCATCCAGGAGAATTACCTTTTTTTTAAAGATTGCTCAACACTTTCTATCTACCACTGAATAGCTTAAGCTGCAATCTTTTGGGGTCACCTTTATATTAAATTTCTCACCTAGCTTTGGTGACATTAAAGTGCATATCCTTTGATTTCTCTCATCACTAATTATCAGATGGAATTTTGTATTTACAGCTATACAAGCAGGTGAAGACTGGGAAATTAAGCAAAAAAATTGGCCCTGATTTCATCATGAATCCCAGATCCTTTTAAACTGTATGATAAGAAATGATAAGACCCTAGTGAATTTTTCATTAGTTGATATTCTATGTAGTTTTCTTAATGTGCCATCTATTTGGTAGTCTTGACCTTTGAAGGGCAACAGGGGTCAAAAGGAGCACAAAGGATGAAGGCTTAATTAGGATTAAAATGTAATTAGTAAAACTTATTCATCACACTGGACAACATTAAAGTGCACTAGCCTTTCTGAGTGAGAATAATTTGTCTGCCATGCAGCATTCATTCTGGGCCTTTTCGAGCCAGTGACATTGCCTGCTGCTGCAGGGCTGGGGTGATGCTTACATTCATGCACTGTCTGCCCAGTTGTTCAGAAAATTTCAGTTGCTTCAGATATCTTAAATCATCCATGACTACATTTCTGCAAGACCAACCACTCATATGTGAAAGACAAAGTCTAACGGTTTCCTTAGTGCTCAATGGAATTGTTAAATTAGATATTTAAGGCATGGACTTTGGACTCTTTCAGGCCAGAACCTCTAATTCAACAGTTTGGGATTGCAGGATGTTGCACAGAAAGAAGCCTCTGGTCTCAGCTGCCACAGAATGTTAGCCTGATTCGTTAGCTGAAATATTCTCGGTTTCTCACAGCAAAACTCAGATTTTCCCTTTAGCCACACAGAATTGTGGAATACCCTGAGTTGGAAGGGACCCACAAGGATCATCGAGTCCAGCTCCTCGTTCGGACATCGAGTCCACACAGGACCAACCAAAACTCAGACCATGAGTCTGAGAGCACTGTCCAAACGCTTCTTGAACTTCAACAGGCTCAGTGCCATGCCCACTGCCCTGGGGAACCTGTCCCAGTGCCCGACCACCTCTGGGTGCAGAACCTTTCCCTAACACCCAGCCTGACCCTCTCCTGTCCCAGCTCCATGCCGTTCCCTCGGGTCCTGTCACTATCCCCACATAGCAGAGCTCAGCCCCTGCCCCTCCGCTCCCCTCGTGAGGGAGCTGCAGGCTGCCATGAGGCCTCCCCTCAGCCTGCTCTGCTCTGGGCTGAACAAACCAAGGGATTTCAGCCACTCCTGTTATATATTCCCCTCTAGACTCTCCACCATCCTTGTAGCCCTCCTTTGGACACTCTCTAATAGTTTTATGTGCTCTTTATATTGTGGTGCCTAGAACTGAACACAGTATTCAAGGTAAAGCCATGCCAGCACAGAGTAGAGCGGGATAATCTCTTCCCTTGACTGACTAGTAATGCCATGCTTGATGCACCTCGGGGCATGGTTGGCCCTTTTGGCCACCAGGGCACACAGATGGCTCATGTTCAACTTGCCATTGACCAAAACCCTGAGATCTCTTTCCACAGGGCTGCTCTCCAGCGTCTCCTTTCCCAGTCTATACGTACAGCTAGGGTTGCCCCTCCCAGGTGCGCAATCTGGCACTTGCTCCTGTTAAACTTCATATTGTTGGTCATTGCCCAGCTCTCTAATTTGTCAAGATCTCTCTGCAAGACCTCTCTACCCCTGAAAGAGTCAACGTCTCCTCCCAATTTAGTATCATCTGCAGACTTAATACAACTTCTAGACCTACATCCAAGTCTTTTATGAAAACATTAAAGAGATCCAAAATGGTGCCATTGGGGAATCCAACTAATGACTGGCTGCCAGCCTGATGTAACCCCGTTTACTATAACACTTTGAGCATGACACATTAGCCAATTTTTCATCCATTGTACTACGTATCTATCTATCTGTATGCTTGACATTTTGTCCAGAAGGGTACTGTGAGTAACCGTATTGAAAGCTTCTCCAGGGATGCTTTCAACTCTTCTTGGGATGAATATGCAATGTCATTCGCATAAGCCAGTATGATGGAAGGTGACTGACAGTGATGAGGGATTAATGACTGAGCTAAACATGGGAAGAAAGAGACCCATGGAAGTCCCATAAGAAGAGAAAAGACTTTAAGGGATCGATGCCAAGGTGTGAGATGTACAAATGGAACTGCTCATGCATTGTTCCTTGAGTGTCCTCTTCAAACATAAACTCCTGTGGCTGTGGGGTACGGTGGCTCTGGGTGGGCTCTGTGGGTGGCACTGGCAGGCTATTTCCAGTCCTTCCTCCACAGCACATCTAAGTCTAACACAAAGCTGAAGCCAAAGGTGCTGTGGTGAGATCCAACACATATACTATCCTTCTGGGCAAGCACTCCTCAGAGCTATGTGTATCTCCGTGTGAAAACTGTTAATGGAAAATGTTAAATTACCGTGAAAAAATTTGTTTCATGGCTCTTTCTTTATGCTTTAGTATTGATAAGTTATTTTTGTCTATTGAACAATTTTAAAAAAGGGGAATAACTTGATAAGGAAAGCTCCTATTCTTCAGCATTGTTCAGGAAAACTCTTAAACACTCCTCTGCAAGCAGGGTGAATTAGACACTGCCATGTACTGAATAAATACAATGTGTTTGTAAGGAGGGATGTTATTTTAAAATTATTTTTTCTTCAACTTCTATGGTATATCGCAGAGATCCTCTGTCATTACTAGAGCATAATAAGCATTTCTCCCTATTAAATAAATAAATAAATAAATAAAAACAATCTAAAAACCTTATTATTTTTTATATATATATATATATTATTTTTTTTTTTAAAAAAAAAAAAAGATTGGGTTTTCTTTTAGTTAAAAAATACCTTCTGGGATCAGATACATCTTCATATTTCAAACATTTGGCATTTCAGCTCCACTTTTTAAAGAAGAAGCTAACAGTTGTGCAAAGAGCTAGCCAGGGGTCAAAATTTTTTATTTTTTTTTCTTTCTTTAGAGAAAAGGCTTGGGCTTGGGATCCCTCTTCCACAAAAGCACCTCTACCATCATCATAAAGAACTTTTAGTAAGGTTGGGTTCCCAAATCTGGCAGATTCTACTTTGGGTCAATCATTAATCCTTACCTTTAGTCACCTTTAATACTGCCTTACTAGGCAAATATGTGACTTGCATTATTTTCCCTTTGATCCTATCATAAAACACCTTTCCCTAGCTGATTTTAGTTGAGTTATGGTCCTTTCATATGTGTACCAATCACTTTGGTTTAAAACAAAAGAGAATTATAAATGAAATGAAAAATGAGCCAAGCAATATGGTACTAAATCAAAAAATAATCTGCATGAACTCATAAGAATGAAACCTCTCATCACCTCACTGTTACCAGTTCTGTGCACTATTTTCTGATATACAGAAACAGCACATTTTGACAAAAATTATTTTCATTCTTATTCATTGGGATCTTGTGATGGAATTGCTGCTTTTATATAAGCATCATTTATTTTTCCTACAATGGATTGCTGTGAACTTAAGAGACAAAATATAAAACAGTATGTGAAATCTAGCTTAGAAATCAGGTAATGCAAGGTAAAGTTATTAATTCAGTCTTCTGAAATGCCTTTCTGTTAGTTTAGTGGTGGCCATGCTAGGATTCCTGACATGGAAAAAAAAGACATACAAAAAGTCTGGAATAACTGCATGTCTGCCTAGGACTTGTCAGTCTTTTTATACCTCAGATTTAAGCGTGAGACCACAGCACACTTTAAAAAGTTGCAGTGTATGTTCAATGTGACAAATGAAACATAGAACCATAGAAACATTGACTCATTCAGGTTGGATCTTACAAGAAACTCAGTATCATTCAAGAAAATTCTGTCTGCAATCAATAAAAAAATAAAACCCTTTCTCTGAAGTTATGTCAGGCCCTGAGAGTACTACTGAGCTGGCTAGAAGGTGCTGCTGAGTATTATTTGCTGGTAACATGAAAGACTTGGAGATGAAGAATGCATGAGCAAAGGTGGTCTTCAGAGACAGGACAACAAACGGTCCTGACACTAGAATTTCCTTAGGTATTTTTTCTGGATGAATCATGTGTTTAGTCCCTGCTATAGCCATAATAATAATAATAATAATAATAATAATAATAATAATAACTCTTGAACATGAAGCAAAACATGCATATTTCTTATAGAGTAAGAAGATGGGACCTTACTCATAGAGTAAGAATGACCCCTTTCTCATGCTGCTCCTGGGGTAGCTTCTTTCAAATTGTTCAATCACTTCTCTGGCATTTGTTGCTATCACTCCTTCCATTGCTCCAGCTTATTTTGTCTAAACATCCATCAGATGACCAAGTTTATTGATGATTTATCTTACAAGAGTTAACAGGAATAAAACCTACAGTGTTTTGTAGGGATAAAACAGACTTACAGTCACTACAATAACTGCAACTTATCAATCTCAATATTTTTCTGATGGAAACCTAGTGCAAGGATATGTGCACCTACTGTTTTCCATATGTTTAAAGTATTATAGAAGAAAGGTTTTTATTTGTGTTCAGGACTTTTTGGTAAGGAGGAACCCCAACAATTCAGGGTGCAGACACATTACTCGGTGATTTTTCAGTGGTATGCTCATTCTCCCTATTTTCTGTTTATTTATTTCCCAAAAGGAAATAAAGTCTTAAGTTTTCTGCTGTCACATGCATAAATATTTAATTGACAAACTCATCATTTAATCACTGAAATAAGCAACAAAGCTAATAATTTATTCAGTCTTGCTCAGCATACTTTTCACTCTTGCAACTTGATTTTCTGGTTAAGCGGTCACCACTGTCTTCACTTCAAAATTCTTGAGCTTTATAAATCTATCAGATCAGCAGCAGCACTCAAATAAAGAGAAATCGTCTAACCTGTGTTGACCTTTATGTTTGTAGTATAATTTTGTTAAGAGGAAAGGTGCATGTGTAATGCACATGTCAAGAACTTCTTTGTGGCACAGTGTATTTACAGCCTATTTTGTTGCTTGCAGATTTCACAGTCCTTTGCAAGTAAAAACAATTTAAAATATGGTTTGATTAGCATATGAGTAAGGGCCATTGATTTGGATGCAGATCTTTGACATAATGGTTCCAAAAGGGTGTTCGTGTAATGCCCTGCCTCACCTCAGGCAGCAGGTTAGTGAGTCATTAACCCAGCAGCCCCTATTACTCTTTCTGAACCACTGAGGTCACTGGGGTCAACACCAGAGATGTTTTACTCTGCGAATCCAAGTGCTAAGGATCTCAGTGGTGTGTGTTGAAGACAAAGCACTGAGAGTTTTTTTAACACTTCTAGCAAAAAAAAAAAAAAAAAAAAAAAAAAAAAAAAAATTTTTTTCAGGATTAAATTTCTTCCCTCAGTTTTGTAGTGGCAGTTTGACTTTGTTATCAGTGTGATTCCTAGAGAATTACTTGAATTATAAAATGTAACTGATTGTGTAGATAATGGAAATACTTTTTTTCTCTAATACATATTCAAACTACACAAATTATATTATTAGTAGTAGTTTTTTTAAAAAACAGAATCACTGAATGTGCCTTTTGGATTAGTCCTTACTGCCAAGCTTTATGCCTAAGAAAACACATTTGCTTCCCTATTAACCTTAGCAAACAGAAGATCACAGTGGACAAAAATTACCTTACAGAAATAATTTATAGACATAAGTACAGTGGCTTGTTCACTTGACCCCCATGTATGTCTGTGGAGGAAATAGCAGCCTCTCCAGGTTCTCACCTGGAAGAGCATCTGGAGGGCTCTGCAGGACATCTGCAAGGCAAAGTGATTCCTTCTCCTCCTCTCTAGAAACATCCTTACGCTGCTTGGTTCAGCAGCACGAACAATGAATGCATTTGGCCCCATGTTACAGACTAAAGGCAATTGTAATTTATATTTTTATCATGTTTTAATTAATTTCTGATGACAGCTGTTAAACTGACAGTACTGCTTTTACATTGTCTTTATCTCCTGCTTGGATTCAGACCACTCAATAGGAATATGCCTTAGCTTTGGCCAACCACTGCTTACCATTTTCTCTTAATTTCTCTTCTTTTTTTTTTTTAGTTAGTTTTATAATTAGCAGAAGCTATACAATGACTGACAAATGCTGTGATAGCCATTTTATGAGGTAGCAATGGACTTGCCCTCAGCTGAGCTGGAAGGAGATGAGCAAGTCCCTTCAGAATTGCTATGAAAATTCACTCGTGTCACTAGAGAAATACAAAAGTGAAAAATAAGTCTCTTCCGAGGACAGAAAGGAATAGTATTTGATCTTTTAAATCTCTCACTGTCTTGTAGCTGAACACAAAAATAGTCATGGCAGAAACTGTGGAGCTAAATGGTTTGGGCCTGCTGAGCCACTTCCTTCATTTTAATCACTTGCATGGATGATTTCCTTCAGCACCCAGGTTTCTTCTGCTCTGATGCTTTCCAAAAAGCAACAGATTTGTGTGTTTGGTACATTCCTAAGGTCATGTTAACTGTGGTATGAACAGGTGAGGAGAATTCCCAAAGCATACAGTGGTTGGAGGGAGATGGCTGCTACCGTCTGCAGGACGGACAGATTATTTTGTATTAAGAAAATGTGGGGCAGTACATAGTTTTAAAAGGATTCCATTGCTGGGAAGCTGGCTAATAAAAAATTGTTAGGACTCTGCATAAACTGAGTTTAAATAGTGCATAAAAACAGTTTTTAAACTGGGTAAATTAAAACATTAAGGCCTGTAAGAAATCAAGATTGTGAAATGAAGCTTGATTGTTGCTACAATATGTTGCTATACCCAATTCCCTGAACTGGTAGAAGGGGATGGGGAGCAGGATGTGGCCCTCGCTATACATGAAGAAATGGTTGGTGACCTGGTACGGCACTTGGAAGTGCACAAGTCGATGGGGCCGGACGGGATCCACCCGAGGGTACTGAGAGAACTGGCAGAGGAGCTGGCCAAGCCGCTTACCATCATTTATCAACAGTCCTGGCTATCGGGGGAGATCCCAGTTGACTGGCGGCTAGCAAACGTGACGCCCATCTACAAGAAGGGCCGGAGGACTGACCCGGGAAACTACAGGCCTGTCAGTTTGACCTCAGTGCCAGGGAAGCTCATGGAGCAGATTATCTTGAGAGTCATCACGCAGCACTTGCGGGGCAAGCAGGCGATCAGGCCCAGTCAGCATGGGTTTATGAAGGGCAGGTCCTGCTTGACGAACCTGATCTCCTTCTATGACAAAGTGACGCGCTGGGTGGACGAGGGAAAGGCTGTGGATGTGGTCTACCTTGACTTCAGCAAGGCTTTTGACACCGTTTCCCACAGCATTCTCCTCAGGAAACTGGCTGCTCTTGGCTTGGACTGGCGCACGCTTCGTTGGGTTAGAAACTGGCTGGATGGCCGGGCCCAAAGAGTCGTGGTAAATGGAGTCAAATCCAGTTGGAGGCCGGTCGCTAGTGGCGTTCCCCAGGGCTCGGTGCTGGGGCCGGTCCTCTTTAATATCTTCATCGATGATCTGGATGAGGGGATCGAGTGCACCCTCAGCAAGTTTGCAGATGACACCAAGTTAGGTGCGTGTGTCGACCTGCTCGAGGGCAGGAAGACTCTGCAGGAGGATCTGGATAGGCTGCACCGATGGACTGAGGTCAACGGTATGAAGTTCAACAAGGCCAAGTGCCGGGTCCTCCACCTGGGACGCAATAACCCCAAGCAGAGCTACAGGCTGGGAGATGAGTGGTTGGAGAGCTGCCTGTCAGAGAAGGACCTGGGAGTGATGGTTGACAGTCGGCTGAATATGAGCCAGCAGTGTGCTCAGGTGGCCATGAAGGCCAACAGCATCCTGGCCTGTATAAGAAACAGTGTGACCAGCAGGGCTAGGGAGGTGATCGTCCCCCTGTACTCAGCTCTGGTGAGGCCGCACCTCGAATACTGTGTTCAGTTTTGGGCCCCTCACTACAAGAAGGACATCGAGGTGCTTGAGCGAGTTCAGAGAAGAGCGACGAAGCTGGTGAGGGGCCTGGAGAACAAGCCCTACGAGGAGCGGCTGAGGGAGCTGGGATTGTTCAGCCTGGAGAAAAGGAGGCTCAGGGGTGACCTTATCGCTCTCTACAGGTACCTCAAAGGAGGCTGTAGCGAGGTGGGGGTTGGTCTGTTCTCCCACGTGCCTGGTGACAGGACGAGGGGGAATGGGCTTAAGTTGCGCCAGGGGAATTTTAGGTTGGATCTTAGGAAGAACTTCTTTACCGAAAGGGTTGTTAGACATTGGAACGCGCTGCCCAGGGAAGTGGTTGAGTCACCATCCCTGGAGGTCTTTAAAAGACGTTTAGATGTAGAGCTTAGGGATATGGTTTAGTGGGGACTGTTAGTGTTAGGTCAGAGGTTGGACTCGATGATCTTGAGGTCTCTTCCAACCTAGAAATTCTGTGATTCTGTGATTCTGTGATACATTTGGATTCAGTCCCTTCTAAGCAACAAGAACACAGAGTGTATCTGAACACCCAGGTTGTTTTGTCCTGATTTGTTTCCTATACACTGGGGAAGAGCTGGAGAATTTGTTATAATTAAATGCAAAAATTGGTGTAATTCTACATATTGAATTTCTTCTGCTTGCTTCATTTCTCATCTTCCACTTGATAAAACAATATTAAGATTTTTTATTTACCTCCCAGATTGTCATTTTCTATTGCCTGGCATGAAACCCACTAGTTTTCACTTTAGTGGCAGATGAGCCCTTTGTGTAGATACGTAGGTTATAAATTGCACCTAATGTGAAAGAGTAAGACAGGTAAGTAACATCATCCAGCACACTTCACATAGCATGAGTGGAGATGTTAGGTGGTGGTTATTGATTTTGCTGAGGTATACAAGAGGGGCTGCCTAGTTAATGCCTAGGTCAAAACCAGGGCTTAAAGGTAATGCGATACTTGAAAGACATTTTAATAGCCTTTTGGTGAAATGATTTGTGCTGTTTTGGCCAGTCCAAGGTTGCAATGAAATACTGTTTTTATTACTTCAGTACCAGGGTTTCTCTTCCGTTGTTATGAATTTAACTGTGAGCACTACAGATTTACTGTGCAGAGAAAAGCAGCAAAGATAAAGCAAGCTGAGTCCCTGGGTTCTGACCCAGGGCAGGTGGCAGAGACACCTTCATGTGGTCGAATGCAAGCCATTACCGAATTGGTTGCTGAAAATATTAAATACCGGATTACAGACTGACTTTCATCTTAATCCGGCTCATATCTTTGTATTAGGATAACACTGTTGTATGATTAAAATTGTCCATTTCTGAATTAACTCAAACAACAAAGCATCCGTAGTTCCTGGGGGAGGAAAGGGGGGATAAAAGGCCCCAGCTCAGAAAAATGCTCCTGTATTTTTTTCTCCAGTGGGGAAGGGAGTGGTTTTCCATGACAGCAAAGCAGATAAAAATAGAGAAAACCCATCAGGCACTGAAAAAAAAATAAAAAAAGCATTTCACCCAACCAATTATTACCCACCTACATATAAAGTTAATGACAGGCAATCTGTTTCATAGGGTTTCAGAAAAGAGAGACACCTTAATTCAGGACTTGGCTTGAAAAAAAGAAATATTTCCCAGATTTTCTTGGTGACAGGGAAATTCATTAAAGCAGGCAAGGAAACTACTTTCAAGTCTTTATATTTGAGAAACCATCCTTTTAAAAAGCAGTTCTGGGACCAATGTGTGCTTTCTGTATGCCTCCCCGGTACATGCTAGCTGTTGGGATCTGAATAAAACACCATTTACCTTCCAGCCATGCTTTCATACCCTTATGGTGTTAAAGGTCTTTATTACTGACCTTCACAGCTGACCCATGCTGCTAATCAGAGCTAAGCAATAGGTCTCTGTCTACTTATTGATGTAAGTTAGTGTACCAATTAATAACTACTTTAAGTTTAAAGTGGTATAATTTAAATTTTACCCACCCTCACTGAAAGGTCATCCTCTCAGAGGACCTCTGCCTGACATTAGGCATTTAATGGTAATAATATTGAAGCGTACAATATGGGTGTACAAGTAGAAAATGCTTACTTAGCATACGGCTTACTGCTTAGTCAGGTGTTCAAGAACCACTGAAAGAGTCTTTCTGGGGAGTTAATGATATTATTATTTCAGTAGCCATAATTAATGGGTGTCTATTACATCCAAGTGTTAACAAGTTTACTCACTTTGCCTTCAGCAAAGTACTCTATACACTATTGGTGCACTTATGAATGTGGTTAAATTTAGAAGCATCATTTAATTATTTATTTGGCAACAGACACATTATCCAAGAACATACTTGCTAGCTGTATCTCAGAAAGATATGCTATAAATAGCTGAGCATCTTTACATCAGAATCAACTGGAAAGTGGCATAGGGGAAATACAGCTTTCTGCCTGGCTTATTTTTCTCTCCTTAATATTCTCAGTGCAAAAAGAAATATGATCTGTGATCTGACTTGCTCATTAGAAGAGAACAAGATTTGTGTGAGCACAGGAAGCACATTATATCACTGAATATAAATAGACTGAAAGGAAGTTGGGCCGGATAAGTGTTTTCTCAGACTTTTCTGAATTAATAACTGGATTTCTTCTTAGAAAGTAGGTTTGCTGTTGTTGAGAACCTTCACAGGACACGGGTGAGAAGGGAAGATGGGAGGTCTGCTGCACCAACCGGGCATATCTTCTGGGTGGGGTGTGCTTGCTCAGGGCCCCCATCCAATGGGGTTTTGACCTCTGATTAATTTTAGGACTTCAGTTTCATGATTCATTTGATTAATGTCCAGATCCATGTCCATTTGTTTAATTTTTATCAAATGTATTTACTAACTATTCTACTCTTACACAGTTTTATGATGGAGGCTTCTAGCACGTTTGTCAACCTTTAATTTGGATGTAACTACCAGCATTTCCGAAGTAGAACAGTCTAAAGCTATCAGCTGAACAAAAGTTATCTATTTTCCAGAAACTGCTGGAAATTAATAGCTGAGCCTAGCATCTCAAAATTCGTAATTCACACAAAAGTTAGAGTAGCTCTGGTTTTCACCAAAGGCAAATACCATTAACATTGTTGTTTCCCAGTGTCAGGTATTTATTCCAAGTTGTTTGTCAGAACACACACAGGGGCACAGACAGTCAAAATCTTCTTGTAAGGGAGAAAAAAATAGTCAGCAATAAAGTATTTAATTATTTCCATGAAAAAGTAGGATAAAATTACAACATAGAACACAGTTCTTGCCATTTTTAATTTTAAGATTTTTTACACTTAAAATATTTATTTGTATTCCAATTTTCATCTATAAAAAAAAAGACACTAAAAAAAGTCTAAAGATCTACAATTTGACGGAATTAAAAATCACACTTGAAATCAAGTTCAAAACTGTGGTTTCAAGGAAAAATTGAAATATTCCTGTGACCTTCTTGATGAAATTTTCAGAGGGAGTATTACATGAATAGTGAGTTGCATGTTTTCGTACCAGTGCTTCTAGTATTCCCAGCCCAAAATATTCCATCTTTTAACATGGTTAAAATCATTTGGTTCTTTACCAGAAGACAACATAAACATATAAATATATATATATGTATTTAAGTAGTATCCATGGAACATTCATTATACCAGACTGTACGGCTCATTAATTTGAAAAATAAAAATAAAAATAAAATTATTAGCATGCCAACCAAATTTGACCGCTAGTAATTTATACTGTTCTGTCTGGCTTAATTCAAGTGATATCAGCAAATCATAATCCTTAGCAAACACTAATCATTATTCATCACATTAACAAAATGAACAAAAGTAATCTTCCAGTATTAGATAAACAGGATTCTTCTGAGCTCCCTTTCAGGCCACTGTTAGGACACAATCCAACCCTTCTACAAATTTTCATGTGTTTTTCTTGCACAGTTACACATTAGGCTTATTCTCCTTAGAGCCAGCATTAGATATCTCATCTGCTTATCCACTGAAGCACTTGCAGGAGCTATCAGGAGGTTGTCAAGAGGCGGAGGGCGTCACAGTCTATAAGGAGAAAAATATTGCTTCCCTTGCAGATGGCACCCAGTTTTATCTCAGCAAAACACCAGCTTCTAATCAGTGTTGTTAACAAATCTTATAGACCAACAGCCACATGACTCGGATTTCTGCAGATCTGGCACAGTTGGAGGCAAAGCTGTAGTGTCTCGCATTAATTTTGCCTCCATTGTCAGCCTAGATACAAATACATCAATACCTGCTTACAAATACCTGTTATGAAGTGCCTTCATAACATTTCTCCTTAAATTCTCTTAGTACTTCTACATACACAATGTTTTAAAACATAAGGTGCATAAAATATTCACTAATAATGGCATTGAAAGAAACCAAAACAAGCTTAATGAGTCTTCTAGGAAAAAAAAAATAAATAAATAAAAGAAAAAATAAAAATAAAAGAAAAATACATGACCATCTCATTAGGATGTTAAGTGTTCACTGATCAGTACACCTCACTGTGTGTTAAAAATCCTCCAGAACAAGCAGCAAAACAGTGAGAAGCATGGTTTTCCTTCCCTTTTCTATTCTTTGCTCTTTGGTTTAGGTAGAATTAGTAAAGCAGCAGGAAGGAGCTACTCAGCATTCACATACTTTGCCAGTCAAAACCATCCTCTATCAGAGTTTTTGTCTGAATTCAACTTTGAGCAAATTTTATTTTATTCAGCTTTGCCTTGGGGCAAAATCCAAGTATGTGAAGTACAGACCAAGTAAATTACTGTTTCAGAATATTCAATATATGAAAACAGCTTGGTTTTATAACAGAAGCTGTTTTACTCTTCATAGTTTTCCATAGAAGACAAAAAATTATTGTCTGAGTTTCAAATATATAATTTGAAAAAATATCCATGATATTTGTCTCTACTTGAGCATTTTTTCAAAAGTTTTAGAAATCTGTGAACTTCAGCTAGAAGACTATGAAAAAGGGTGAAAACATTTCAAAGGAAGAATTTGCAAAAATTCTGTAAAGGAAGAATTCATCTTATTTCCCGAAACCCAAGGAAATTCTTGCCTATACATATTGAATAATTTGCAAATACACACACCTGAATTTTGAAAGCATATCGGTAACTTTTAGAAAGTTGAAGTAACTGACAATAACCATATCAGGGCATCAGATTTGCTGTGATGTATTTGCTTTAAGAAAGAAACAGCATTTTTACTAGTACAGAATTCTTAATGGCAATCATTCCATATGTTTTCTTACCTGTTTTCATGGCTAATTCAAAACCTGGGCATTCTTGGCTTAAATCAACCATCAGTACAGTAACTGCTGCTCACTTTGACCTTGACGACATTTGCAAACTAATTTTATTCTTAATAAAACTCATCCTGATTATTAAAATAATAGTAGAAACTAGCACTTGTCTCCCCTCTTTTCTTTGTCCCCACTGCTCTCTTTTCAATAACACAAGAGAAACACCGCATCTGCCTTGCAAAGCCATTTTTCACTGGTTCTTTTTCTTACAGGCAATTACTTTTATCTTTGTTGCATAGTCTGAGGGAGATTTAAGAGATGACATCCTTCATATATTGTACTGACTGGAAATGCTTGTTTCTTATTGTCTTTACGGTATAGTCAGCAAATGTGGCCTTCTCCACTTTTTTGGCAGGACATTGTGACTTGGCTTTGTTTAAGAGTACCATACCAAGAGTTGATTGCAACAATAACTGAAATGGTACATTATTAACAGGTTATTTTTCCTGTTTATGCTCCTTTAGTTTTTGTATGACAGAAAAGTCAGTATGTTGCTGCTTTGCCTCACAGCTTCTTGTCAGCCAAAGTGGTTAAACCAGCTGAAGTTCATTGGTTTTGAAACAAATTCCCCTGTAATAAAATAAATGAGTGTGATTAAAGTTTGGAACTCCTAAAAGCCACAAGTAGGAACTGACAGCAGATGCCACTCAGCGAAGTAGACCATCTCAGCAGATGGGCAAATATGAAATACAAAGGCTTTTTCTGACATCATTTGGTTTTAATACGATAGAAATAAAGTACCTTGTCAGTAAATTATACCCAGAGAGTTGCTTTGTAGTCATTTTGGGTACATGTTTGGTAATTCAAAGTCCTGCTGCTTTTGCAATATTAATTATTCTGTGCCTCGTTACAGCAGAGTACGTATCAGTGCAGCTGAATGTACACCCACACAGCTGTAGTGAGTGGATACGGAAGGATCTGCTTCTATATTTACAGTTTAACACAAGTAAAAGATACAAGAAATTAACTTTGTGGGTCATTTCCAGGATGCTAGTTGGTGCATCAGACAAAATTCCAGAGATAGGATTTCATCCCATCTTTTGGGCGTTTTCCCCTCTTGTTGTGGTGTGTACCGCAGAGCACAAAAAACAGTTGTGTGGCTGCTGTCGAGTTGAGAGCTGTGAATGGGAGCTGCCTCGGGGGAGCGGGGGCTGCAAGCAGTGTACATCATGACATATGTTCCTATTCAAATGTGTAGGCTGGTCCCTTGTACAAGTGGTCAACCCCTTTTTAATCAGGCCTTTTATTTCATTACAACAATAAGTAGCCCAAGCTGCAAAATTTTATGTTCAGCAATTTCCACATTTGTATATACAAATAGAAATGTGTGTATATTTCTATCTTATATAATTCGTATTTATAATTTTATAGAATATATTATATATACCTTATATTTTTATAATGTGTATTTTTATACCCATATAAACATGATCTTCATTGCAGCTGAACATATCTGAAGTACTCAGAAGCATAACATGCTACTCGTACCACACATAATACATACCTCTACTGTAAGCGAAGCTGTGGTACTCACGCAGCAGTATCCTGATGCAATCAGAGGTGCTGCTTAATTGAGAGCAGTTTCTCTTAAATATGAGAAGGTAGCTGCTGTCTTCTGACCTTTGAGTCTCACATTTCAACCTGTCTATGAAGTAGAAATGTTGATCTTTGGAAAACGCATTTGGATTTAACTGTTTCATTGGGTGTTAAATTTTCTGAGAGGGATGAATTACTTGATGTTTGAGAACAAAAATAGTATTTTTAGTGTATTTAATTATCACTCAGTTTGTTTATCACATTTGGTAGGTCAAATTTTTCAATCCCAGTTTTTATTATTTTGACTGTCCCCTTTATTAATTGTTAAGCTTATGCTTTGTGACAACACCCAGAGGCACCCTTTTACAAATCAAAAGTAAATATATTACCCTACCTTGCAGGGGTGCCATTAGGCTTAATTAGTTCATTTTTGTAAAGTGTTCTGAGATTCCCAGATCAACATCCAATGTTTATTATTAATTATAGGCTCTAGTGAGTATATGGGATGATATCTTCATTTAATTCTCTTTGGGCATCCTTAAAGTAACTAACTTTGTAACGTCTTTGTTCTTTTAAATTCCTAGACCACATTCAGTTCAAGTAATTCTGTGTATATTTTCCCATCATTTACTGTATTTTTATTTCTGTTTATTTTTTTTATATGTACTAATGTGAAAACAGTCTTTTACTGTTTTCCCTATAAATACTGCTCTGTGGATTATACTCTAATAACAAGGTTTTTTGTAAACATTATATGGTGTCTTTTTTTTTCCCTGCAGTAGGGGGTGTTAAGCAATTTATTTGGCTTCCCTTGGGAAATTTGCAGAGATTACATGGCACTGCTGTGATTTATCATTTCTACTTTATTTCTGACTCATAAAGCATGCATTATTTCATGTTTACCTGCAGCAACAGATCCCAGGAAATTTCATCATCAATCAAAGCACTTTAAAATTACGGAGAAGCGATGATGTGACAAAGGCACAGTCAGGAATCGTTGTTATTGGAGGATCATTTATTGCTTCAATGTGTCGTAACACTTCTAATTTCATTGCTTTTCACAGGATCAGGTTCATGCCGCTTTAGCTACTCAGATCCCAGCATCACAGTGTCTTACAGTAAGAACAGTTCCGCGGATTGGACTCAGCTGGAAAAAATTAGGTTTGTTACAGCTTTTTAATCATTTTCATGCTTTCTGGCTGAGCAGGTGTTGCTTAAGCCTTGGTCTTTTAAAACTTTTTGCTTGCTAGCTTTTCAGTTCTCACTTGTTCAGGCACATTAAAAGCTGAGGGGTGAAATTATGGCCCCCAACACTCATTGCAGAACTGCCACTGCTTTTGGCATAGAATCACAGAACCATGGAATGGTTTGGATTGTAAGGGACCTTGAAGATCACCCAGTTCCAAACCCCCTGCTAGGGTCAGGGATGCCACCCAAAAAAATTTTTGCCCAAAGCCCCATCCAACCTGGTCTTGAACACCTTCAGGGATAAGGCATCCACAGCTTCTCTGGGCAACCTGTTCTAGTGCCTCACCACCCTCACAGTAAATATTTCTTCCTAATGTCTAATCTAAATCTACCTTCTTTTAATTTAAACCATTAGTCCTTGTCCTATCACTACACCCCCTGACAAAGAGTCCTTCCACATCTTTCCTGGATGCCCCCTCTACGCACTGGAAGGCCACTGAGAAACTTCCCCAGATCCTTCTCCAGGCTGTACAACCCCAACTCCTTTAGACATTCTTCATAGGAGTGGGGCTCCAACCGTCTGATCATTTTCATGGCCATCTTCTGGACTCATTGTAATTCATCCATGTCCTTCTAGTGCTGGAGGCCCCAGAGCTGAATGCAGTACCACAGATGTGGTCTCACGAGAGTAGAGCAGAGGGAGACAATCACCTCCCTCGCCCTGCTGGCCATGCTTCTATTGATGCAGCCCAGGACACGATTGGCTTTCTGGGCTGCAAACACACATTGCCAGGTTATATTGAGCTTCTCATGAACCAACTCCCCCAGCACCTTTTCCTAAGGGCTGCTCTCAATCCATTCTCCACCCAGCCTGTTTTTGTGCTTGGGATTGCCCCGGCCCAGCTGCAGGACCTTGTGCTTGGCCTTGTTGAACCTCATGAGGTAGCACAGGCCCACCTCTCAGGCCTGTCGAGGTCCCTCTGGATGGCATCCCTTCCCTCCTGCGTGTCGGCCGCACCACACAGCTTGGTGTCATTGGCAAATTAGCTGCAGGTGCACTCAATTTCACTCTCTGTGTCACCAATGCTATGTTAAATAGCACTGGTCCCAATACCAACCCCTGAGGAACACCACTCATTACTGATTTCCACTTGAGCCATTGACCACAACTTGAGCCACTGACCACAACTTCCTTAGTGTGACCATCCAGCCATTTCCTTACCCACTACATGGTCCTTCCATCAAATCCATATCTCTTCCATTTATAGACAAGGATATTATGTGGGACAGTGTCAAATGCTTTGCCCAAGTCCAGGTAGATGACATCTGTTTCTCTTCCCCTATCCACCAATGCTGTAAACCAATGCTGTAGAAGGCCACCAAATATGTAAGGCATGATCTGTTCTTAGTGCCCTTAGCAAATCACAGTTTCATCCACCTTTTATGTGGGAGGTCAGGAAGAGAATGGCTTTAGAGTTAAAATGTAACTCTGTTAACGGGAAGGTTCAGGCTCTGTTTCATGTTGTGCTTCAGGCGTGTGGGTTTGTATTCGTGGTCCTCACCAAGGGTCTGCTCCAAATCTCATTGAAGTGAGGTGGATATCAGTGTGTTTTGTACCAAGAATAAAAAGAATGTTAAACTGCCAAACCATTTTTAAATCAAAAGTTAGTGAAGACAGTGACATCTTCAAGAGTGGAATGTAAGTTTATTAAAGCAAAAAAAAAGAAAAAAAAAAAAAAAAAAAAAAAAATAAAGCACTTTATCATAGTCACAGAGACTTTTCTCAATTGGTGCTCTCCACCAAACACTAGGAAATAAGGCATGTTGTGCTCTCCTCATGATTGCTTCGTTCCAAACCAAAAACCTCACTGCTTTTGCATTTTTGCACTGCTTTTAATCTCAGCAAGAACAATGATTTATAGTGTTGCAGGTTTCTGCTTCTGTAGGATAAAATGTTCCATAAAAATGGTTTATGGTTTGATGTGAACATTTGGCTTCTCACACTCTTATAATAACCAGATCGTGGTGAAATATGCTTTGTTTTTTAACAAACAGGTTTACACAAAAGCACAAAGGATTATGAATGAGAAGAATGAGAGTTTTAAAATATTTTCTTGTGAAATGTACACCTTTAAATAGAGAATCAGTACTGGAGATCATTCTGCTTTCTTAGAAACATCTAATACTTTATTAAATAATACTGAGAAAGGTATTTTATGCAGTTACATTTATATATAGTTAAACAAGTACAACTGGGGAAGAAAAAATGCTATTTATATTTAGTGTTCTGATTGTGTCTCAGTCTGCCTTCCTGTGCCACGCAGGTGATTTGCCCATTTTCATTGTATTGAGACAATTTGCAGGGTAAAGAACTACTAAATTTGTGATGAGCAAGCAAAGCTCTGGCTGCAAAGCAGTGGGTTTCAGTAGCTTATCGTCCTGCTCCATCAGGGTCTGATTACAATTTCTTTGAAAAAGACACAATTTATGAACAATTAAAGTGAAATAAAGGACAATAATTCTTTTAAAATATTTCTCACAAAAATATAAACTGAGACGTACCTCTTCACTGCAGCCAATGTAGTTACCTCAAAGTAACCACACACCATCTTTCCTCACACTAATCCAAAATTATACACCTAGTTCATAAGATCAGTCCAGCTACCCTCATAGCTCTGCAACCAGGAAATTCAAGAGCTGTGATGGCACAAGCATAAACCTTTGAAGACCAAAATATGTGAAATTAATGCACAGTTTGATCTGCATTGTTTTAATTTTGACTGCTGGAACAGGCAGGAGAAAATGGGTCAATAGAGCAATGTCATGCAAAGCAGAGAGGAGGATGAATTATGAAAGGATGCTCATTTCTCCTGTGGTCTGCATGAGTTACAGTATTTATGTGAATATGCTTCAGTGGCTTTCTCTGCACTGCATGTATCGCCAGGGAATGGGAGAACTAGGATGGGGTGTGACAGGAAGGCAGGAAAGGCACTGTGGTGCGGTGCTGGTGTGCTGTTGCATGTCGTGTTAGTGCAATTTCAGAGGGAGGGGAAAGATGTCTCTTGGGCAAGGCAGGTGCTGGATGTGAACCATCCCCAGGGCTCAGGGAGTAGTGAGGATAACGTCTCAGAGCAGCGTTGCAATGGAGGGCAAATGATATAACATCTTGTAAGTGCAAGGTGATTTGTTCTGGGAGTGAATATGGACCACATACAGTTGCTTTTCAACATTTCATGCACTCTAATGATTTATTTGACAAAGAGTAGTCCCTCAGTTTTGTCCTATGTGAGCAAGTTCTTGTTGCTTTTTTTCCCTAAAAGTTCTGGATTACTTTTGAATTAAGGCACACAAATTATTAACGCATTGAGGCATCACCACCAGGGTAGAGGCAAGGTTGCAGAGTTGACGTGATGCAAACCCCAGCTTTGTACCTGCTCACACCCTGAGGTTCAAATGTAGCTGATTGCCTTGCTGGATGCAAAATGAAATGAAAATAACAATTCTCAGCATCCCTTCCATGCACACACAGAGCTCGGTCCTTTCATTACCAGTGGCAAAGTAAAAAAACAAAAACAAAAACAAACAAACAAACAAAAAAAAACATAGCTCTAGGGATGACCTTCAGTCTTCAAAGCTCTGAGGGCAACTTTGGGAAGCAGAGCTCTAGGCCCTGGTCATTGCCAATACCCCAGGGGTCTGGCTCTCCTCCCCACATATACCATTCATGGAGGCAAGTGCGAGAGAGACCAACTACATTGTTTCTTCTGTATTATTTTGGAAGCAGCATGCCAAAATAAAGACAACCTGTCCCTCCCAACACATAATCAGCCTGCCAGCAGGGATGTGGGATTGGAAGGACAGGGTGGTCGGAGAAAGTTCCCAGCTTTCCCATCCCACTTGGTGGGGGACTGTAACACCAGAATTTGGGAGTTTCTTTTGGTGACAGCTTGTGCAAATATCACGTCTGTGGAGAACTGTTTTCATAAAATCTTCCTTAATATTTCCTTTTGGCTATACCTGCAAAATACCTGAAAATGGCCAGTCACCTAGGAGCTGCAACAAGTATCAAGTATGAATGCTGCCATGCTGTGTGCTCCTGCCCTCCAGGCTCTGCACTGATCTGTTCTTCACCATCCTAGCTTGAAAGTTTTTTGCAGAAGGGCTGCCTTTGTTTGGGCACTGCCGAGCACAGTGGGACTCTGCCTTGGGACAGATATTTTCTAAGCAACATAGAAGATCTAACAACATACAAGAGATGTCAGTTTAACTGTGTCACACCTGACAGATGTGTTAAATGAGGGAAAAGCGTTCCTGCTTATAGCTTAAATTTGGTCTAATTCAATATCATTGTTTTCCAGTGCTCCTTCCAATGTCAGCACGATCATCCACATCTTGTACCTTCCTGAAGATGCTAAAGGGGAGAACATCCATTTTCAGTGGAAACAGGATTATGTTCATGCTGGTGAAGTCTATGAAGCCTGTTGGGCGTTGGACAACATCCTGATCATAAATGCTGCTCACAGAAAAGTTGTATTAGAAGATAATCTCGATCCTGTGGATACTGGCAACTGGCTTTTCTTTCCTGGGGCAACAGTTAAGGTTAGTTTGATATTTTAATATTTTTAATGATATAACGACATTATTATTCTTGTATGTAGAAGAAGACTGTAACATATAACCAAACTGAACATATAAGAATATTTAGGCCATGCCATCTCTTTGCAGAACTGAGCTTTATGTTGCTCTGTTTCTGCCTCTTCTGTGTTGCACTGGGGCTTTCTAAAACAATGCAATGTTTTTGCCACTACCAAAATAAGATGACAATTTGTAACAACTGTCATGTCAAAGATCTTACAACACAAAATGGAAAACAGCTTCCTTTTAGCAAAATGGTTCAACGTTTTTGAAACAAATACAAGTCTCTAATTGGATATTGTGAATTACAGAATGGTTTGGGTTCGAAGGTACCTTAAAGATCACCCAGTTCCAAACCCCTGCCATGGGCAGGGACACCTCCTACCAGACCAGGATGCCCAAAGCCCCATCCAGCCTGGCCTTGAACACTTCCAGGAATGGGGTATCCACAGCTTCTCTGGGCAACCTGTTCCAGTGCCTCACCACCCTCACAGTAAATAATTTCTTCCTAATGTCTAATCTAAATCTGCCTTCTTTTAATTTTAAGCCATACCCAATTACCCTATCACTAAACCCCTAACAAAGGGTTCCTCCCCAGGTTTCCCGTAGCCTCCTTTACGCACTGGAAGGCCATTGAGAAGCCTCCCTGGAGCTTTCTCTTCTCCAGGCTGAACAACCCCAACTCCTTCAGCCCCTCTTCATAGGGGAGGTGCTCCAACCCCCTGATCATCCTCGTGGCCCTCCTCTGGGATCATTCCAATCCATCCACACCCTTCTGGGGCCCTCTGAAGGCCCCAGAGCTGAGTGCAGGCTCCAGGTGGGGTCTCACAAGAGCAGAGCAGAGGGGGACAATCACCTCCCTCACCCTGCTGGCCTTGCTTTTCTTGATGCAGTCCAGGACACGATTGGCTTTCTGGGCTGCAAACACACATTGCTGGCTCATGTTGAGTTTCTCATCCACCTAAATCCCCAGCGCCTTCTCCCAAGGGCTGCTCTCAATCATTTCTCCACCCAGCCTGTTTTTGTGCTTGGGATTGCCCTGGCCCAGCTACAGGACCTTGTGCTTGGCCTTGTTGAACCTCATGAGGTAGCACAGGCCCACCTCTCAGGCCTGTCGAGGTCCCTCTGGATGGCATCCCTTCCCTCCTTTGTGTTGGCCACACCATGCAGCTTGGTGTCATCAGCAAACTTGGTGAGGGTGCACTCAATCCCACTGTCCATGTCACCAACAAAGACGTTAAACCAATTTGCAAAGTTAAAATCTACCTGTTTGATTAACTTGGTGCTGTTTGGTACTACTGCTTGCTTCATCTCAAACCATCATAAAAAAAGCTATGCTTTTCCCTGTTTTCTGACCGTGAATATCACCTTTCTTGCTCAGGTAGGGGCTGTTCCTTGAAAGTCTCTGTCTCTGTAATAGCCTGCTCGGATACCTGAGATCTAGCAGGATCATACCTCCCTGGGAGAAAAAACTAATGGGACCTGCAGGATCTCTGTGGAACAAGTTCTTTCAAATGCAGAGTTGTTTTACATTACACAGTCATTTGGATTCTCACTTTTTGTGCTTCCAACCAGACAGAAGTCGAGCAGCAGATTACTTTCTGTTTTCATCCTATTTTTCATTCAGAAAAATAAATAAATAAATAAATAAAAATGTTATGAATGGCCTTAAGTTAATCTTTTCAGAACCAAATACTATCACTAATCTACTCATAGCACCTCTATAATGACTTTTTTTACTTCAGTAAGATAATTTAAACTACAATGATGTTTTATATGAGATTTTAGAATAAAATCTGTCTGCATGTCTAATGAAGTGATTTTCTACGATTCTTTGATGTTTGTTGTATCATCAGTCTTATCTCTGGATTTCAGAATAATTTCTACCCATAAGAAGGTATGAAAGCAAAGCAAGGATTAAAGTGCCACAGGTGCAGTTGTGTCTTGTCAGCAGGCAAAGCCCAAGACCACTTGCTCTTTCTGAAACATGCACAAATATCATCTAAATGTTGATAAGTAACCTCCTTTTTTGTTGTTTTGATTTTTTAATTTTTTTTTAAACTCAGCCAATTAAGTGTCAATACACAAGTGTTGCTACTTGAAAGATGAGGGACTTGAACACTGAGACCAGTTACTGCTTCTAGGCAGAAATCCCTTTTAGGCTCAAACCTTGTGTGAGATATGAATGAGTCCATTCCTCCAAGGTTGTCTTCTGTTCTAGAAACAACTGCATCTGTCTGTTCCCAGCTGACATTTGGCTATATAGTTAATTGCACCAGGTTAAGGCTATGTTCAAGGCGGTGGTGTAGCCAGACTGGGTTAAGGCTGTGTGCAACACAGGGCTCTTATTCTCCTGGGGACCCTGTAGTTATTTCAAACAATTTTAGTGTATCTGGATTGGTATCAGAGCACTCCCATGCTTGGATTTCATTATTAAGTTTTTTTGCTGCAGTTTTCCTCAATTTTTCAGGAAAATCTTGCCAAATGTAGTTTCAACAGATTCTGAAATGTGAATTTCATGTCATGTCAAAAATAAAAACCATAAATTATGTCAAGATTTACATCAGATTCAGTATAGACCCTGTTGTAGCATTATAGGGCCAAAAATAATTTTTGGATTTTATTTATGTATTTATTTTAATTTTCTGGATTGGAACATTATATAAAACAGCATATAAAACAGCAAGAGCTTTTAATGTTGTCTTTCAAATGTTTAGCATAGCTCTAATCTCAGTTCATCACAAACATACTATTTCACATAAATAGAAATGTTAGAGAAATTTAGAGAAATTTTGTACATTGTGCTAATGACATTACAACACATTTTAAGTGTAACCCAAGATTGCTAGAACCACATCAATCACGTGTGTTTCAAATGGCATTTCACAGTAGCTAAATAACTTAGCCAGTGCAAGATGATGCAGCAATGGGTGGGACATCTTCACAGGAATCCCCGTATTGCTAATGCTCTCAACTTGCATCAGTTAATAGAAACTACTGTCAGAAAGATTTTTCTGACACTGAAGGCATTGGCATTTAAAACAGTTTTGGAGAAACCCTGATAATGATAATATAGGGATAGCTTGCACGGAACCTAATTCTAGTTATTTTTTTTTCCTGCAAGTCCTTTTGTTTCTCAGACATCTAAAACTTGCTAAATTGTCCTGATGTTTGTTCAGAAATTCTGTATTTTTGTTATGAGAGCAGCAGATTGTATTGCTATACTGTGCTACTATACCTGCTCATCTCTGGGTTTTCCAAATAAGTTCCTACAGTCTTCTACTATGTGTTACTCTATTTCAATCTGATGAGACCTTTCTCTGATACCCAAGCCTGTTTGTGCCATACAAGTTTAAATTCATCTCCTCCTGTCTTCTGTCAATTAGTATTTCAGATAAATAGTCCTTAAAATCTTTCTTGAAGTTGGTGTTAACTTCTTCACTGACTCCTTTCAATGCTTTTCTTTAGGCCTTTCCTAGACAATGTCAACAGTCACGTCTGGATGTTATTTGTTGTTTAAATCAGTTTCGACTGGTATATGCAAAACTGTGGGGCATCAGTTCCTTTCCAAAATTGTGCCATAAAGATAAGTAATTTCATAAAACCAGGGGAATTAAATATTAAGAAAATAAACACCAAAAAAAAAAAAAAAAAAAAAAATCTTTCTAAATTTCTCCCTTTTATTGGGGTTATTTTCTGCATTCATCCTCCCTTGCTCACCACCTTTCACCATAGAGAATGGTTGATATTTTCATATTTCTCAGGTGGAAGGGCAGTGGTACCCTGTGGTGTATTGTAGCTTGTCCAACTGGCAGCCAGAACTGAAAGAAGAGGAAATCATACATACTTTTTCTGTTAGAAAAAGGCATAAAGAAGTCTTTCTCAAAGTGTTTACTTCTAGACTATCCCAGCAGGCATTGCTTAGGTGGTAGAGCAATGCAGAGGATGTGTTTCAGCCAGTTCTTTCCCAGTAGTCACCCAGGAGGTGGCTTTGAGAATTGCGTGTTATATCTGGTACATGCTCATGTTGAATGCTTATCAAGTTACAAAGAAATTATATTTTTTTCTGCAGAAATTTTATTTGGGTAGTACTTGAGGTCTACTAGAATAAATAGTGAGAACTGCAATTCTAGGAGCTCTGCTGCTAAAACTACTCAAATTCATAGGTGCGTAGATTAATAAAGTAAAAAGGCATTGAAATGAAGAAAAATTGATACCATGAAGGCCGTTATGTTTGTCCTGGGTTAGGCTCTGTGACAAATTCAGTCACTGGAGAGGATGGAGCAAGCATTAATAGTAATTACGCACTGATGTGTTCACTTTGGTGGAATCAGACAGTATCTCCTCAATAAGTGCCTGGAGGAACTTGCTGTGCCCAGCCTGGGAAGTGGCTTTTCCTCCTCTCTCAGTCTGCTGGAGCCTGAACCAGGAATTTTATTGTGTTTCTTTCTGCACTCAGGAGCGGTTGTTACTCACATGGCTGATTGCAGACGCAGCTGGAACTGGCTACTGAGATAGGAAGCAAGCTGAGAGATAAGCCACTCACTGAATTTGTGTGTCTCAGTTCCAAAGAAGACAGCAAAAGACAAGAAAGATGCTGTTTAGCAAGGCCAAGCAACCCTTAGGAGATTAATTGGATCCACTGGAATGTATTTATCTGAGTTGAACTATGAGGAAGGGTGTTGAACAGGATAAATTCCTGACTGCATTTCAATATCTCCAGTGACAGCTCTGAGTGTGACCATGGCGTTGCAACCAAGCATGGTTAGGATATTACACCGGTGGCTGAGGCTGCTGAAACACAAGAAGCAGTGCTGTGCTCTGAGTGTTGTTGAAGGTCTGTGGACCTCAACACTCCATAGTTAATCTGGGGAAAAGATGAAATCTTTTTTCAGTAATGCTTCTTGAACAGAAGAACAGAAAAGTGGTCTCATCTTTTAGTGGACGTATGTGTCCTGTAGACTTGACCAGAAGTTACTGTTGTCTTTTGAAATCCAGATTCTGCAAAATTTTCTATTTTTTTTTTTTCTGGTTGTCCTTGTCTAGGTTCAGATGCAGAAGCTCAAAAGCTGAGGTTGAGAAGGTAGCCAGCCTCAGACGTCTTATAGTTCAAGTCTCTGCAGTGTTTTTGGTTGCATAAAAATAACATTGAGACCAAAACATCTGTTTCTAGAATTTTTCCGCATTTGGGGGAAAGCATTGTAGATAACCACAGGCAATACAGTGATGACATATTTGGTCATGATGTGTTAATTAGTGACACTCACCACTTTTGAGAAGGGTCAAGGTACAGAATTGCTGTCTCAGTCTGTAGCTGCAGCTGCTCTTCAGTTGCTGTCTGTGGGTAGGAGTCCATCTGGTCAGTTTACCACTTCTGGGACAACAGCAAAAAAAAGAATGATGAAAGAAACAAGCAAAAGACAGTGTCATCATTCTCTGGTATTTCCTGAAATACTGCTTGTTTCCACCACTCACACAATATTAAAGTGCTTCCAATTCCTCATGAAGGCAAAACAGAAATTGTCTATTTGAGTTTCCCATTACTTTT
Source organism: Nettapus auritus (assembly GCA_011076525.1). Taxonomy (NCBI): domain Eukaryota; kingdom Metazoa; phylum Chordata; class Aves; order Anseriformes; family Anatidae; genus Nettapus; species Nettapus auritus. The sequence goes on along the minus strand of CM021765.1, from coordinate 13,133,420 downwards.
GCTCCTATGTATTCACAGGATGGTAAATGTACATATAGATAGATTTTTTTAGGACTGATGCAGTAACATCTCACAAATCCTCCTTCCACTTTACAGGAGGTGCAGGGACTAGTGGCAGAGCTATCACCTGGTTGTCCAAATAAAGGAGAAAAATGTACCTGTCCGTACCTGTCAAATTCTGTATTTGGACATTTGCCTATTATCTGGCATGTTTGTATGGTCTGCAGGACTCAGGCACTACACCTGTGGTCATCTGTGCTGCTGAGCTGTGAGCATGCAGCTGGACATAATGTGGGATGGGGGTAAGGGAGGGAAGACCCATGGCAGCCTCACTGAGCAAGTTGGTTTCTGGGCTGTAGAATGGTACCTGATGTGTGTTATTCACTATCATGGATATGAGCAATACATCCTGAAAACATCCCAGCCCCGTTATACTGATAAAGTAAGTCTGTTTTAAAAGATGTGTTGAGGTTTGTAAATTCAACTTTGTTATTTTTATTTTTTAAAGTTCCTCAAGTGGATTTCAAGTGTGTTCTGAGATAGTCTCCAAGTTAGCACAGTCCTTGTTTTGTTAATTGTGAAATAGCTGCATGGCCTTGCTTTTCAATAGATTTGTACCATGCAATCATGCCTACATGTGATAGATAAGTAGCAGGTCATTGTCATTCCGTTCATTTTAATCTCCCAGAAACACAATCCAGTTCAGCAAAAGAGAAAGCTGCCTAAGAGGAGAGTGGGAAAACTCGACACTCACACTGAGAAAACTATGCTGAAAACGTGTCTGTAAAACTCCATGACCTTTCACCACACCCTGAGCACATCGGGGCTATACACATCCTCGATCTGTGAGTCCTTCCTGGACATGTGTTGTTGCGTGTGACTGAGCAGAGGAGACATATGGGCAGGCCTAAGTGTTTGGCAAAAAGAAAGGCTGATTAAGCTATTCCACACCCCCAGTTCCAGAGCAGATTTCCAAATCTCTGAATACTCTGTTAATTAATAGGAATGGCATTGGTCTTTCAAAACAAACATTCTGATATTCCATATATATCTTTGTTGGTTTTAATTGCTTGTGATGAAATGGTCTTTCCCTTCCCCCCCCCCCCCCCCCCCCCCCGTTGGGGGGGGGGGTTAAATTCATGTTAAAAAAAGGGTTGAGATACCCATTGTGTGAATCATATGAAATATATTTGAAGAAGGAAAGGTGATTCTCAAACTACACCAGTATGAAAATGGCAGATGGAAATTGCAACAACCTTATATTGGGCAAAGATACCTTGATGTAGGTGCTTCTGACAAGGCTCCTTTGGTTTTGAGTAAGATATAGCAAGGCAGATTTTGGTCTGTGGGCCAAACCCAGCCTTCTAGCCAGCTGCTTTGCCTCCCAGGAGCCGCTATCCACCACATTTTCCTGGGAAGAGATGAGCTGGCTTCCTGCTGCACCTCAGCTCAGAGCCTTTCGTGCTTCTCTGTGGGTGGAAGGAGGAGTGTGAGAGGGGAGGAGAAGTGACGACAGCAGAGCAGGGTGCACAAAACCTGTCAACCAACTCCCTTTACCAAGAATGTGGGCCCTCCACAAGGAAGCATCTTTATATCCATAGGACTGGATGTAGCCCACGCATGGAAAAATTTTGTGTGTGTGTTTTTTTTGTTTGTTTGTTTGTTTTTATGTGTGTAGTTTTGTGTTTGTTTGATTTTGTTGTTTTTATTTAATAATCACACTTTTAATTAAATCAATGATGCTTAGATACAATGGCCTGGAGTTCGTTGGAACTGGTAGGTGGTTGACGGTGGTGCTGTGTGTTGTTCAGGCAGCTGAGCATAGCTGTCGGGCAGTGATGCTGAGCCTGCACCTCTCTCCATGCCAGTTCCCTGTGGCTCAGAAGTGTGGTGAGGGTGGCAGGGAGCCAGGGTTAGAGCTGAGCTAGCGTCAAAACACCAGGAGTGTTTCCTGCCTCCTAGAAGGAAATAATTTTGTCTTTGCAGGTCACTGTGAGATGCACACTAGCAAAAGCAATGCAAATTGACCCATTAGATGCCAAAGAGTAGAAATGACTTTGGTTTACTCTTTCTCTCTCTAATTTTACAGTGTTGTTGATACATGTCTTTGCTTTCAGAAAAACAGGTGAGGTTGTATCAAGCTCACTGCAGAGTACTAGAAATATCAACAGTTCCCAATAATAAAGAGGAATATTTCAGTACAAGCCAGTTAAATGACTCATTAAGGAAATCAGTCATCAACAGAATGACCAATGTTGTACAAACATTATGAAATGTCCCAGAAAGTTAAGAACCATACAAATCATACCAGTCACTCATAAACAAGCAAATGTTTTGAGTATCAGCCTTTGGATAACAGTCTATAATCGGAAATGATGAGTGAAAGCACACTTTATAGACTGTTACTACATCACAGAACAAGTTTCATCCCATTGTTTTTTGAAAAAGGAAGGTGCACTATAACCCTCCTTGCACCTGGCCTGCTTGCACAGCCAAGATTTTAGTTCTGTAACCTACATTAAATGGTCTGAAAACATAGCCTGTGGGAAAGATTAAAGCCCTGTTTATCTCATGGGAAACTTTTAATCACATTGTGTTTTTTCCTTTGTTTGAAGAATGGACTTCAGGCCAGAAGCCTTAGTAGCCAAATCCACAGAATTTAAAATTTAGAATCTGTCCTAAATTCTGTCATTTTTCCTTCACTAGCTAAGAAACCATATAGAGGGCATAATTTTATAAAGACTTCATATATCCCATTACCTGCTCTCATGCCAAAATCTAAAAACTTGAGAATCTGCATGACCCATTCCCAGAAAGACACAATATCTAATTTATGGCTCCATTGACAATGCTGCTTTAATTAATTGTCTTCATCTTATTTCTTGTTCCTTTGCTTCTCATACCTCATCTGTTTGCATTGCCTAGATTTTAATTAAAAAAACCTCTCCTCTCTGAGGAGCAATCTGAAGTGGCAAAAATAATCACTTAAAATATTACAGTCATTAAAAAGTTGGCTGCGGTCAAAGCCATGCATTTTCAATTTGCCGACAAATGATATTTTTGTTTCCTTTTAAACTGTGTTTTGTATTTGAATACCATTCGCCAACCAGCCTGGCTATTGGAGATGCTCCTCCAGCTGGGTGGGCTGCATGACAACTTCTTAATGGGGGAAACTGATGGCTCTCTGCTCATGTAGAGGTGAAGGCATACTGGGCAGATTTCTTTCCATCTGCCAGCAGCCCTTTGCAAGCTGGCACTGCCCAAATGCCCAACACATTCATTCCAATGCAAGAAATGTTGCCAAAAAATAAATTGTAAGGCTACAGCTGTCTGAAAGAATCATCGGGGCCATTAGGCCCAGGAGAGATAATATGAAGAGGTGCATCAGTGTTTGTCTCTGATAAAAGCCTAATTAAATGATGGTAAAGATGGCTGTAAGTACTTTGAAGGCACAGAGGTGAACAACATTTTTGTGGGAGCGTGGGGACAAAGCTATGGAAGATGATATGCAGTACCTCAGCCAAAAATCTGTTACAGCAAGGAATTTCACACTGATGTTTCCTGTTGATGCTTCTCTGAAAGGCACAGTTGTATCCTTCAGTTGCCCCTTGTTCTGCTCTCCCAGTAGAGAACTTTCATACCATAAAGCCAGGTGTAGTTATTGATTCACAAGTTTGACATGAACAACTACGTCAGAAGCTGGTTTTGATGAACTTCAGTGCTTCTGTTTACATTCCCAATCTTTGTCTTTTGAGCTTCTAAAAATCTTCAGGGCTGTGTTACCAGCTGTGTCTCCCACAGAATTGGCTTGTGCTAGTTCACATGGCAGAGTGAACTGGAGATCTCCAGGGGTCTCCTCCAGCCAACAGGTCACATTGAGCGCAGCAGATGTCTCCTTCTGTGGTGCTCTCATGCAAGTCTTTAAAAACACGGAGATTTATCAGACATGCCAAAATGATGTAGGATCCCAGATCTTACTCAGGTCCCTTAAACCATTTAGAAGCTACTGAAAATTAGTCTATGTTTATTCAAGAAAACATAAATAGGTCAAGTTGGAAAGCACCTGCTTCACCAAATCCAGTTTCCCTACTTCTGCTGTCAGAAACCCAATAGCTTGGAGCAATGCTAATTCAAACCCTTCTGTATCTCAGATGGTCAACAGGAAAGCAACTAAGAGCAACCACAAAAAAAAAAAAAAAAAAAAAAAAAAAAAATGTCACTCATACCATACAATGGTTCACCTGAATTAATCAGACTGGGTGGTTCTCATGGAAATGTTGGCTAAGAACTGTATTCACAGACTGGAAATATTCATAGATAAATTCATTATTTCATTTTAGTGGAATGCTTTCTTTATCTAGACTAATATTTGCTAGGCAAACTGATGGCAAAATCCATTCTGAAAGCAAAAGCGTGGTTTTTTTCAGGCATGGCTGCTCTACACTGCTTTTCCATGGGGTACATACAGCATGGTACCGTATAATAAAATTGCTGTGGTATAAGGGATTGGTTTAATAGATCAATTTACCTGTAGCAGAGCAATTCCTAAATGAAATCTGTTAAACTAGTAGGGGACAAACTAGCAATTTCATCAAGAAAAAGTATTTTTTGTAGGAGTGATATCACTGTAGCTGCGAGGAGCCCTGAGCAGGGAGTATACTAGCACCTCTTCATACACAAAACAAGAAGGAAGCCTGTGTCCAAGGAAAAATCACCATCCATTTATAAAGCAAGAGATCAGCTGAGGCTGGGAAGGTGGGGAAATAAAAGCAAATGTGCAAGGGAAAGTACTCATCCTGGTAAGCAGTGCAGTCTTCAGTGTAATCAGTGTCAAGGTTTGTTGAGGAAAGTGCCTGAAGAACATCATCTGGTGGGGGATTTGCCAGGAGAAATGAGCAGAATAGAAAAAGGTATGCAAGTTTGGTCATCTCACCAGCAGATGTAGGGGCAGGTAACAACAGTCAAGGAAAAGTGAACCATAAGACAGTGCACATGAGAGACAGCAGAGGTAGGTGAGAATGAGCCATTGCAGGGCCTCAAAAGCAGTCAAGAAGCAGTGACACTGTAACTATCCAGCAGTCAAACTTTAGAAACACAGAAAAATTTAGAGTGCATATTAGATTGAAAGCAAATCCAAGCATGATGAGCTATGGCAATGTATCCAGCCAATTTTCATTTTGCCCTATTCATGCTAAGCAATAGCTTAACAATTGCAACTTGTGAATAATAGTATTGGTTGTGCCAGATTAAAATAAACTGATTTTTTTTTTTCCCGTTGGATGACCACCATCCCTGAATAGATCTTGGCTTCTTTCCATTTGGCAGCAGGCAGCTGTTGTTTATTTAGTAATACAACAGTTTACCTATGGCAGGCTTACAGTCCCACTCCTGTTGCAAACAATAAGAAATAGCTACTGTTGTGAAGTATGCACGTTCAAGTGTCTGCAAGTATTATATGCTCTATTATGTAGGTGGTTTGGGAGAAAACTTTGTGTAATAAAGTTATCAGATTTGTCAAAGGATTTATTCTCTAAATTAATATTTCCTCACAAATTACTTAACTTTTCGGTGTTGTGATATGTGCAAGGACACATGAAATGTTTCATATGTTTATAATCCCCCATTAAGTACAAAATTAAACTCTGCTGTTGTACTGGACCTTCAACTGATGCTTTCATGGTAACAAGGAGAAAAATATCCTACAAGTTGCTGTCATTTGGCCTTTTTAGTTACAATGTTTTACTCAGCAACCGAATTTGTTAGTATCTTAAAAATCATTTAAATGTAAATAAAAATGAAAAAGAGAACAAAATGAATCTTAAATTTGTGAGAGAAAACTCTACAGCTGCATAAAGAGATCTGCAGTATCTCCGCTTTAGGGAGAACTTAATCCTGTTAGTTTCAAAAGAGAGTGCATGTTCATTCCAGACTTTTTATCACTTTAGGATGACAAGAAGAGAGAGACCTGTAAAATTCAGTCCTTACAAATTGAAGAGCCTATAGACTACCACTGCAAGTGTAAAGTCTTTAATTTGTGAAAGAGGCAGCACAGAATGTAAATTGTACTTCATTTCTTCATTTCTAAAGGCTTGGATTCAAATCCTGGGTTGAACCCAAGAGAAAATGAGTCTGATGGTTTCAATTCAGTCCCTAATCTGTTCAAGCCCTATTGCAAAACCACAAAATAATCCACAACAGTCAGCAGCCTCTTGGATGTTGAACAAGACTGACAAGGTTGTTGGTGGTGAGGGACCAACTCTTGTGGACCTTTCTTTGCCCCTGGAAGATCTGGCTGAGTTATCTTTGATGTTGTTCACCCCTCTGCAGCCCACTGGATAAAGAAAAGCAGTAAAAGCAGCAACAGAGAGCAACTGCTTGGAAAATGAGAAAGAAAATATGGAAGCAAGAAGCTAAGTGTGAAGAGGAGGCAGGGGGATTATACAAGTCAGGCAGATTTGGCAGGTAGAAGAGAACGAGTTCATGAGAAGAGGAACCCCAGCACAGGGGGTCTGATCTGCTCCTGCTTCTCCCATGGGCAGGTCCCTCGCATCCCAGATGGTGGTACTGGGGCTAAAAGAAAATGTTCCTCTTACAGAATTTTTAAAGCCATACCTGTTTTGAGTATCTTTCTTACTCCCTTTGAAAGTAATAAGCATCTATTATCTATGTTTTTCATAGACAAGTAAAATAATAAAAGCAGTTATACCCCAGTTTGAACTTTTCCTCTGCAGAGCTGTTTCACATGAGATTCAAAGCTAACATAACCAGAGTTTGATTTGAGCCATATGCTGTGTGGTTCATTAACACATAAAGTAAGCATAAAATACTTATTCATAGATACCGTGTAGCTTCATATAAAACATAAACGTAGTATTATAGAACTAATGAAATAAGTGATGCTTCCATATCCTTTTGATCTTTCATAAAATGTTGATATCACACCACTGTATAAATAATTACATATTTGCCCTTTTGCCAAGCTGCCCATTTATTTATCTTGACAACCTAAATGCAAGCCCTACCAGACATACTTCATTAAATATTCTGTTAGACAGCAGAAGGACAAACAAACATAAAATGATAGCAGGAGATTACTAATGACTTGCCGCACTATCAAGAGTGCACTTACATGTAACTTAGCACCTGAGAAATAAGTACGGCTTATAAAGGATTTCCCAAAGCTTATATGCAATTGTAATAGCTAGCTCAATAGGATCTATTTGTCTATTTATTTATTAGGAGATGAAGGGTTACATATAAGTTTGAGTTATCAGAAGTTTTAACCTGAATATTTATTTCTAGTGTATTTACTTGACTGCCCGCAGATAATAGGATTTCGGTGGCAGATTGATTGACAGATAAAGGCTACTTCATATCTGTTCAGCAAATGAAGAATATTCTGAAAACCAAGGAGGAAAATTATTCTTAGAATTATGATGTTAGCACTACCTGTGAACATGAAGTATAAAATCAGAGAACAAAAGCCATTTCTCAGTTAAGTATAAATAACTGCATGATACACACTGTTTTTCAAACAGAGGTAAAGTATAAAACTGTTCAATTGATTTTTGCTAGTTATAAAATATTTTTATGTGTAATAAATTATTCTGCCTTTTCAGTGGCAGCAGCTGCATTTGTGGTGCATTGTGTGAACTTAGAGTAGGAAGAATTGTGACAAAATCTATATGATTTCTGGGACAACTTCTCAATATTGCAGAATCTTACTATTGCTTTGACCTTTATTTAGAAGAAAAACACTTTAGGAGCTATTCATATACTTTAGCAGATGAAACAGTCTTTACATTGTTAAAGTATATTTCTTTAAGTGTTATTTAGTCAGAATTAATAAACACAGAGCTGTTGGAATACAGCTGAAGAAAGTCTCTATACTAAAATCAGATTTCAAGTACACAGTTTTGTTTCCAATAAGATGTAGACATCTCAAAAAATGAAGTTACATATTGCATTCTTAAATATAAATTTAATTTTTAGTTATAGGAAACTATGCCTGAAAATCGTCAACAAAAATTTCAGTTATGTCTTTTTTATTATTATTATTATTGAAAAATGAAAGAAGTATAGGCTATGATGTAATGCATTATTTCATACTTCACTCTTACAATCACATAGACAAAGCTGTACTGGGCAGGTTTTTATTTCTTGCCACATCTTTCTTTTTGTTTAAAATTTAATTACTAACTTATGTGGCACTACCAAGTCTTTTTTAAATGCAGATGAGGTGATCATCACATTTTCCCTTGGCGAATTCTAAGAGGGTTCAGAGACAAGAGCAGACTGCATAGATGATATTGAAAAGGTCAATGCAATTTGGTATTCTTGTATCTCTTTTTCAGATGTTGAAATGTGGTAAGAATGGAGAATTATTCTAATTAGTCACTTTTTATTTCAGCTTTCACTTTTAATGTGGCCAAGATGCCCCAAAAAAGTGTTTGAGCTAATTATTACTTTTATCAGTATTTATTTTAATGCGAACAACACAATAAAGTACTGAGATCTCTGTGTAAAGGCCAGGTAGATCTTCTTTACAAGCTTCCAGTATCTTTCAGCCACACAGATTTTGGAGACTCATACAATTTTATCAGATAGACATGAGGGCAAAAGTCTATCAGAGAAAGAAGACAGTGTGTACTGTACTATGTACAATATTGAAGTCAGCATGCAGTATAATCTGTTCAAATGCTCTGTATGGTTTTCAACTTGAAATGAAAGAACCCAAGGAGGAGGTTGGAAGACTGGTGTTTTCTGCATTGGTATGGGGGTGATCTTGGTGGTTCCACCTCCAGTTCCCAGCCCTGCCATCCCCATGGCCGTGTCTGTGCCTGGCCACAGCCATGATCAACCTTGTTCAGCTCCCACCTGGTCACCTCACTAGCGGCTTCTCCCAGGTGCAGCATCATGGTAGCCAGAGCACTTTAGGCAGATGTGGGGTTTCACTTTGTGCTGCTGAGGTGTTGTATGCAGAAATGCAATATCAAAAGCAGACATGTTGTGTTTGTGGGCAGCCTCAGCAGCCTGCAAATGATGTATTACAAGAACTATCTACCTACAGAGTTATTTGCTATGTTATTTGCATTAAATTATAGCAAATAGCCTTTTCACTCATACACGTCAAGTCTCAAGTTTGCTGTATGGCAATACAGAGCAATTTCACCTGCAAACACCTCCACTGGCAAAAATTCAGGCATGAAGATCTGACGTGTTTCACAGCATGAAACTTATGCCAACAAAATATCCATAGCAATAGTGCTACTAAAGTTATTTGTACACACACTTGTGATTAGTGGTTTAAAGCAGACAAAATGGCAATGCTTTAAAATAGAAATAAATACCCAAAGATATAGTGCATATCTTTTCTATGCAGACACAGTTTCATGCTGGTATGAAGTACATTTATAGGGAAGAACAAGATGCAATCACTGTTGGGGTAGGCCAAGAAAGAGAAAAAATGACAGTCCATTTTTTATTTCCATTTCATTTCAGGCATTGGTGAGTTATTAGATAATGTGCAGCTTTCTCTAAGCACTGGAGGTAGGCGAGCAGGACGGCTGCCCTTGACACCTCTTGTAACATCACCTCCTGTGTGCTCCTTTTGTCTACAGCACAGCTGCCAGTCGGATGGAAACTCCATCTACTTCCATGGGACAGAAGGCAGCGAGTTCAATTTTGCCACAACCCGGGATGTGGACCTCTCCACAGAGGACGCACAGGAGCAGTGGGCAGAAGAGTTTGAGAGTCAGCCAAAAGGGTGAGTGCCTGGGCAGAGCTGGAAGCATGTGTGCAGTCAGGGAACTGAGTAAACAGAGAATGGCATTTCATCTTTGCAGTTTATTTAGGCAAAACTGTAGCTAGAATAAAAAGTGATACAGTAAATAATAGGAGGCTGTAGATGTTCAGAACAAACAAGTCAGGAAAGCTCAGGAGGAACAATCTTGGGTCATTCTGTAACCAAAGTTTTTAATGAAAAAGTTGTGCATGAGGATTATATACCGATTTCAAATAAACTCTTGATGTTAATCTGTTTCTTTCATTCCATCACACCTGAGAGCTGCTAACTCATATCTGTAACAAACAAAGTTCGTTAAGAAGCTCATCCTCCTTCTGAATCTCTGCTGTGGACCACACTTTGGCCCATGCAGGACAGCAGAATTGGAAGTCATACCACTTTTACCAAAACATAATTCAGCTTTTCAAAAAAAAAGTGTCCTGGTAGAGAAGCACGACTTTATATTCAATTATTTTATATGCCTCAGTGTATAAATTCTGACAAAAAGAAAATAACCAACAACTTTAATGTTGTCTTTTTTTTTTTTTTTTTTTTTAAGAAAAATAATTTCATTAGTGTGTGTAACCCTAGGGCAATGAGGAACACATACTGTTAATTTATGGGTCTCTGCTGAATGTTGATTTTAACCTACAAAGTACTTCAGGTCATTAGCAGCTGATTCAGATGCTGCCTATGTTGTCCTGAAACTAAAGATCACCTTTTGAGAAATACATGCTAATGCAGACTGTGAACACCTGGGTTGTTTGGGGCTTCAGAAAAAATATTTGTCGTGAACTCCTACCCAGTTTGAATAACCAAACCATGACATAGCGGGTAGTAAACTCTGTTGTTGCCATGTCATTTCAGAAATTTATATTTCACACAAAAGAAAGAAAACGTGTACATGTGAGTTGTGTGTTAGGTGACCATGTGGGATATGTCTGAGATGTTTTCTCAGTCTCTTTTCTTCTTGAAAAAGCTGGGTGGGAGGGTTACTTGGGGATATCTGCCTCATCTGTAGATCCTGCTCTGCTGGACTAGACATTTAGTTAAACCCCTCATCATCAGTGGTTCTAATCAAGGCACTTCCTTCCTAGATAATTATTAAACCATAAAAAATTACTTACAATAGGAAATTCTTCAGGGAGCAGAAGTACTGAAGTCAATTATTTATACTATACCCTAGTGAGCAAATGAATGGTTTCTCCAAATACTACATTTTCAGTTTCACACAGCATCTCACTCCAGCTGCATCTACTACTGCTCTAAGCTAGGGGCCAGGTAGATATATTTTGCACTCCCACCCTGCATGCAGTGACAGGAACTCAACCCTGCTCTTGGACCCCTGCATGTAAAGTTGCTGATGTGTGGCAGCATGCCCTGGCAGGGGGTCACTTTTTTTTCAAAGGCAATAAGTAGCCTGTTCAAGTCCTTGTAATTTTTGTCTTTATTATTATATTTATTTATTTATTTATTTTTAAATTCCATTTCATATTTGAAACTTCCTTCTTTATATCAACAGTTGATATAAGAATGGAGGTCTAATCACATGCAGCCATGAATAAACACTGAATGAATACACTTCCTTAATTCCTTCTTAGATAAATATTTTTGAATGATCTTTTGAACAATTTTTTGAACTATGTTTGAGATATTGTTTTGCCATGAAGGGCAATGAAGGACAAGTTACAGGGTGCAACTATTCACAGCAGGCTTGAGCAGGAAATAACAATTCTGTTCTGTGAAAAATAGTAAGATTTAGAAGTTTGTTAGTTTGTTGTGGTTGCTTTTTATTTTGTTTGGTTTGGTTGCTTGTTTATTTATGTACTGGAGAGAAAAAAGGCTTTTCAAGATGTCATTCAAAACTAAAAGAAAATATGGTAGGGATAAGAGAAGTTTGCTGGGACATAAAACATTCCAGAACTGACGGCCAGTAATGGGCTAGAACAGGTGTTGAACATTGGTCTTGGACATCCAGCCTGGGAATCCAGCCTCTTTGATCAAAAACTCCCCCTGGGATCCAAGGACATTTCCTTGAAACTACCACATCTTTTCAAAGACTTTTGTAGAGCTGATCAACATCTGATCAAAATTCCACACTGATTTCTATGGCATATCTCATACTCAAGAATTACAGACTGTATGTTTAATAACCATAATAACTATAAAATGGAGGAAGATTTATAAGTCCTGCAGTTTAAACCTCCAGTTTGTTCTAATATAGTGTATCCCAACAGAGAATTTTCTATTTACAGAATTCACTAGGAATTGAGGGTCCAGGTCTTCCATTGTATGAATAATTTAATTGTTTGGTGGACTATAGGTCCAGAAAGCTGTGGGAGTATGTCTCTGCTCCCTTATCTCATGCTGGGAGTATAGGAAATACCTGTGCTCAGAGAAAATACGTCACTGGGGTCATCATCTGGGAACAGGGACAGCTGCAGGTAGCTTCAGCTGCCTCACTTTCCCCTTCCACTTTGAGAATTGGTAATGTTTCAGCTCCAGGGAGCATGTGGCTTCCATTGAATTTTGCCTGGTTGCTTCCTCTATTATACCCCCAACATACACCTTCACCAAGATCAATGATCACCAGGGTTTGAGGGTGGGTGGGAAGGAGTACTTGACTTTCTTTCTGCCTGCCCCCCTCTATGTCTTTGACAGTTCTCAGACATCCCAGAACAGCAGCGCCTGTGGCTACTGCCACAGCACCTGAATGAGCAGAGATATTTGTGGGCGATGGTCACTAAATGTCCTGAGTTGTACCAAGGAAAGCCCCATTCCCAGCATTGACAGGGAACAGCCATGACCCAGCGTGTCACTGAGAGTCCTTAGAGCTCAGGCTATTTGTCACCATCAGTTTTCAGAATGAGAATTAGGCTCCACATCACACGTTATTTTTCAAATATTTCCCCCGTGTTTCTAGCCACTATTTTCTGTGCTGTCAAAATTTTCTGAGAAGAGTGCTCCAGAGGAGTGCAGTGGAGATTTTCAATGCTTTATACATAAGAGAGCCTGCAAGATGTTCTCAGACTCCGTGTTTAATGTCAGCTGGAAGCTGGCAGCTCTCAAAGAACAGGCAAAAACATCGCTCGCATGGAAGAGCAAAAGGAAGCTCACATACGGATCACCACCACCTTCCTCTGTGCCAAACCTACTCTGAGATGAGACATCTGAAGGAGCTCAACTCTCAGGACTGAGGAGCTTATTGTTATTATTGACATTTATCAGTATTTTTTAAATCCGTTACATAAGGCAGTAGGCTGCATGGATAGAGGTTGCTGTTGGTACAACACATCTTCCCACTGGCATTCTGTTTCTCTTTAATCACATAAATTAGGGTCTGATCCTAAAAGTGGACAGATCTTCGTATCCAAAGATAGGGATGCCTCTGGTGTCTCTGGCAGACGTATTTCAGCTTGGGACATTCTTGTCCAGTAAATCTTATTTAGGTATATATATCAGTCCATCATTTGTTTTGTAAAGAAGAATCTCAAGAGTCATGTGAGGGATAAATGTATCCAAACGTAATATTTAATCAAGAACATCTACATCTTTGTCACGCCATCACTGAGAGACCTTCTCCATTTATCTTTGCAGACATTGTTTTCATTTATTTTTATTAAAGTGCCAGTTATTTAATGTTGTATAATTTTCTGGTTTTCATTATAATGCTGCATAAAGGGAAAGGATCCCTGGAAACCTCCATGATCTGCATCATTCATGACCTCAGGTTGTTTTGTGGGTCAGGAAAGAGAGTGTTTTAATTGAGCTAAATAGAGCATACAAAAGATCAATGGAGCGTTGTGAGATTTTGTCATGTAAGTTAAAGTAGACACAACTGTTTAATTCAGTATTTGTCTTCATCCCAAGAGACCCATTTTCAAAACTGTGTTTTGATTATATTGCACATTACCTTCAAAATGTCTGCACAACTAAAGTTGTCCATTCAGAATTAGGGTTAGGTTAAACTCTGCTTCCACAAACGTGTTTATGTTTGTATCATAAAAGCCCTTCAGTGACACTAATCTTGCTAATTCCTGCATAAATGACTGACAGTTTTAAAGCAGGATTTTCAGGCAGGCATAGTGTCGGTCTGTCACAGCTTAGGTCAATAAGAAAGCTGGCAGCTTTTAAGAAGATCTTAAAAACATTCTGAAATAGTTTGAATGGTTAAGCTGATAAACAGATTGCTAAATTGTTGTAATTAAAATTTTTTGAAACTTTCATACTTCATATCGGTGCTAGGGATTTTTTCTGCTAGAAGTGGACAGGAAATGGCTTTGCCATCCCTCAAGGATTTCAGATCTTAATTTTTTCTCATTCATCCTGAATCACACTGGCCAGTTAAATGAGTGTATTATCGAGGTGTAACGATTCTAAGTAATTTCATTGTTTTATCAGGCTTATAATTTTAAAACATTTCATTATGAATTAAAACTTCAACATCAATAGTTATGTATCAAAATGATATAATTTACAGATTTTCCAGTTTCTAATCTTTCAAAATATTTTAATCAAATTTTAAAGAAACCAAGGGTTTCATGATGAAAACATATTTTCAAGAAAAATATTTAATTGAAAATTTCTGCAACAGCTCTTTTAATTATCACTGAATAAAAAATAAGATAAAATGTTGTACAGAAAAACTGAGAAAGATCATATCATCACATATTAGAAACAGAGCAGTCTTTTCTTCATGCTCTATTAATGTGTTTGCTAAAAACTGTTACCCTAGATGCTCAAAAAGATTAAAAGAGAGCATTTTCAGCTATTATGTACATATCTAATGACTGCATAGCAAATATGGGAGATGTGCCTTTTCAAGTTTGATAAATCTATAAACCTTTTATTACACAATATAAAACAGAAGGCAGTTGTATTTTAAACATTTTCACGACAGAAAAATAATGAATAATACAACACTAAATATTTGGTAATAGAAGCCAAAGCTTCTGGTTTTATTTAGTATTTGTACTTTACTGCCAATTTATTTGTTTTTAAAAAGTATGTTACTTATTTTAGGCTGAATTTAGAAACTAATATTGAATATATAAGTAAATTTGTAGGAATCACATTTGAAAACGCATTTTATTGTACTCTGAGACAGTAGAAGCAGCTACTTTTGTGTGTAAAAATTAACTCCTAGAACATGTTTTGTGTGAGTTGCTCAGTAACATGCTGCTGCACATTCTCTTGCCACTGTTGACCTCTCCAGGTGGGATGTATTTGGCGCTGTCATTGGTACCGAGTGTGGGACACTGGAGTCTGGCTCAGCTATGGTATTTCTCAGAGACGGAGAAAGAAAAATATGCACTCCATATATTGACACTACAGGTTATGGGAACTTAAGATTTTATTTCAGTATGGGTAAGTATGTACTCTTAATATAATAAAACAGGGGGCATATGAGATTTAAATTGCACAATATGCATAAGAAATATTTTAAAACCTCTTTACAAGTGGTTAGCTTTGATTCATGACTGTGATGTCCACAGAGATGTAAGACAGACAAATCTTGGTCAGACTGGAAGTCTGCCCTTCTAGACACCTGCACAGGTGTGAAACCATAGTGGGCTCACAAACAGCCCTCCCAGAAATATTCTCATAGATGTCACTGACTTGCAGGTGAAAACCTTTCTTAGCCAGACAGGACATTCTAGGTTTAGTAGTCCAGGGTGGACTTTGCTTCCATGGGTTTACCCAGCTGTTTTTGGCTGGTATAAACATTTAGCTCCAGATTAAAACAGTTTAATATAGAAGTTATATGAAGGTGCCTCTGTAAAAGGTCAGCGTCACATCTACTGAGATGTGGTCAGTAGAGTTGCTGGAAAAATTCATACAGTTCACCATGAGGCATGCTAGACCAGCTGAGCAATTCTCTGGACCCTCTTGACTGCATGGGTTGGATGTCCTTTGATATAAAGGAAGCTGAAGCACCTGCTACACACGTAGTTGTGTGTTGACCCTACGTCAGTCCTCAGGCAGGATTCATTGCACAAACACAGGCTGTTGGTGGTGGTGTCCAAGAGTACCTGCATAGTGCTGGTGGACATAATGCAGGACTTGTGGGAGAGTCACAACCTGATGGAGTAGCAGGTGGATCAGGCAGGACCCTCCACAATGCCTAATATGGTCCTCAGCAGTACTGTTTCAATTGAACCTGTCTGTTGTGTCCACAAGATCCTGTCCTGTAGCAACCCCATACGTTAACAATTATTCCCATGAAGAATAATGTTCTAGTCTTGTACCTCCTAATTTCACTCAATTCCCCTTACTGCTTGTGTTAGAATAGGTGGTCTCATATCTTTATCAACCCCACCACACCACAGAGGATTTTAAACACCTGTCATATCCTCCCACTGTCTTGTCTATGTAGACCCTGGTGTTAATCCATCCATGTCAACAGAGTTGCACCTAAGGATGAGGTGAGAGTAGCACAGAATTGGGACAGGCTTATGTGGCTGAACACAGCATATTTTCCGTTCAAAAGCTCTTAGTTCATCACAATATTCATAAACATTTTCTTCTTCTAATGTATTAACCCAGGGTGAGATTCATTTCTAGTACACAAAAAATGCCATTGAGCATTGGAGCCTTGGAGAAGGCATCCCTCATAGAAAGAACTGATGTGCTGATAGCATCATCTGAGGACCTTCCCTGTTCGAACAAAGTGCAACCTCAGTGGTTTACTTTGGCTAAGAAAGAAGCCTGTCCTATCACTGCCCCTCCCCACTGTTTTTGTCAGTGCAACTGCATTAGTTCAGTGGTATAACAAGTCAAAACTCCTATGAACACTGTGGCTATCATTCAGTACCTTACAGTGTTTTTCCACAACTTTTATTTTGCACGTAAAGGAAATTGCATTATGTTATTCTCTCAACACCATGTTTAGAGGAGGTGAGGATTTTTGTTTAAAGGTAGAGAATAATAGAATAATAAAGGAGGAAGCAGAAACTAAACTTGTGACCTCCACAAGCAAACTTCTGAATCAACAAGAAAAAAACACCCTGTATTTAATGAGTGGAAGGCTTCGTGTTGTCATCCTAAATTGTCACACATCTCCTCTGTGTTACATGAATTACCAATAAAGCACAGGAAAAAGAGGATGCTTTTTTTCCAGTTCTTCCAGGCATTACAACACCTGCAAGAGAAACAGGAAAAAAATTTGCTCAACCTTCTGAACTTAGGGGGGAATTTGTCGGCACATACAGGCACAGAGGATAGTGGGATATCATTTGAAAATGTGTTCTGTGTGGTTTTGCACATTAAGTAAATTACAGTTTAAATATTCAAGCAAGCAGAGAATTTGAATGGACACAAAGATATTCCTTATTGCAGTATGAGGAAGTATATATACACATAAGAAACACACATCTTATCTAGCTCTCTAGACTGCTTTGCCTATTCCATTCCAGGAGTTGGCCATCTGTAGTGAAAAAAGCAGAGAAAGTGTTTCATATATGCAACCTTCCTACTTTATAGATAGTTCAAAGAACCTTCCTCATCCTATTTTTTGCTGATTTTTTTTTGATGCCTGCAATACATCCAGTGTACAGGGAAACTACAGGTTTCCTGTTCCAGTTACAGATATTCTGGTTTAAAAACCTTTTTCCAGAACATGAAACTAGTGTGATGATGTCTGTCTTCTAACTATAATATAGTGCTTAATGCTCAATCTTGCCAATACATCCTCTCTTCCAGAGAAGGCTATTAAATGTTTTGGGTTCTACCAATATGAAGATATCTGAAATCCCACCTCATCCCTGTGAGGTGACATCACACACATTTTGTGTGATACAGTAGATTCCATACATCCTTTTTAGGATATGGTATAGACAATAGAAGAAGAGGCACAACAAAGAAGACACACAGCAGTCTTCCTCCTTTCCAGCTTAGACAAGTTCTCAGCTGCCAGACTATCAGCTGAGAGGTATTTGAGGTCCTCATATACAGTGTGTGGATGCACAGAGTGTGAATACTGGATGCCGGGTTACTGATCTAGTCCTAAGAGACAAGAACTCAAAAAGCAGAGCGTTTCCATATAAACAGGATTTAAAACATACAGATAGAAGTATTGCTTTGGGCACAGCATTTTCTATTTAACTTGTTTCGATAAGCTGATTAAGAGAGTTACTTGAGGTTTTCATTATTGTCAACCCCTTGATCTCTGGCATGGTGTATCTATCTGATCAAATAGTTCTTATACAGTATGTCCTTGGGGCTTGTGTTCTTTTGTTTCATATCTTAAGTTAAATAACATCTGGTTGTAATTATTTTTGTAATTATGGCTGTGTAATATCATCCCACTTTCCATTAAAAACAGCCTTGATTATTTTTTTGTTCTCTCTCAAACGTGTGTTGTACAGGGGGAACTTGTGATTCTGGAGAATCCCATGAAAATGATGTCATGCTTTATGCCAAGATTGAAGGCAGGAGGGAACACATAGCTCTCGATACCCTGACCTATGCTGCTTACAAGGTAAATTGTCTTAGACAAAGTAGGTGGATGGGATGGATAGATCAATCTATTCCTAAGCCATCATAACAATGTTGTATTTTGAATTGCACAGGGACAAACATGACCTTTACAAGCAAATAAATCATACACAGCTCTTGCAGTGAAAGGGTGCCTTTGCAACACAGCTCTGTGGTTACTGCTGACAACTCCACTGCTGAGCATTGGCTACAATAACAGGCAAATGGGCAACAGGCCCCTGTTCAGCCATCAGCTGAAAACTTTGGTGATTACATCTCCTCACAAATAATTACCCTCCTCTCCATTCAAGCTCCTGCCAGCCACAGTATGGTATTCAGGAGCATCCTTCTGAGAGCGTTAGGTCAGTGGCTGTGAGCAGAGTGACTAAGAAATGCCTGGATGTCTTTTCCTGGATATATTTTCCAGGAAATTGCATATTTTATACATTTTCTTTTCATTTTAATACAGCTGTGTGCCCTTTAGAGGGTCTGTAGGAGTACAGTCATGAACCCAGCAACAGAAGGCTGGCCACGTTCACAGGCAGCTTCCCTTCTGCTGTTATTTCTGCTTCCTTCACACCACATTCACCTCCCCACCACCACCCTCAGGCAGGGCAGTAAGGACTTGAGCTCGCTGTTGGGTTTCTTCCTGTCTAGGGCAAGGAGAGACTCAGGCCATGTCTACTCTGAATAACCCAGCTCTGAGGGACCCTTAGTGTGCTGCTATAAAAAAAAGACAGATAACAGAAATCAATATACAAAAATGCATGTGATATGTACACAGGTGCATGTGTTGCGGATTCAAATTCAGTACGTTTTATGCACCGTGCAGGAAACTTGGTGGTAAAGATGCATCTGATTTCAACCAGAGGTCTGTGTGCATTTTCTTAGTAATTCTAGCATTCAGAAAATAAATGTTTATAGTTACATTAGGGTTTGGCCTGAATTCAGTTGAATCACTTGCATTGTTTCATTGTATGTGGTTTCCCTCCTCTCCTGGTTCTGTGTGAAACACAGGGTAGAACTTTTTCAAAACTAAGGAAACTGTAATTGAAAAATAATAAAATATTAAATGGGGAATTCAGGGAGTGACAGGATCTGGAATTATACTGAATTCATTGTGGAGCTTTTTTTAAAACGAGCAGTTTTCAAGCTGACATCCTCTTTTGACATAATAAACTTCCAATTACGTAGCTTTAGGACAAAGGCTAGAGTTCATAAAGTAGTATTTTCATTTATTTCAACAACATAACATCCTCCCTACTAGCCTGTGAACTCATACTCTTACTCCCTTCTCACATATTCAGTCTCAACCTGCAGTTATATTGCATTTCTTTGTGAGATGAAAGACTGCAGGGCGAGATTCATCTTCCAACTGAGCACTGATAAAAGAAACATATTTTTCAGAACAAAGAAGATACAGTATCTTTTCTACAGTGTCTTTACAACCAAACAAACTGATCCCACTAAGGTGATAAGCAGCACTGGTACCCAGAGTACTAATAGCTAGGCATATAGTACAAAATAACTCTTATTTGGGGTCTTCTGTGGAAAAAGGGGGCTAAAGCAAAACTTAGCAAGCAATGGGCATGTTTTGTTCAGCATATTTGAAGCTATTTCCTTATTTTAAATAGTAATTTCCATGTAACCTTTTTTTAAAAATGTTGCTTATTTTATTTAAGCCTGATTTAATTTCTTTTAAAGGTTCCATCCTTGGTTTCTGTTGTCATTAGTCCGGACCTGCAGACTCCTGCAACCAAGTTTTGCCTGAAACAAAAGAGTCACCAAGGCCACAACAGGAATGTCTGGGCTGTGGATTACTTTCATGTACTTCCAGTGCTCCCTTCCACGGTGACTCATATGATCCAGTTTTCCATCAATTTGGGTTGTGGAACTTATCAGCCCGGTAACAGGTACAACAGGCAAAATTTCTCTTTCAATAATCAGCTTTCCAGAACATTTTGTTTCATAGCATCTATATACTTTTCTTAGTCTGTTCTGAAATATGCTTATGATTTCAAACTATTTGCTTCAGTTTCTAATGGCAATGAGATTTATCTCTAAATATACAGGATAAGGATATGTATAAGGGGAAGGTGTTAAAGGCAGTGGCAGAAAAGTCCCCTCATGACCTCCCAGAGATTATTCATGCTACAGGCATGTAATTCTTGTAAGACTGGTGACAAATAGCCCTCGTCTTGAACATCATCAAGTTGAGGACCTCACTGCCCACAGAGTGACCACAGAACTCTTTTGCTGGCTTCATTTCACTGGGACATTCAATGTGATTTTTTTCCCACAAAGTTAAGGGGGAAGAAAAGGGGAAAAAGGAAGTAATTTGTTGCTCTGTATTTCTTAGAATCATATCAATGTTTCTTGGAAGAGACCACCTCAGGTCATCTGGTGAAACCTCCTTCTGCAAGTGGGATTATTGTCAGGTCAGCCAAGGCTTCGCCTGTCAATGACTTGAAAACCTCCATGTATGGACATTGTGCAACCCCTCTGGGTAACCTGCACAAAATAACAAGTGTTTCCTAATATCCAGTCTCAAACTCTGAAGCTACATCTTTATGGACATTGCCCCATGCTACTGTGCCTGCCACAACTGAGGAGAGTTCGGCACCTTTGTGAATGCCCTCTGCACCATCACAGGCTGCCCCTCCTCACCAGGCTGAACAGGTTGGCTCCTCAGCCCCTCCATGCTCAGTGCTTGAGGCCACAGATGTCTTGGTCAGCCATCCTCTGCTCCACCTCTCTGGTTTCTTAACATCCTTCTTCAAGTGGGGTACCCAAAACCAAACACAACATTCCAGAGGTGGCCTCACTAGTGCAGAGTACCCCAATACATATTCGTTAAGCTATCTGTTCCTTCACAGTCCCTTTATCTCTATGTACATATGAGAGTTTATCCTGATATTTTTGAGGTTTAAGTTACTTCATATTTTTTTCCAGAGTGAGAGCCAAGAGTTTAAAGTAGGTGACTGCAACTGCTTTCACATCCATAGCCCATGGCATCTTCCATCTGAAAGAGCTGCACTATTTTTGACAGTCCTAGTAGCCATGCAGGGCAGCAGAATTTAAGGAGCAGCAAAAGTCAAGGCATCACGCATATTTGATAGGAAGGGAAGACCACATTCTACATAGAATGTGAAAATTTTGTACGTAAACA
Source organism: Nettapus auritus (assembly GCA_011076525.1). Classification (NCBI taxonomy): domain Eukaryota; kingdom Metazoa; phylum Chordata; class Aves; order Anseriformes; family Anatidae; genus Nettapus; species Nettapus auritus. Next base: position 13,111,992 of record CM021765.1, on the reverse strand, counting down.
CTCCTGGCTTGTAAACATGCTTTATGGAGTATCCATCTTAAATATTTTGTTATCTAATGGGGATTAGTACGCATTTTGAAAGATTAAAATTCACATAAACATTTCTGAATTCACATAAACTATTTCTGAAGTAGAAGTGTTCTTCAAAACAAAAGAAGCACTAGGTCCCCATAAACACTATTTGTACTTCCCAAATACAGCAGCATTTCCCACCTCCTGGTCTACAGCATTATTCATAATGCCTTCAATGCTGCAAATGTGAGAGACTTGCTCAGCATATAGTCAGTAAATTTGACCCTCCAAGGTATCAGTATGGTTAAACCAAAACGAGTCAAAACCTCTGTAAACCATTTTAATACATACTTTTGATATCATAGTGGTGGTATACTTAAATAAAGTAATATTGTCAGCAAATTATAATGAAAAGGAAAAGTTATAATCCAATAATTTAGTACTGAGGTGATGAATTATGACTTTTGTAATGTTCCATTGATATTACTTAAAATAAAACAGAATATTACAAGCTAATTATATGGAAATTACAAGAGTATCTCAGTAGAATACTAAATTGTTAATAAATCAAGCACTTTTTACATTACCCTTGCAAGGTCTTCAGAATGTAATATAGGTAAGGATTTCCTTACAATCCTAGAATATAAACAGTGTTGTGTTAAATGTGCAGTGGAACAGGGAGGGAACAATTCTAGTAATAGAATATGGCTGGGCACCATGGAGGCTCCTGCAGCCCCTGGGACTCTGCCTGCCATAGGGCTTTCTGAAGGGTATTTTCCACAGGTCCCCTCAACCCTTCGTCAGTTCTGGGCAGCACCTGGCCATTTCTCTATTCCATACTGCATTTCTGATCTCCATCGAGGCATGATGGGTGAAGGAGGCAGGTGACTCCTGGAAGGATTAAAAGATATTTTAATATTTGTCAGCAGTGGAGGTGAAAAGACAGACAATGCATGAGAAACCCGTGCTCTTTTACCACCTTCAGCAGCTGGCAATTAGAGTCCTGTGCTCACACAATGATGTCTGGCCCTGATGAATCCAAGTTTTCTCATTGTTTTTGAAACCACACTCAGTATGGTTCTAGCTGAGATACAAGAGTAACATCAGGTCAATTTAACACAGCGTAAAAACACTAGCTGGATGGTATGTTTGTTGTTTTTGTTTTGTTTTGTTTTGTTTTGTTTTGTTTTCAATTCAGATTTGTTTCACGTTTGCATTTTCAGGATTTCTCTTATTAAAGGTATACTCAAAATCATTGCATGTCTCAGCATCAGTTGTCAGGAATAGCAGATCTGGGGGTTTCTCTGTGGTGGTATTTCCACTTGCTTGTCTCTGCCACGTAGGCTCACCGTGCCTTTCTCCTTCCTTTCCTTCACTATGTTATCAGTGTCAGCTTGGAATTTTCCACCAACCACGGCCGCTCCTGGGCCCTGCTCCACACCGAATGTTTGCCTGAGATCTGTGCTGGGCCTCATCTCCCTCACAGCACTGTCTACGCCTCTGAAAACTACAGCGGGTGAGTGTTCTCTGCAAACCTAACTGAGATGAGAGATTAGAGAGGGATATGAATTATGGGGGACAGAAGAAAGCAGCAAAGCACACCACCCCATGTCATCTTTCATTTTTGACTATCTGAGCACAGCATGGAAGGAGTGTTCTGGTCTCCCTGGCTGCCAAGTAATGAAATTTGAAAAATATGAGGCTGCCTCTGGCATATAATATTATTTTTTCTGACGCTATAGGTAAATAAAAAAATAAAAATAATAATAATAAAAAAAAAGTGGGGACAGCATGCTAGTAAAAGAAAAGTGGTATCCTTTCAAAGCCACAAAAGTTTTTCTTTTTAGTCTGAGGAACCATCAGTCAAAGCCATATTTATATCCTCAGACACCTTTACTCACTTGGAATCCTTATGGTGGGTTACAATGAAGTGCATCCTCTGCACTTCAGCAGATGGAAGCGCTGTTAGAATCACTTTCTTATACCAGCCCTTCTCTTTATTAAGTGTATTCAGGGCTGTTCTGGCTGTGAAGTGAACTAGTCATCCCATGGCTGTACATCCCTCTGCATCCCAACCTCCCTAGACACTTCAAAGTAATGTGTATGACCATGAGAAGAACGTGTAGCTGAAGCATTGGCATGGTCTGGTTACTTTTGTACCATTTTCATAGGAGCCATTATCCCTGGAGTTTGTGTAGTGGGTGTAGTCCCTGTGGATGATATGAGAGTGATAGCCCAGAGAGACAGTAAGCCAGATCCTCCATGCCCCACTTCTTATCCCCAGGGCTTTCCACCCAGCAGAGTTCAGTTGCTGAAAGGTTTGATTCAGTGTACAATTAAGGAGATGTTCATCAGGATGGAAAAGCTACTATAGTGAAATAGGTTGTTTTGCTGGCTTCAAGTATTCATATGGGGAAAAAAACGGCTGGGTTTTATCAAGTAATAATTAACATTCTTATATTGTATGAAAATATCATAGGGCATGCTTTGTTGCGTTTTTCATTTATACTTTCTAAAACTGCAGTATCTTAATTGGTTTATTGAGCAGATTTTAGAATAAAAAATTCTTACCAATCTTGCAGTACAAGCAAATGCATCCAGTCACTCAATGAGTATCAATGTAAAACAGAATTTGTGTTATATTTATTACAGGTGGAACCGAATAACTATTCCCCTTCCCAATGCGGCATTAACAAGTGACACGAGGATTCGGTGGAGGCAAACAGGACCAATCCTTGGAAATATGTGGGCAATCGATAATAGTCAGTATTCTTATCCACAACCGTGCTACATCAGAAGAATATTTTTTTATGCTGCTCCAAGTAAACATTTTCCAGAATCAGAGGTTACAAGCTTTTCAGTTTGTAAAATTTTTGTTCTTATCTTCAGTGAGTAACAAGTGCATTTTGAAACCAAAGGGGAATCCTGTCATTTGAAAAGATAGTCTAGTAGCTTACTCCTTTTTTTCTTTTAATTTAATGCTTTCTAGGAAAAAATATTAGTGTCAATAACCTGATATAACATCTCCTCTGACTGCTTAGTCCAAATTACATAAATAGGTACCACACTGTGCTATTAAGGACATGAACTGTGCTACCCTAAGCAGCAGTTACAGCTGGACATCTGGGACATATTTTTCCTACTGGACGTAGAAGACCTTCATAAAACAATGCTGCTGCCAAAATACTGACAAAACTTTTACATTGTTTCCAGTATCTCAAGGGGGGAAGGACCATCTGTAACAGGGAACTGGACTTCTTTTAGGAAATGATTTTTCATGTACCTGTGTTTTTTTAAATGGATGTGATGAACTGAGAGGTGCTTATAGTTACACATCTATTTATAAAACGTGCTGCAGTGGATACTATAGTAAATATTTTAAAGCACAGAAAAATATTTTGGAACACAAAATAAAATATATAGATTGCATGAAAAGGAGGACAAAGCATGTTTGAAAGGACTAAGAATGAGCAGATGTGAAGTTTTTAGTTTGCTCATTAACTTCAAATGCTTGGGACTACGTAAACTACATCCAGAATTTGTTTTGCTAGCTGTATGCACTAAGTATGTACTATAAAGCTTTACAGTGATGTACAATAGCCTGTGAAATTTTGTAGTGATTCCTAATAAGGTTTGATATGGAGCCTGGGAATGGTACATATGGTCATATTTTGCAAAATTCTTAAAACAGATAAATGTCTCCTTTTGAAAAGAAAGGGCTCGAAGCTGCCTCAATAGAGCAATGCCACAAATGAAAGTTTTTCACAAAAAGTAAACAAAATTACTCTCTTAATCACATTAATGGTATGTAGCACCCTCTTGACATTCTGGATAGAGTATTAATGCTTGTCCTTAGAGGTGATGATTTACATCAAAAAGAAAATATAGGGGAAATATAGGTAAGTAAGAAGATGTCTGTGAGCATCTCTAAAGATCACTTGCTACCTAACAAAATATAGAATGTAAGCATTGGTGAAACTCACAGAAATTCACATAAACAAGAGCAACATAAAATCCAAAAGGACTCAAATTCTTTAAAACAGAACAAAACAAGAAGAATTTGAAAGTTAGCATACAATTCATATATCTACACTACCTTTGCTTGTAAAACCAAATAGTGAGAGTTCTGATGAAGGATACTGCACACTCAACTAACTGTGTGCCATCTCAGAGTCAGTTTTGCCAACCATCTGCCTACAGTGTGCTTGCTCCAAAATTTGTTTGAGATGTAGAACTATCTCTATGACACAGGAATCAAGTGCTAATGGTGAACACCTTTCTAAAGCTTTGCATGCCTCCTTTGGTACACACTAGTGAAACTGAAGCTTTACAATGTACTGAGGGAAAGACATTGGATTGGCAAGCCACTCAAATTCTTGAAGAGAGAGGAAGAATTTCAAGGATTCAGCACTCTGACTTTTAGCTTCACAACTGTTTCTTATGTGAATTAAGTTTTAAATGAAATCTGGAAGGTGGCCATCTTTTAGAAACTCTGGAAAACTGCCAGTATTCATAAAGCTTTTTTTATTGTGAATGACATCATTACATCTTTAACCCTTCTACTTTTACCACCCCCTCAAAGAGACCTCAAAGCAAACAAATCAAACAGAACAGAAATTTTGCACCCTGAAAAGTGAGAAAATCTGGAAATTGCATAAAGTCTGATAGGGAGTAAATTACAGGGAGAGACTAACAGGGATTTGTAGAGTGTCTGCCAGGGAGTACTGACACACAGCTATGACGGGCAGCATCAAAAAAATAAGAGAAACAATAAACATTGGTTGTTATAGATTATTTTTAATTGATTTTCCAGAAGTCACTGTGCAAGTGATAACTCCAATGCTCATTATTCAGGAGTAAGGCCTATTTATTACATAATGTTGAAAGTACATTGCCTTCAAGTTACTGTTTTGGGCTATACTCTGATTAATGCATTTCTTCACTGTAAGATACAGATTATACTGAAATTTGCTAATCTTTCCATCCTTCTTATTTTTCACAAAATATCAACACTGTTGATTAGGAATTATTGGAAGAAGATGAAACAAAAGAGTAAAACAAGTATGGAATGTTTCTGAGTACATAGTATTTGGAATTTTATTCCATTTGAAAGAATCAGTGAAAGTGCATGATATTTCATAGTTACTTGAGATATATCAGAGCAGATGAAGAAAAAGGCAAGAAAATGGCCAATACTTAACAGTTCATTGGACGTTGCTCATGATCTTAGAAAAATCAGGTATCTGATTTGGATCACTAGCGCCTACAGCAACAGACAGACATTACCCATTAAATACTAAAATTATCCCAGACTATCCTTGACAGAGAGAAAAAACTCCATTACTCAGTTCTACAGAAAGATACAATAAAATGCACTTTATTCTTTTTCAGACCTCTTTCAGATATTGGGATTAGCTGAAATCCATTACCAATAAATACAATACCTATATGACAATACTTTATTGTATTTGTTGTATTATTTTTATCACATAACATAACCCTTCATTTAACTAATTTATTTTCTTTGCAGTTTATATTGGTCCATCTTGCCTCAAATTCTGCTCAGGTCGAGGACAGTGTACTAGAAATGGCTGCAGGTAAGAGCTATAATTCACTACTTGTATTCAATTTTTGTCATATATTTCACTTGATGGTCTGAAAGTTGAAGTGATCTCCATTTCAGTCCTTGCTTTTTGAGATGACTAAATATAAAACCAGCATAGCCCCCAAAATGCATAAAACTCACTTGAGAGCTAAAGATCAATCTTTCTAAACAGCAGCATACTTAATAATTTTTAAAATAATTTTATTTTGGCAGAGAGTCTAAGTTCCAGTTCACCTTAAAATGTGCTACAGACCCCATCGGAATGTCAGTGATGCATGCTTTATACTGTTTTTAGAAGTGATTTGGGACTGTATCACTTTTATATTAAATTTCAGGGAAGAGTCACGATTTTCATAGTTCTAATATCCCATAGCCCCATAGACATCAATGACTGAAGGTCAGCACTCCATTTTTTTCCTGAAAGTCTGGCTTTTAAAAAGTGCTTCAGCCTTAAAAGTAAAATCAATAAACACTTTCAAAACTATGGTGTCACTATTTTTAGGTGTTGCAGAGAGCGAGATCCACGGGGCATTCTGTCCTGTTACACAGTTGCTTGTAATTACATCTGACTTGCTATAGATAAAACTATTTGAGATATGGACAACTGTAAATTACGTCTGCAGTATTTTTGTTCCAAAAATTAATAGAAACATTGCTACATGTTAAGTGTAGTTTTTGGGTGGCTGGCTATATTTTTCAATTGGAAAAGTCAGTACCAGCTAAAAGAAAGGTATTGACTATACAGTACAGGTCTAGAGAGATTCTTGGTCCTTAGATTTGAGAAGGACTTCGTACATATCATCTGATCTTGAGAGATTTCAGGCATGTTCTAGTCTGCTAGAAGACCAGAAGACAAGAGAAGACGGGCTCAGCATAAGGAAGGCATTAACTACTCGATTCAATCTCCTTTGTTACCAGGTGTGACCCTGGCTTTTCAGGGCCTGCATGCGAGACAGCATCACAGACCTTCCCCATGTTTATCTCGGAGAGCTTTGCCAGCTCCCGCCTCTCCTCCTACCACAATTTTTACTCTATCCGTGGAGCTGAGGTCAGCTTTGGCTGTGGGGTCCTGGCCAGCGGCAAGGCCCTGGTCTTCAATAAGGACGGGAGGCGCCAGCTCATCACCTCCTTCCTCGACAGCTCCCAGTCCAGGTGAGAGCAAAAGAGCAGCAATGGGAGGTATGGGAACAGGGGATTTACACTGTGACAGGAACCCCTCCTCTTTCACATAACATTGTGTGCTGATCATTTTAACAGGAAGAAAAGTTTTTTTTAAAAAAAACTCTTTGTCCCATAGTTTAATTTTCAGCCCATAGCTGTACAGCTTTGCCTTTTTTTTTTTTTTTTTTTCCCCTGCTTTGTAAACAGCAGAGCCCAAAATAGACCGGAGGGAAGTTATTGTACAGTGAGACTGGAAAATATGAAATGTTAATATCAAACCTGTGTGTCAAAGCCAAGTGCTAATTAATTATTTATAAGGTTGTGTTTATTTGACAGCTTGTGGCAGCTGATTAGATCAATTCACTGTCTCTCCCTCCCTTTCAGAGCCTAATAAATAATTAAATGCTGTACTGATTGGCATTTTTTAAACGTATGTGCCACATCGCATTACTTGATAGTAAAAACAAATTGCACACACAAAGGCCCATAAATGATATTTATCAAAATTTGTCTAAATTGAGAAGATCATAAAACAACCTGGTTAGAGGAGAAAAAAAAAAAATCACCACAATGTGTATGGTACTCTAGAAATATGTGTGTAATTCTGCTGCAGGTTCCTGCAGTTCACTCTACGCCTGGGAAGCAAGTCTGTGCTGAGCACATGCAAAGCACCCAACCAGCCTGGCGAAGGAGTGCTGCTGCACTACTCTTATGACAATGGCATTACATGGAAACTACTGGAGCACTATTCGTACCTGAACTACCACGAGCCAAGGTATATGCATGAATGTTATGAAGAGTGTTATCTACATGTATTTAATGCTGGTAGTGGTCACTGTAGTGCTGAGAGTGAAGGCATCTGCCCAAACCTGGGCACGTGGTGCAGGAGAAGAGTGAAGATCTTTTGTGGCACACTGGAAATTACTATTCTCCCTTAAAAATGTGCAGCTGTTCTGGGAACTTCTCATTTGTGCCTGCCTCTATAAACAATGAATGCCTGGATTTGGCAGCATCCAAGTCTTAGTTGACATGACAGGACAAGCAATGTGGGATGAGGGGGAAGAAATACACTTGTGGGAAATAGGAGCATGTCTCATCCCATGGAAGCAGCCACTTGTAAAGAAAAATTAACATAAATTATTTGTAGCTTTGAAGCCACAGATACCTTCACTAAAGCATCCTCTGGGATTAAGAGTCTGCAGGCAGCATAAGACAGTGGAGATGAAATGCGACTATGAGGGTCAGTGGGGAAATTGCTCCTGCTCCCTTTATGAAAGGGATTACATTACTGTGCCAGTGGGTTGGACATGGTGCCCTGGGAGGACATGACAGTGCAGTGACTGCTCCTGGGAATTGTGCAGATCACAAAGAAGCCAAACAAAGAGATCATCTCATCTAACAGCATCTGCATATGTCACCAGATTAGAGGGGGATGTATGGGACATATGTAGAGAAGAATGAATGTAGTATCTCCTGTTACATTTGTGAGACCACCCACCAGCTGTAGTAAAGCACATGCCAAATCAGGAGTCTCCATGAGCACGCCTCTATTGCAAGCCCAGAACCACCCAGGCTAGCTCTGTGCAAATCCACACGAACCTGGAAGCAGACACCCCCAGCAGCAAAGCCAATAAATCCTGATGAAAGAAGATGCTCTGTGAGGGGACACACGAGAGGCAGAGATAAGAGTGGAGTCACAGGTCCCTCCCCACCACTCTGATCCTGCCCACGGGCAGTTTTGTACCAGGTATTGCCAAAATGAGCTACCTTCATCTTGTTAATAACCCAATAATACAGAACATGATTAAGAATATTGTAAAGGGGAAAAAATAATAATAATAACTTCTAACATTACATATATTTCCTGAGAGCAATAAGAAATATTGAAAAATCTGAGAGGAATAGCTATATTTGGTAAAAGTATATAGTATGTGGGCTTAAATTTCTGAAGTTTTAAGTATTACTGAAGGAAAGATTCTACAACCTTATACACTCATAAAACCTGCTTCAGAATATCTTTTCCTGTCCTTTATTATAGTCACATATATATTTTATATGTCCCTGTTTCTAATTCTTACATTCAAGATTAGAGCTGTAAGAATTATATTTCCCTAAAGGTTTTTAATATATAGCACTATTAATTTTTTATAACAAAAAAGAAAATACACATTCTGATGACTGATTTTAATGGAGTTTAAGATATAAATGTAGCAAATTATATTAGTGCGAGAGATTTCTTTTGCTCTTTGAATTAAGTGTGAAACACTTAATTTCTTGAGTTTTGACAGGGCAAAGAGCTAAGCACAACATACACAGGTTAGAAAGATTTGCTGTGAGATACACATACTCCATTCTGGGTAAAGAGAAAAATGACAAGCATACAAACCTGAAGGTAATGCTGGCAATAATTATGATGAAGAATATGAAGAAAACTTCACCTTTTTGTATTGTGTTGTCTAAAAATATTAGCAATTTTGGTAACATAGATGGACTGCTACAAAGTTTGGCAATCAATCTGTATCCAGAAATTTAATTAATCTTCAGTCATACAAAAAATAATTACACATTTAATGTTCTCCTGAAAAGGTGCATTTAATCTGCTAACATTTGACAGCTGCATTTTTCTTCTGAGAAGAACAGCGGTGCCTTTTCAATATTAGGTATGCGCATAGCTTGAAAGAATGAGATCAGAGCAAAGGTCTCCCAGCTGGTTTTTAAGAAATCTAATGGTAGCTGGTAATGTTAGTAAGAACACTTTTCTTCTCTGCAGCAGAAAAGTCATTAGCAAGGATCCCCCTCCCTCTCCATCTATCTCCAACAAATCAAAGTCAGACAGGAGAAGCTGTTATAGCTAGAGATGCAGTCAGGTTCTGCATACTAACATACATGCCGTATAAGGTGGTTTACACCAGCATTTTTAGATTGTTTCTTTAACCCCCTGGGATAAGAAATTTATTTTAACATACATTAAATATTTTAACATCCAACAAGTGTATCAATGATGTGTGTCAATTTAGGATTTTCTGTAAATTACTGTCAGTGAGAATTGGTGTCCACGTGGGTGAGCTTGTGAGGGTTAAGAGTGAAAGGGAAGTTGTTGGCATCAGACAGCCACTAAGAGAGAAACGTGTCCAGGATTATAAAACAGCAACAGCTCGTACAAGTGCCAGCTGCTTCCTGGCATATGCTGGATGCACTGTTCCTGCTGGCCAGGGTACCAGCTTTCCTCAGGTTTGTCCTACTGGCCCATGAAAGGCAAAAACATCAGCTCTTTTTAGCATCAGTAGCACTTTAGTGTCATTTGTGCCTTTGAAAACTGGCCCAAAAAGTTGTAGAGTTGCTGCTTATTAGGGGATCTTTGGCAGGCAGAAAGGTTGGCCTTGTGGTTTATTCATGTGCCGGAAAGTAATACAGTTTGGTCTTTCTCTAGCAGGGTATGAAGTAGTTCAAGCATCTGTTTATTTGAGTAGCAAAAGAAACGCATCCGCCATTCATTCATCATGTGCACTGCTGGTCCATTGCCACCGGGACGTGGCAGCATCTTCTCTGGCTGTCCCCCAGCACTGCTCCCTCCAGCCTACAGCCGGTAGAAAGTGGCTCCTAGAAATGCCAGCAGGTCATCTGGAGTGCTTCCCACTTGATTAGCCAAGAAGTTTGTTTTTCCTTGCTAATTGACTTAAAATGTTCTTATTTAAAATAAGAAAAAAGGGGTACTATAAATTTACTTTTTACAAGCACAGTTTAGCAAATTAGTTTTAAGAGAGTGGTTTTGCACCAAGAGCACTGAAGGGACAGATTGTTTCATACACACAGAAAAACAAAACAAAACAAAACAAAACAAAACATTACTACAAGCAGCTTAGAAAGACTGGAAAAAACTTGGTGCTAAGGTATAAAATTATGTTTCCATCTTACCTGATTTGTCATTTTACCCACATTTCCTCCAGGATAGAAAGAAAAATATTGGCTACATGACAAGTTTGCCAAAACCTCTTTTGCCAGCATGTAATTGCTCACCGATGGAGACAAATGTCCCTCTTGCCATTCTGTTTCACAGCCCCCATGCATTGCATGGGGCACTCTGGTCCTGGTGATTTATGGAGCTTTCAAGAAAGTGTCATTTCTGTAGCAATTAATGCATGCTCCCTGCTGCTGTGTACGATAATTGCTCCTGGAAATTAGATATTACTCTTAATTTTCTTTGCAGTTTGTCAATTATAGGTATGTTGACATAGCTGCCATGACAAATCAGGTGACCTTGCACACCAGAAGAGCCTGGGACTCACCTACAGTAGTATCTTTATGCAACCACGCAATAAATGTATGCCATAAGCCTACACATGTTCACACTGACAAGATGAGCTTTTTCCACTTGAATGTGAGCATTTACAGGGGTGGGTTCTTCTAGGACAAGAGAAACACAGGCATAATAACATCAGTGCTGTGCAGAAACAAACACATATGTAAAGAAGATGCATTTTTTTCAGATCAGGATAAAATCCACTGTGTCTGAATAGGTGGAGGCAGAATTTGTAAATCCCTGGTAGTTGACCATCCCTTTGCCAGCCTAAACCCCTCACCTGCATTTGGGCTTCTGCTGGAGACATTCAGGTTCCTTATGGCAAGGAGGTTCCACTTTAACATTTGCAAAGAGCTCCAAAGTACAAGCAAAAATTACAAAATTGGTCTAAATTATTTCTGTGGCTTTTCCACATGGCTGTCTATCAGCACTTACTACCAAGAGAACAAACAATTCCCCTGTCCCTGTCTCTGCTAGAAGTTATACCAGTAGAAGCTGAGGTTTCTGTGGGCTGAATTTAACCTTTGAATTTTAGGGTTAGTAAGAAAAACTAACAAAAAATACATCCTCATGGAATTACTACAAACAGTGACACTTTCAATAATTATTTTGGTTTGTTTTCCAGAATAATTTCAGTGGAGCTGCCAGAAGATGCAAGACAGGTTGGCATTCAGTTCAGATGGTGGCAACCATACCACTCTTCTCAGGGTGAAGATGTGTGGGCGATCGACGAAATCATCATGACCTCTGTGCTTTTCAATAGCATTAGTCTGGACTTCACCAACCTAGTTGAAGTCACGCAGTCCCTGGGATTCTACCTGGGAAATGTTCAGCCCTACTGTGGTCATGACTGGACTCTTTGGTGAGAAACACATAGTCATTTCTGTTCTAATTTTGTTTTCTTTGTCTATTCACCCTACTACGAACCAAGTGATTTCTGCAAATGAGCCTTGTTCGCAGCTCTTCAGAGTAATTGGGTCTCACCCTCACATTATGACTGTAGTCAAAACTACAGTCACTGATCTAATTCCAATTAGATGTAACTATTTACACCTCATTGCACGGAGATTTATGTTTGGTAGGAACTGTGAATGTAGCATTCTTTTCCCATAAAATTCTAAAGAATCTCCCAGTTGAAACAATTTGGAAAATTTATGTAATCACTACTTAAAATCCAGTCAGATTAACGTGGGTATAGAGGTTGTATAGTACCCAAATATTTTGTAAGTGATGTTCATATCTATTTATATGACTATTATGTTACACTTAAAAAAAGGAAAGGCAACAGAAGGTTGGTAGAATAATGTTAGCCATTAATAATTATTTTGCCTGTTGTTATATGCATTTAGTCATTTAAACTGCGATCAGCATTAACACACATATTGCAATGATACACAAAATGCACTGTGCATTTAGAAAAAAATAAAAGAAAAATAGGTGAAAAAATGTGGAAAATAAATTTATGTTAGGATCGTTTAAAAATATTTTTTAGGAAATTATTACCTGTTTCAAAAATATAAATTTCTGAAGTACATAACTGTAACATTTACAATTAACAAGGTAAATTCAATTTAATTTATATGTTTTGATTAAAACCAGGTAACAGTTTTATGCTAGTCTGATCAACATATAAACCCACTATAGCTTTAAATGGCATAGGTATATTTATTTGGGGAAATTACAATCACAGTAATTATAGCAAACCTCAAGAAAATATTTTTTTTAATTCTATGAAAATATTAATAATTTTAGCATCCCCATGGACGTTCAGAGAAACACCATTGGAATTTTATTAACAAGTACCTCTGAGCAATCTGATTTGACTTTCTGATCATCTGTCAAACTAAAAGGAGTTGGTTTAGCGGTAGGAACAACACAGAGCGCTTTCTAGCAGTGATAATGAGGCAGCAGAAGCACCATTAACCACTTTAATAAGGACAAGGAAGGTACTTGCTGCTCATTAAAATGAAACAACATGTTAGGGCTCAAACTGTTTGCATCTTCTTCATCAAAGAGTTGGAATGAAAGCCCTTTAATGACATTGTTTTCCCTCTGTTCTTGTAAAGCTAGTTTGTTACGGGGGGGGGGGGGGGCCAGGCTATTTAAGAAAGCAGAAGTTCCTCTTTTCCTCCTCTGAATTTAAATTAGAATCAAAATAATAAACATGAAGTTAAATTCTCTATGCCATATATTAACTAGGATTTGCAGTGCTTGTTTGTTGTGGAAATGTTGAACTTTCCATGCATCAAATAAAGAAGTGAAGCATTTGTAACTCTTCCTTACTATATATGTATAAGTATTTTTCATCATCCCTGGAAGACAAGAACTCTATCCTTCACTGACCTTGTTTCTCTCAAGGGAAATTTTTAAACTTATACAAAGTCTGTACAAATGGATGCTAGTTAAATTAATTATTGTTGGCTTTTCCCAGCTGTGAGTCCATTTGGTTCTCATTTTCTAACTCATGACTTTCTGTGAGAAGAGCCTGCAGTAGTACTGACACCATCCTCTTGAGAAAAGTCTGACAACTGCTTTTTCATTAGTGGAACTATGGTAAATACGCTATAAATCATTTCTACAGTGTGTCATCCTGAGGCCCATTTTCACTGGATTGGCTTTAATTGTCTATTAGGTCTTCGTTTCTGCCTCAAAGTCTGTAAATCTGAAATATTCATGCTTAAAATTTGGGAAAAGTGTTTGAGGCTTATTTTTGTTGAAGAGGAAGGTTGTTCTTTCCAGTATTTGGTATCATATAGAAAAGTGGTTTTGTTGGTAAGGATATGTTTTAAGCAAAGACGATTTTAAAGTGTTTTATAATGATCTGTAACTGGTGCAGTCACTTGATTGTAATTGTCAACATTTGGTTTGACATTGGTTCTAACAGCAAGTGTTTTGTGTATACTGAAAGGACTCCTGAACACTCTTAAATGAAGTGTTTGATGATGTATATTAACTCATCACTTCTCCAAAATGCTCATCCACGGGCCATGTTTTGACCCAAATGCTTCTGGAGTGTTACAGAATATTTACAGCTACTTGCTGAAGTACATTTACCCTCTGATATAAACACTAAAGCTTTTTTATTATTACTATTTTTATTTTTATTCACCTGGATGCAAATAAAACAGCACAATATAAGAAAAATAAACTGTCTTCAGCCAGGATATGGCATTATGATTGAACTTTATGTAGCAGACAACACAGTGTCCCATTGCCTCCTGAGCAGTCTGGGAAAGATTGTAAATCTGGCTCATAATAAACTACCCTTATGGAGCAATACAATACAGCTGCCCTACATCAGCTTGACAGATTGCCTGTGTTTATAAAATGTTTTGTCTTTTAGTTTAATTATTATTCTGTAACATGCAGAATGTTTCTTTCAGGTAATCAACTTAATTAGAATATATTAATACATTTAGGAATTATCTAACGAAGTAGGTATGATGTGATATAAAAAGACAAAAACTTCTGCCTTTGATAGAAGCAGAGCTGGGGCCAGAATGAGTGTTTGGGGTCTGGCTGTCACGTCAATATTCTCAGTCAATGCAGGTTTACAAAATCAGCTGCATCCATGTGGCTTTTCAGTATTCCTGAAAGTACCAGCCTTGAAAGTGTGGTAACTCCGGGAATCCCAGAGCAGTTTGGAGAAGTGCAGACTGGCTGACATTCACTGTGATATCATTCCCAGAAGTACCAATTAGTTGGCAGTGCTTGGAGGGAGAGCGATTGTTCTGAGGGCACCTATGGGTATTGTGTTCCTGAGCCTCCACAGGTCTAATTATATAGGCGCTAGAAACAAATTCACAACTACACATTTATACAAAAATGTGGCTTTTACATTCTCAATTCCTGAAGATTTTTTGCTAATTATTTTTATGCCAGATACATTATTCTGTCTTGTACAAAATCCAGAAATGTATTTCAGCTGCATGACTCCTACAACAAACAAAGAAAACATTTGGTATTCCAGCAGAAGAGCCTACCCCTAACCACAGGAGAGCTGAAGAGCAAAGAAGTGGCAAGTAAGGTGGAAGACCCATCTTTAATGCTACCTTTGTTCAGCTGGAGGCAATTTGTGGATGATAAAGGACTTTGTGAACCCATAATGTGATTTCCTCCCGTGAAAAGAGCTCCTTGTGGAACATCACAGATTGTCTTCATCTCCTCACTAGCTTCCATTTTTACTTTTCTTTATTATTTATTTTAAACAACTGTTTTGACTTTAAAGTAATGCTTACTTAATGTACTGGGCACAATATCCAGTGGCTAACTTATTAGGTTAAAATGAATACCAAGCTTAGAAGGGTCTAATTGTGATCCGAAATTCCACTAGGAAAAAAAAAAAGATTGGTGTTTAAGACCTTTTTTTTCTAATTTTATGCCAGTATTACCGTATAGAAGGAATTTCTGTGCAAACAAAGACAGAATGAAAGCTTTAATTATTTCCACCTAGGCTAAGTACCACTCCTTTGCTTTTCTTTTATCAGTTTGGGGAAGAGAGCTTCTAAGCAGACTCCTTATCAAACTGTTTAGTTTCAACTCGTTTATTCTGTTCAGCTAAGCTCCAGGTAACTGCTGTTACCTAAACGCATTAGTTTTTACATTTCCAGTGCCAAATCACTATCCAAATCACTGTTACATATAGCTTTCAGATAATGACACTGCACACAGTTGATACCTGAAAAGCATAGTTGTTGTACTGGCACAGATTTGTCAAGATGGCTTCTGTAAAACCCAAATTTCCCACTTCAGCCACAAAGTTCCAAGTTGCATCGTAGAAATTAACAGCAAGTCAGCGTTAATTTTTAAATGTGCCATATTTGTCATTTTGAAAGATACAAGATAAAGTTGGAAGAAAAAGGAATTCAGGCATTATCCAAACAAATTTTTCTGAGATGCATTCAGTTCTAACAATAAAGCCACAACTGCAGGTTGCCAGCTGGACTGCTGATGAACGTACATTATTATCCGCTGCTCAATTTAAAATTACCCATCCCGTTGAGAAGAAAAACACTGACAACACTGATGGAAAGAGCAGGCAGTTGACATACAGTTTTTCCAAGGCAATTTATTGTCCTCTGGTACAGGTGTCCATTACAGTACCCCAACAGGGAAGGGCTGGTAAATATCCTTATTCAGTTCACAGTGCTGATCAATGCAGAAGGCAGCTTCACGTGGTGTTATGGGGTGGATCAAGGTAAAGCAAGGTTAGAGAGAAAACAGAACCCTGGATCTTAAACTTATTTCAAGTAAACCAATCTAAGTAAAGGAGATACTATTTTCATTCTCTGAGAACCTTCTTAAAAGCATTCTCTTTTGGAGGATAGTGTACAGGATTCAAAGTTTAAATCATTATTACTTCCTCCTAATATATCCTTGCATTTGATTATTTTTTTCCTTTTCAATTGTATATAGGAAAAAGAAAGGCATTTAAATTGAAATATCCTTATAATTTCAAACTATGTCTTGTGTTACCATATACGTGATAACTGGGTACCTTGTATCATGTCTTGGTGCATTCCAAGCATTACTAACGACAAAATTATCGTCTCCAGTCCACTGGGCAATCTGTTATAACTCTTATATCCTACAGAAAAGAAGCAGCAGATAGGTGACATTCACTCTGAAACAGTCAAAAGTCAGTGAATGCATTGCAAATAATATCAATTGAAAATCAATGGAATGAAAAGTGTATGTAATAAGAATATTTTAAACTAAATTCAGTGTATATTTGTTGTCCAGTATGTGAATGAAATTACAGCTGTTACTGTGACATAAGCTTAGGCAATGGACACTCCTGGGAATGAGCTTCCTTTTTGTTTTGTTTTGTTGGTGGTGATGTTTTGTGTTTTTTTTTTTGTTTGTTTGTTTTCTGTGTGTTATCATTTGCTTGATCCTAACTTGATTTTTCATGCAAAGAGTATACAGTGAGAACTAACAGAATAATGCAGTGTTTCACAGTCTGAGATACGAGATAGTCTGAGCTGCAAGATAGAGCACAGGAAGTTCCGCACCGACATGCGTTAAGAACTTCTTCATGCTGAGGGTGACGGAGCATTGGAACAGGCTGCCTAGAGAGGTTGTGGAGTCTCCTTCTCTGGAGATATTCAAGGCCCATCTGGACGCCTCCCTGGGCAGCCTGCTCTGAGGAACCTGCTTTGGCAGGGGGGTTGGACCCGATGATCTTTCGAGGTCCCTTCCAACTCCTACAGTTCTGTGATTCTGTGATACATCAAGGCTTTCCTGGTAATTTACAGAAGTACCAACTGAAAGATCTTTCTGTATATTTTCATATCCCATGTGCCAATCTCCAGAACAAAGAAAGAAGTAACACTGTATTTAATACATAACCATTCATAATATTCCCCTCTGAATTATTTTGGAGATGGATTCTTATTCTTTCCTTACGTCTCTCAGTTTTACAGGAGATTCGAAGCTAGCTTCTAGCATGCGCTACGTGGAGACCCAGTCTATGCAGATTGGAGCTTCCTATATGATACAGTTCAACTTGGTGATGGGCTGCGGCCAGAAGTTTACTCCTCATATGGACAACCAGGTGAAACTGGAGTACTCCACCAATCATGGCCTCACGTGGCATCTTGTTCAGGAGGTGAGGCCAGTAGCAAGACCTTTGTCTTCTACAAATTCTGCTTATACAAAGATCATCCGAAATATACTTGTGGCATTGGTCAAAAGAGGATGTTTTCCTTGTTCCCATTTCTATAAAGAAACCTTCAGCTGGAGTCAGTCAAAATTACTAATAGAAGTGTTTAAATTGTTATTCATGATATCTGGAAGAGAAGTATCTGAAAGTCTGAAACTCAAAATAGTGACAGGAATGGACCAAGTCTGAGGAAAGAATTGGGGCACTAGACAGAGCTACAGAATAATGGCAGCAATCTTTCCTGTGCTATTGCTTTGCTTTTCAAAGTAAAATGCATCTACTGTTTCCTGGAATTTAAATGGACATAAATTCTTTTTGCCTTTGTGCTCAGCCATTTCATAAATGGAAAGCACTTTCCTTCAGGGGATTGTAATGTAGAGCCTTTCATCTCCCATCCCTCGTTCAAACACAGTCCACGGCAGCAATGACCAACAGCTTCCCCCATCGCTGGGGAAGTGCAAATAGCAGAGTTCACTAATATTTCCCCGTGTGGCTCAGCCCTGTCTCAGCACAAATGCGAATAGCACATTTGGCTGTGATTTGTGGTTTTGTTTTCCATCATAGATGGCAAGCTGGAGTTTCCCTGACTTCAGTGTGAACTAACAAACATCTATCAGCTGTCTCTGGGCAAGTTTAGAGGATGTCAGGGAACTGGTCCTTATGTCTCTTCAGTGCCTGTCCTGTATGTTCACAAAGACATTTGAACGTCCAGTCCAACATCTTTTATGAGCAATGAAAGCATTTTCCTGCTTCACGTTGTTTTGCCCCATTGTGTTTTGCCACATTTACCTCAGTGGGCAGAGTAGAGAAATGGCAGTAACTGATATTTTAAACTTTGCAAATTAAAGTAATGCTTTCTTACCCTAAACAGAATTCAGATTAAGGCTATAAATACTGTATTTCAAATATTGTTCATGTCTTCTATACCTAGCAGGCATCACCATAATGTTCAAGAATAGTTCTTATGGGTTTTGTCTTTGCCATCAATGAAAGATCAGTTGCCTTCAGATTTTAGCGCTCCTTTCCTGTCTCAGTGGATCTGTATTCAGAGAAGAGAACTTGCAGCCAAATCCTTTTCCTCACACCACCCATGTTGCTCTGATAAAAGAGTAATAAAGGAGGCTATTTGTAGTATGCTTCAAGGATGTAATCTGGCCAATACACAAAACACTAATTAATTAAAATGTTTGAAAGTTTTGTTTGCTTTACATGCACTGATCAGATCCTATTTTATAAGGTCTTTTATGGGAGATGAATCAACCAAAAGTGTTTGAAAATTGCTGGAAAGGAAACATTCTTTAGAAAATCTACTGAAAAAAAAGAAAAAAAAAAAAAAAAAAAAAAAAAAAAAAAACATCAGCAACTAAAACAGAATAAGACACCAAATCTTCATTTAACATTCTAAGATATTTGAGCAATAAATTTCTCTGTGAAATAGTAATTTATTCTGCTCTTCTTTATATTTCACTACATAAATATTCCTAATTGCTTTAACTACCATAAAGTATCATTGCCTTATTATTAGTTTCATAGTAGTCAAAGTACGCTACTTGCATAGGCAAGTGTCTCCCCCAAAGGTCTCCCTTGTGTCCAACAGCCCTCAAGGGTATGAGCACAGCTATGAACACCAAAAGGCTGTGGGAGAGTTGGAGGTGGTCTGGAGGCAGCTATGCTGTGACAGCAGTAGCAGAATGGATTCTTTAAATGGGTAGCCAGAGTAACACACAAGTTGGTATAAACATTCAAATGCTTTACTAATACCTTATAAAAGCCACAATACAAAAACTGGGGGTTCTGTTCTGGCAATATATAGATAAATAAATGGAATATTGCAGAAAAACAGAGTAACAAGAGAAGGACAGGTCTAGAAAATTGTAAGAAAGTGGGATAATAGACTGAGTTTAATACAAAAATTAATTTAATACACACACCAAAAAAAAGTGACAATTATCAAATTTTCTGAAAAGAAGAAAGAAATTTTGGGAACAGACCTCTCTGGGAATCTTGAGTTAAATACAGAAAGAGGTCATTGAAGCAGAAAGGGAGAATTTGCACCACCTTCTTTAGGTATCAAAGCTGATACAGCCGCAGAGCATGGTAGGAGCCTTTAGATGCACCTTCAGTATACTGTAGTTTCGGTGCCAAAGTTAGATGCTCTTGGGTAGCTCTGTCAGTTCCTCCTGCTCCCATTGCAGAGGGAGGGAGTGGGGTCCCCAGGCAAAGCTTCACAAGTAGATCTCTAACATGACCAGTATAATGGTAGTGAGGTCAATTTTGTAGACTTGCTTCATAGTAGATTTGTAGATTTATTCCATAGTCAGTGCTAGATGCTGGGGTGTGAAGAGTAAAAAAAAATGAACTAGACACCCTGTTGGAGAAAACAATACATTATTAGTAACTAACACTAAACACTGACTCTAAATGAGTCTTATACTTTTCTGCTATACTAGATAGTGCCCAATCTGTTGGTTTTCTGAGAAATTTCCCTGGAGAATCCCAGGATTTTTCTGCTTCTGGGTCTTTCACATCTAGAATCGGGCAAGCTTCTAGTTCAGTGAATGTTTAACCTTTGCTTCTGCTCCTATCTCTATCTCAACATTAAACCCGGTTTTGAAATGTTTTATTTCAAGGAATGTCTTCCAAGTATGCCGAGCTGCCAGGAGTTTACATCAGCAAGTATTTACCACTCCAGTGAATTTACCCAGTGGAGGAGAATCACTGTCCTTTTACCACAGAAGACTTGGTGAGTATTATTTCTTTTGTCTTCTTTTTTCTAGTCCCATGTAGATCATATTCAAGATACTGGGTGGGTGGTTGGGGTACAGGGGCTGACTCAGCCACAGGTATTTAACATAAAATGCCTTCCTCACATAACTGGAGTGAAATGTTGCTGAAGTCACCAGAAACTATTGTTTAGGATTGTTTTTAATGTATACTGTGACTCTTCTAATAAAGTTCAGATCTTTTCAAAAATAGTGCCGCTTGTCTGTAAATGGGCCACTGGAGGAAAGGTTTATTTGGATTGTTAATTTTTATTCTGAACATTCCATATTGTTTACATCTCCAGACCAAAGCCTTGTATAAACAATAACTAATGATTCATTTCTGGGAATTTTTTACCTCTTATTTCTTTTTATAGCATCTCTCCAAAAATAGCATTTTCTTTTGAAAAAAAAAAACACATATATATTATCAGAAAGTCTTGTCCTATTCATCTTAGTGTAATCAAACCTTTTTTGCCCACCCTAACATTTTAATTTATTTAACCAGATTATTTCTTCCATTATTTATTTTAAAGTCTTTATTATAATATACAAATAGAAGGTTGTTGTTGTAAATCTCACTAATCTTCAACCACTTCCTGCATTTGAGAATTAAGTTATCCCAATTAGTTACTCGTTGCTTCAGTTCCACCTATATGCATCCCAACAACTGCAATGAGAACTTGCACAGTTTAAGTTGTCATTGTGTTTTCCTGTTACCATTTTTCTGCACTTTCCACAGCCTCAAAACAACAAGCAATGATAACTTCCTCCAAAATACTTACCATACTTACAGTAAAACCTATATGCAGAATTTCATATTTCCAGGCAAAACATCAGGGGAAAAAATCGAGTTTTTAAAGCATGTCAGGTCAGATAATACCAAAGACACATAGTATTCTATAATTACAATGTACTGAATCTTACATGCTGTTGTGTACCATCAGCTGTAAAATCTGTGGATCTTAGGAGTGTTTAAAAGTGCCTAGAATTATTCTGGTTGTATTCCAAAGTAGGCTGCTATTTTAAAATGTATTTATAAGACATACACTCTACTCAAAGTTATTATTATACTCTGTATAGTTGATGTTAATACCAGTGTTGTGAACCCTTTTTTTTTTCCTTAAGATCCAACAATTTTCTTCAGCATATGAGGTGACAGAAGCAAATAATTTCATTTTAATTTAGGAGACTGTAGGGAAAAATTATGGTGAAATAATAGCGAGGTTACCGTTTTATGCTCTGCACAAATCATAAATATGTCATGCTCTATCTTGTATCTGAAGGGATTCCTGTCTGTTATCAGAGTTTTGTTTGTAATTAAGGTACAAATTACCACTGAATATTACTTTGCTCTTCAGAAAATACATTTTCAGTACAACTGTCAGGTGAAGAGAAAGAACGGCTGCATATTCCCCACCAACAGTAACCTGATACACAAAGCTGACTGCCACCTCTCTTGCTCTCACCCTCCTTATCACCAGCAAGGCTCTGTCTGTCCTTGGGGTTGAGACTGGGAGGGGAACTTCTTTCATTTTTGAAGCACACTTAATAACAGAGGGCAAGTTTCTGCCTTTATGAGCCTTACATGATGGTCAGTCCCTCTGGCACAGGGCTCTGGGGCTCTCCCTTTCCCTCCCCTCCTCTCTGCTTCCCTCCCCTCCTCTTCTCTCCTCTCTCCTCTCCATATCCACTACAACAAGCACCCAAGGGAAAAATATTAGTAATGGCCAGGAAAAACATTGCAGAGCAGCTACAGACAAGGACAATGGCTTGAGATCTTAGTAGTCCCAATGCGGCTATTGGTGGCCTCAATATGCCCTCACACCCCTGCAAAGCCCTGCTACAACGTCCTGAATTTTCATCCCTGCATGCAGAGCTCTTTCCTGAGAGTTTGCACCTTCAGTGCATCGGTAGCATTAGGCTGCATTACTGTGCTCATGCAGCCAGAAAATTGCTCATAATAGTACCTAGTTCTGTTGTGAAACTTCCTGGGCCTGATGGTATTTTTGCACATCTGTCAATGTTCTGCATCTGGCGTGCATGAGTTTCCAAGGTCCCCGTGTTATCCAAAATTTGGTGCATTAGGAAATCTGCAACTGTGAGAAATTATTAGAGAAATGAAATGTATGCACCTGCTCTCTGAAATTGTATTGTACTTGAGCTGAATATTTCTAACACTGATGAAAATTAATTTCAGTTTTATGGAAGACATTTACATATGAACAGGCCTTAATGAGATACAAGCAGCTGTCAGTTGCTGACTTCATAAACAAATCAACACCTAATGACTGAATGAGAGTTTCAGGATAATTGGGTAAATGTAATTATGGTAACTGAGAAGGTAGCAAATGTAATTGTATCAGCTACAAATTTGCATTGGATCTTTTGATTTTTTAATATCAGGAGAAAAGACAATGATTTTATTTAAATCACATATCTGAAAAAAATATATAATAGAATGAACATCGTTTCACTTGCAAGACATCTGGGACTCACCACAGTTTCCTTTTGCTTATCTAAAAAGTCACACAACGACAGTGACTTCTATTTGACATAAATCTGACTTAGAAAAAAATGTCACCAGAAAGCCAAAGTATCTTCCAGTAGCATTTTAGCCATATAGAAAATAGCTGGGAGAAATATGAGGAATTGGAGAGGTTTATTTTGCTCGTAATAAAATGCTTTCGTAACTCCTCAGTATATGCTTCCTATTTGAAAAGCTGTCCAAATGGTGACTGCCCAGAAAACCAGTATTTTATCACTGAGAATGCAGCTGACAGGCAGCTCTTTATTCTCTTTCCTTAATTAACGTGGCTTTTTTTAAACTGTTGATAACCATTTTTAACAGCATAATCCTCTTAAGCTGTTGTTACCTTGAGGTGCTGAGCAGCTTTGGAAAGCTTTCAGAAGCAGCAAGCAGGAGGGGCTTTCCAGAGGCATTGCTTTTGCCATGGAGATGTCAGCTCATCGTGTGTTCCCCTTCGCCCAGAGGGGAGCCACTGCTGCTCGCAGACCCATGATGGCCTGCAGGCCTCGCCTTCCTGCCAGGCCCCTGCCAGCACCCTGCATTTCGGGGACACAGGATTCATAGCAGTGAAGGTCTCTCTGGGGGAAACCTCTCTTTGCAGCTAACAATACCCCTTGCCTCATCAAAGTGTTTTTACCCGTGGGTCAGTTCTCCCTGCTAGTTCTGTAGGGTGGTTGTTAGCCTGGCACCCAACAGCCAGCCATTACACACCCATTCAGGAGCTTTGCAGCCAGCAGTGTCTTGTAAAATAGCGTCAATGCCATGCCAAGCAGCACCCGGAGCTATGCTCAGAGAACATTGCTACTCGTTGGGAGCAAGGGACTTGCCCAAATTGCCCCCATGTCACTGTAAAAACCCCCGGGTCTGCAGGGTAGCGCTCCCCACCTCTACTCACACATCCCTAACAAAAACCAAGGGAGCCAAGGCTCCCATTCCCTTCACAGACAACATGACACTATTTTACTGTGCTAGGAGGTCTTTTTAATTATTTTTTTTTTCTTTATATGTCTTAAAACCTTTCTTTGGTTTCAGTAGTGTTATTTTCCTCAATGCACACCAGAGTGTGCCGGCTACCAGCACGCTTTCCGGAGTGTAATCTTTGTCAGGGCCCCCTGAGGTTCTGTTGATGCACTGTGGTGAACATAAGAAACACCACCACAGAGATGTGTTGGATTCAGAGCACTCAGAAAATGAACAGTAAATAATCGTGGTGAATATTTACTTTCTGTTGTGCCTGTTGCACGCTTAAGAAGTCCTTAGCGGGCATATTACTGCCGTTGTGCACTTTTAATGGATAATTTATAGCCCTTGTAATGTAACCCATCAATACATTGTATCCTGAGGGAGTATTTAATCCCCAGATCTGCCCCTGAAGATTAGCTCTACATGCTGTAAAAATACTTACAGTACTTTCAATATCAAGTAGGTACTTAAAAAAGAAAACAAAGGTCATTTCAATTAAAAATCAAGCCCTTGGGCAGCTTCACTTGCTTTTTAAAGAAATTCATATATTTGAATTCTAAAAAATTTTCCTGGCACGTATTAATCTAACCTTTGTATTCTTCTAGCATGTGACTGGCTGTGTAACTACTGTGCCATACTGTCCATTTTAGCTTCCCAGACATCCTGTATCTATTTCATTTTCATACATGTGAGCAGGTGGCTCAACCAGATTTACAATACTCATCTTAACAGATCTTATTGTACATAATTTCCAGAGGGAAGTAGGAGGATTTTTTTTCTTAAATTAAAATAACAGCATTATATCCCATGCCATCATACCTTAGCCTTACATCTCAGGAGCAAGCTTGGAGAGAATCTCTCCTTTTAAGAACTTCCTGCTTCTCCTCCTTAGCCTGCTCTGTTGAGCAGCGACCATCCCAGCTTTATGCTGGATTTTCTCTTCACTGTTGTCAGCCTTGCTTTCCCTGTCCATCCCCTCCACAGCTCTACAATCATGCTACACTGACCACCTTTTTCCCGGACCCGCCATGCAGCTAGCACAGCTCCTTTCGTTTCATCACAATGAACAATTTCCCATTTTTATTTCACTTCGCATGCAATACTTTTTCTCATTCTCACCGTGAGCCCAGCCACTTTTGTATGAGCATGGATCAGATGGTGCCCAGCCCATCAGCTGCTCAGCATCCCTGTGTTTGGGAGCTGCCACCAGCCAATCTCTGCAACTCATCAGATTTGCACTGGTTGGCAGCAGAGCTTGGAAAGGCTTGATGGTGACAGGAATTACTTTTCTGATGAATTGTTTTCTTCCCTGGCCTTAGTTTTTGATTGTGGAGGGTGTCTCACAGGGTTTGGCTATCAGGAGACACAGTTTGGAAAATGTCTATATTACATTGGATACAACCTCCTAGAGGATCAGCTCCAAGTACTATTTTAATTCTTAATATTACTTGACCCCATCATAATAAAGAAAAATAAAGCTGTTGAAGAAAAACAATTTAACTGAAAAGGAGAAACCACAGCAAGGTTTTCTTCTTGAACAATATGACAAATGTCCAGAGCTTTGTTAAACGTAGGCATGTAATCTAATCCAGCAATTCCGCAGCTTCAGCCACTGCAGACATTGTCTGTTACAGATTTTATTTGAGTAGTTGGCCAAGAGCAGGCTATTTGCAGTGTGGAAACCAATAGGTGCTTTGAAACAGAATCTTTCTCAGAATCTGATGATCATAATGTCACCAATTATGTGTCAGCATTATCTTCTTTAGTATCATCTTGACAAAAATAAAGTTCTATATCCAATAAAAAACAGTCAAGTTTACAGTATAAGCCAGTATTCAACACAGACAAGTGCTTAAACTCACGAAGTTTAATTTCAAAAAATATTTTTTAATAATAAATATCAAATTAAACTTTTTAATGCAATTTGTACCTTTACTGTGAGCAAAAATATAAAAGTCAAAGTTACGCTCTGGGTCCAGCTTCCAGTTTTGCATCCTTTCACCCTCACAGAATGGCAATGAATAAAAATCTGATAATATTCATTGATTGATTTATCTTAAAATAATGTGCCCATTAAGTATAAAGTCCCTGTAGCACCTCTGCACATTTCCTTGGAAATATCATTATTAACTGCAAAGTCCATTATCTGCTGCACAGTGAGTTAATGTCATACAGAAAGTTCATTTACAAGAATCTGTCTTTGGTTGTGCCAGTTTCCCCAGGCTGGACAGTGATTGTGATATCAACTTTTATTTTTTATAGTTGATTTTTTTTTTTTTTCCTGCAGTTCTGTAAAGCATCCAAATTAAAGCATTGTTGTTGGTTTTAAGGTCCAGTGCTACACGTTTCCGCTGGAGTCAGTGCTACTACACTGCACAGGATGAGTGGGCCTTAGACAACATCTACATCGGACAGCAGTGTCCCAATATGTGCAGTGGACATGGCTGGTGTGACCACGGTGTTTGCAGGTACAAAGCATTTGCTAGTTTGACAAGCTATTGGTCTTCTGATACTCTAGGTATATATTTACTTAGGTATATATTTACTTAGATACTTAGGTATACATATATTTTGTGTGCTTTTTTTTTCCCCATTTTTTCTTACTTTTAGATTAAAAATATTTAAAAATAAAAATAAAAATGTGAGAGTTAAACCATTAAAGCAATATTAAAAGCTGGTTGCTCCACACCTCTCTGCCCAAGAGACCATACCTTTGGGAGATCCATGCAGTGGAGGAGCTTTCAGTGGCATGGGGCTGCCCAGCTGTAGGTGTCCTGGTGAACCAGTTCACAGCTGGAGCTGTTACGCTGCGTCAGACAGTACCCAGGAACCGACTCAGCACTACTTTGAAGCCTCTGTCAGACAACTGCAATACCAAGGGAGCAGCGTACTGCCTGCCAGCTTCAAACTCTCTGGACACTGAAGGGTTTTTTTAGAAATAAGAGAGAGCATATTTCCAGTTATCCAGCGATTCCAGCTTGTTTCCAGGATCCAAAATTCCAATTCCAGAATGATAGATTTTTTCACATGTAATTTTAAAAGGTCTTAAGTAACTGTGAGCATTAAATAAGGACTTTAAAATCTTGTTATGCTTATGCTTCCTTCTAGGTGTGACTCAGGGTTTCAGGGTACTGAATGTCAGCCTGAAAATCCCCTTCCTTCAACTATCATGTCTGATTTTGAGAACCCAGATGGTCTGAAGACAGAGTGGCAGGAAGTTATTGGGGGAGAGATTGTAAAGCCTGAAGAAGGCTGTGGGGTCATCTCATCTGGGTCCTCGCTCTACTTCAACAAGGTACCAACAAGGAATGGGAAACTGAGAAAATCCTGTAGTAATGTAGGTGTGAAAGGAACATGATGGGGTTATATGACAAAGAAAAAGAAGGTGGCAGAAAGCTCTGAGCAGCATGAGAAGTGCATTAAACCGCACAGCTGTGCTCTGCAGGTAAAAAACAAAGCAATCAAAAGAGATAGGGGGTGATGTGCATTATGTATCCAAGAAATACCTCCTGTAATGGAAGGAAGTAAATTACCAGAGTGCTAGGAAGTGCATACATTAATATTGCCTTAATTGTGCATTTTCTGTTTTAAGACTCATCTTTTTCTCAGCAACTCCCAATTCTAATTTGTCTTTGTTCTGTAATGTTCTGGGAGAGGCACTGAGAAAGGTTGGCTTTCAGGGAGAACACGGAGCTTACTTTGAGGTCAAAGGTCCAAAACTAGTGAAAAAGCAACCCCTCCAGACTTTTAGAAAGTGTCTGCTTAGCCTGTAGGAGAATATTCTGTTGTATGACATGGAAGTTAACAGATAAAAGTAATATAGCAAGAATATGATATAGGGAGATCTGCTAATTATTAGCAATTATAACTAAAATGAAGAGATCTTTATGATCAGGTTATGGGTTGTAATCACAGATTTATTTTTCATTGTTGCTCCTCAATTCTCATTCTGTTGTGTTGGGTTTTATGTTTTGTTGTTGTTATTGTTGTTGTTGTTCTTGATTGAAAGGAAGGGTATAAAATGCAGATACATTCTTCTCTTTTAAGGGTTTGATCAAACTGCCACTGCTGTCATGAGAACCGGATTAGTCCCAGAAGAATAAACCAATATGCAATGCTATGTAATCATATGTTGTTTACCTCATTATAAAAATCTAACTCATCAAATAATTTTCAGCACTCCTGCACAGTCTCACATCCAGCTCCCCTGGAAATGCAGCTCTGTGCTGAAAATTTCATAATAGACCAATCAGTATAACTAGCTAATTGTGATAATTGGATTTTTTTTATATAATTGTCTTCTTTGTTAGATGTTTTTCCTTCTGGCTCAGTTCCTTATGCCAAGTTTCTCAAAGTAGTTTGCTAAATTAGAATTAACCTGCTATGATCTTTCTTCTGATTTCTGCTAAGGAGGAGTGAAATCTCATTTAGAAATTCTTGGCTTCTTTCTATTGATCTCTACAGGTTAGGTTATCATTCATTTCTTGAGTAGTAGCAGTCTCTGTGCCATCAGCTGAAGGTGGCTTATTTAATTTCTGTTTAGATCTTTTTCAAGGTGTCTAGTGGCCATGGTGATAAACATTATAAAAATTATTTTTGTAGTTGCCCAACAGTTCTTTATTGTTTTGGAAGCTTGTACTCACAGGCTCTATTTCTTTGCAGTTGCTGAAATAGCTACTTTTTATTTGAATGTCTAATGTTTACTGCCATAATCAATCACTACTACCAGAATTAATGTTGGCTTTGTTCTGCCAACCCTCCATCTTTTGTTTTCTAACTCATTTTAATCAACTGTAGGTGTGTTGGAATATAGAGAGCTCTTTCAATTAGCCCCTGCAATTCCTTTGAGGCTTTATGTAACTCATGCCCATTCTCAATTAACCTGGTTCTGTGGTTAACCCTTTGGCACACAGAGCCAATTTGGGGTAGAGATGGTGTAGACATGGGAAAAGTATTCAGAATAGTTTTACACCCAGATCTCAATCAGTCAACTGGGAAATATCTGCCCATGGGACAGAAATGGTGTTGACATCTTTATTATCCATAGAATAATAGAATCATTTATGTTGGAAAAGACTTCTAAGATCATCTAGTTTGATTTGATTATGACAACTTCAAATTCTTGTTGGTCTTGAAAAAAAGTTTGCGAAAGTGAAGAAGTAAAAAGTGAAAGAAGGAAGAAAGTGAAGTAATATCCCAAGGTATTATGTGTGTCACAGCCCAATGCCCTGGGCCAGTATTAGCCATGACAGGCTGCACTGGGAAGCTTGGGGCTGCATCCAAGACTGAGCCCATCTCTCTCTCATGGCACCATTCAAGCACCAGCTGGGAACCAGCTCATAGATTTTGTTCCTGATGTCTAGCTAGATCCATGCCACTTGTTTATCTCTGACTTGAAATTTGTCAGGAGGATCATGGATGTATGAGTGAGAGACAGGGATAATGTAAATTCTGCTTAAAATTAATAATTGTTTTTACAACTTAGCCCAAGTTTATCTTTTTAATCCCTTTTTGTGCTTGGACAGGAATCTGTGATTTTTAGGTAATCAAAGCCGGTAGGCATGTTGCCAGTCCTGCTGCATTTTGGGAGGCATTCTCACTGTTAATATAGACGAATCCAGGTTGCAGCCAGTTTTAATGAATGCAGAAATATCATACCCGTGTCCCCTCTCCAGCTGCGCATATTTGGCTTTGTCCTGCTTGTAGCAGCTTGTGGCAGCACATCACTGTGCTGGTGGAGGGTTGTGCCAGGCGTGGGGCACACAGGTCACTTTTACAGGGACAGTGCTCTTGCCCTTCATTCTGTCTCACCGCAGGCAGGTTTATAACATGTATCAAAATTGTTCAATCCTGTTGCTGTGCGAGCCCAGAAGCTCAGCTTCAAGCAAGCAGGTGGGAAGGGGCAGGGGAGATTTCCAGTTACAGTAAAAGGTTCTTATACCTTAAGGCTTCTTTTAGCTGAATATCCTGTATTCTTTCACCAGCAAGCACAGAGTGACCACGTTAACCACAGCATAGATGTCCAAGAGCTCTTTTCTGCTAGAACTCAAATACATCCTCGGGAATACTGTTCGCTAATTTTTATGAGCCTATTTTATCTCTCATCTATGCTGAAACTAAATCCAGAGGTTTTACTTGAGAAACTTCAGATTTACAATACTTACTAGTAAAATAATGTGGTTTTGCGTATGAATAAGTCCTGCTCACGGAAGGCATGTAGAGAAAATGCTCCTCCCCAGTTCTGGAGTAGGAGATGAATTTAACTACTGTAAATCCTACATGCTTTTGTAGAAGTAACTGGAAGGAAACGTGTCAAATGAGCTGATGCTGGGAAGGCTGTTCTCTGTGCATATAGCACTGGGTAGAAGCTGGAGAAATGAATGCCACATAACTGCAGAGAGGAGGATCAAGTAGCAATGGTACCTTGAATGCCATGAATATATAAAAAAAAAAAAAAAAAAAAAAAAAAAAAAAAAAAAACTGTGAACTATAGGTGAAGTCACCCATCCTCCCCAACAGAGGACCAAGGGGACAATAGAGAGAAAATACCTAAGTGCAACTGAGAAAAAAAGTGTGTGTGTATGCATATACTTTTGGTTGTTATAAGGGCCTAAAACTTGATGAGACAAGCCAGGATAATTTAAGTTTAAAATATATGAGGATATAAAACACAAGTATCTGATCATAATTGAATTTGATTGCTAGGTAAATTAACGAATAAATAAATAAATCAGACTCTAGCTTCTGAGATACCCTCCTTTCATGAAATGCAATAGGCATTATCAGTGGTATAATTTCAGGTGAGTTGACAACACTGCACAATGCAAGAAAAATGAGACTAGAAATGTCTTTTTGCTGCTTTATGTTCTATCATATAAAAGCTGAATGCTTAAACATTTAGCCTTAGTTGATTTGTAATACCCAGGGTCTGCTCTGTGTCTTCCATTAAGGAGTCAGGAGAACAAGGAAAGAGATAAGATAGTTGTGTTGAAGCTGTGTTGTGAACTTGTGTTTTGTGTTGAAATGTGTCTGAAATAATAAAAATGCTTGTGGGATCACGTCAGGGAGATTAAGACATAAAGGATGACCAAACAGAACCATTGTCCTAAAGACAAAGAAATGTCATGTTAACACAAAATGCTTCATGTTTCTGTACAATATTCATCTGTGCTTTATTTTAAAATATGTCAATTTGCAGTGAAGGTGTCATATTTAATATTATTTTTCCCACTTCTTTTCTTTCTTTCTATTGTAGGCTGGAAAAAGACAGTTGGTAAGCTGGGATCTGGACACTACCTGGGTGGATTTTGTTCAGTTTTACATCCAGATAGGAGGAGACAGTTCTTCATGCAATAAACCAGACAGCAGAGAAGAAGGTGTGCTGCTGCAGTACAGCAATAATGGTGGCATCAACTGGCAGCTACTAGCAGAAATGTATTTCTCTGACTTCAGTAAACCCAGGTATAATTTTGTTCTAAAATAAATCAGTTAAATCCATGCTGCATCATCTCTTTAAGAAAACTGTTTCTGAGGCTATGAAAACATTAAAATACATTTTAAGCTACAGTGCTTATAAGCCATCCTTATGTAAGGTTCCCATCCTTAAGTAAATTCCTGCCACCATGAAGGACAAAAATAATGAAAGTGGGCCTTAGAAAACCTGTAGGTAGTTTGTCATTGCAAACTGAAATTGCAATTGAAATTGCATAGATATTAACATGATTTCTATTACCATAGTTGGTAATTTTTTCCTCACATTTCTTCATTTTGCCTTGCAGTGAACAGTATTTCCAGAACTATTGTAACTCAGCAAACTGTCTTTTTATGAAAGTGATATAGGCATTTGAAAATATTTAACTTTACTTTGTTTAACTTTTGTTTAACTGTTTAACTTTACTTTGTCTCTACTTTATCAAAATTACAGGAAACTTCCAGCAAATAAGGATGTCTCCAGCTATGCACTGAAATCTTCATTACCTGGCCATCCAATTCATTAGTTTTAGACAAAACATTTACCCCTTTGGAGTAATCAAGAGCAACAATCCATACGTCGATTGGCAGGCATTTCCAGGAAAGCAGGATCCATCATACATAACAGTTTCTTGGGAAGACAAATGGCTTTCCTGCCTCTTTTTCCTATTTAGTGGTATTTTTCCCATTTCCTACAGTGTTCCCTGAAAGTCTTGCTGCACTTCTGTTTTTTAGGTTTGTCTATCTGGAGCTGCCGGCTGCCGCTAAGACTCCTTGCACCAGGTTTCGGTGGTGGCAGCCCGTGTTTTCAGGGGAAGGGTATGATCAGTGGGCTATCGATGACATCATCATTTTGTCAGAGAAGCAGAAGCACATAATTCCCGTTGTTAATCCCACGTTACCACAGGTAATAAGCAAGAGCAGTCTGTGGGCATCACCACGAAACAGGATCTGTCCTCTTTGTTAGTAGAAATTTCTTTGAATTTCATTTTCTTTGAAAATACTGAGTTAAAGAGACATTTGTAGTGCTTGCAGCTGCAACTGTCTCTGCATAGTACTAACCTGGTTCTTACCATAATACCATCAGACTCCTAATTTTTACAATTGATAATGTAATGTATCATCTCCTCAGAAAGTCAAGACAAATTTTGATGATTATAATTTTTGGACAATCACAGAAAATGCAAATTGCAAAATCTGAAAATTGATAATTTTGGAAAGTATTCTAGAACCACACTGCAAAGAGATAATACTTGTTTTTTTTTGTTTGTTTGTTTTTTGTTTGTTTGTTTGTTTGTTTGTTGTTTTGGTTTGGTTTTTTTGCTTTTCTTTTCCTTTCTAACAGAACTTTTATGAAAAGCCAGCATTTGATTACCCTATGAACCAGATGAGTGTGTGGTTAATGCTGGCCAATGAAGGGATGACCAAAAATGAAACTTTCTGCTCTGCCACCCCCTCTGCCATGCTTTTTGGTAAATCAGATGGAGACCGGTTTGCAGTGACTAGAGATTTGACGCTGAAGCCTGGATATGTCCTGCAGTTCAAGGTATTCCTTAAATATAAGTCCTTTTAAATCCCAGAATATCAGTGAAACTCCCCTTAATCAATACTTGCAAGATGTCATTGAGTCATAGTCCAAAAAAATGTAATAAATTATAAGACTATGTAAAAAGATGTATAGAGCACGAGTATGAATTCATACACTATAAAATATGATGCTGCTTTCTAAAGGAATAGCTAAAATCTTGGAGCAGGAGAGCTTCTTCCCCCTCTGGAGAAATTTTAAAGGCTTGTTGTTCATTAACGAGTTTCACAAGTGGGTTGAAGTGACTGTCATTATATTTGAGTCAGTACCAGGAAATGCTACTGCACTGTCAAGGGAAAAAGGATTTATCCCATCTGCAACTACAAAAGCTCCAATGTGGTTTGTGTACATTTTTTGTATATTAAACTATTTAAGGACTTACAAGCTGCTCTGTACTCCAGCGTGGGTTTTTCAAATAATTACTTTTATTGTCAATGAATATAGGCTTCAATTAGCTTTCTCTTCTTTATAGGGCTTACAAAAATTTTAGTGGTCTGACAACACAACAGAATATGGGCTCCAAAGAAAGTGTATTTGCTTTGACAAGCTCTTGTTTCTGAACCCTAATCAAAATTTTATTGAGTTTATAATGAAATCCCATTGGTGAATTCTGAAGGTTGGTTGCAATGCAATTTTAATGAGCTCACCACAAATACATGGTCCTTACATAATTGGTGGATACAGACAATGAATAATTTACAAGTAGAATTATTAAAGAGATCAGTTGTTTACAGGCAGCTTTTCAAATATAATTCCCACAGTCCTCTAAATAGTGAAGTTGGTTAGAAATAATAGGATTTGTAAAAAAATCTCATTTCATCTAAAAGTTACTCTAATGAAATGCTGTACAAACTGAGGGACGGCAGTACAATTTGCAAATGAGTATTTTTTGCAGTTTTTTACTTTAAACTGTCTAAAACCCAAAATACTGTGATATGTAAATACCATTTAGCCTGGAAAAGTTGTTGTTTGCCTCTTGACCATTTTCCACTACTTCAGTGACTAAGTCTTCATTCTCTAGGTTTTATGGTCAACAGCAATTCAAAAATTGTTTTGTCTGAAAAAGCAATACCTAAAAACATTTCATACACTTTCCATCACTGAAGCCATTGGCAATGCAATGTAAATATACATAACATCAACAATATGTGTCAGAAAGCAGTGAGTTCTTCTATTGTTTAAGGCCTTAATTTATACACCTCTCTTTTTTGGAAAGCTTTTAAACTGGCCTGCACAGAAATATGTTAGTCTTATTTGCATGCTTTAATTTTAAACATATGGTTAAATGCTTTCCAGAGTTTGTGAAATTTCCATTTTAAATAGCTGCCTGGAATAATTCTGCATTGATAAACCAAAGACAGTCAGTTGTCAAAACTATTTCGTTTTAGATGAATGATTTTGTTTTATGTTCCACATTCTACAGCTCAAGTAGAATTTCTGCAGTATAACGTAAAAACTAATATTTTTCTGATAGCTTGAAAAATGAAGCTGAAAACAAAACAAACTGTTGATTTTTGTCTTAGTTACGTTTTCATTTCACATTTTAGTATTCATTTTTCTACTGCCTCCAATTCTGCTCATTTTTGGGCACCAGAAATGCAGTGCCAATTCACCGGTATTATTCTGAAAATGACTTGGCCATCATCAAGGGTTGCAGCCCAGAGCAAGGGGTACCTTGGGGTCAGTCTGGCACATTGGGGTGCTTTGCAGTAGGATATATCACAGGATACAGCTCTTCCCCTTCCTGCTGGGCACACAGGTGCCTGTGCAGAGTTTGTTATTTGTGGCCTGCTACGTAGCAGGACCTTTGAAAAATGTGTTACGTTCTTTGCACATTTTGCTGAACCTAGCAACCTGAGTGAAGGGTGAGAATTTTTACAGAGAAATGTTGTATATGTGTAGGACTCAGACTCTAAACATCAGCCACTGTTTGCCAGCAGGGTTCAAAGGAAGTATTCAGAGCTAAGCCTTCCAAAATGGAAAGTCAAAGGTGCTTTGCAGCCAATAATAATAACAGCTCAGTTTTCTTCAGCTCATATCTGATGCTTTGCTTTTTTCAGCTGAACATTGGCTGCACTAACCAGTACAGCAGCTCTGCTCCTGTACTGCTTCAGTACTCCCATGATGCTGGGCTCTTCTGGTCACTCGTGAAGGAAGGCTGCTATCCTGCATCTCCAGGCACAAAAGGATGTGAGGGAAGCTCCCGTGAGCTGAGTGAGCCAACCGTGTATCACACAGGAGACTTTGAGGACTGGACGAGAATTACTATTGTTATCCCTAGGTCACTTGCAGCCAGGTACTCTACACTGTAAGCCAGCGGTGAAATAGCTGCCTGTCCTTTGAGGCTAAATTAGGAAAAAGTTGCAAGCTGTGAGTAAAATCCATGTTAAAAATCTGCAGGTCTGGGAAAAATATGTTATGTTCTCCAAAACAGGGAGAATCTTTCCTTTTTTAAGGTGTTAAACTATCTATAATAGAAAATTACAAAGCAACAAGGGGATCACAACATGTTAATTTGACATCAATCTCTTCATCATGGTGCTATCTTTCTTTAGGCATATCAGTTGGGTCAGAGGAGCCTACAAGAGGGTGATAAGTCACTTGAATCAAATAAGCCATTTCAACAGGATTAATTTTACACTTACCACCAGGCAAGGAGACCCTTTGCTATCTGCACTGCATGCCAGCGGCAGCAGAAGTCCCCTGAACCTGCTGGCTCCTGTGTGTCTCTCTCTCGGCAGTGGCTTTCATTTTGCCCCTGGGTTTCAGTCCCATCCTCCTGCTACAGGCTTCTCATCTTCCAGCCCCAGCATGGAATTTCAGTATGTAACATATTGTAAAGCAAGGGAGCTGGTGCCTTTGCTGCAAAGAGCTGAAATAGCAGCATGTACCATAACAAGTTTGTCTTTTCTTCAGTAATTAGCCAATAAAAGCAGGTGCCAAATCGCACAGATCTGACACCAGCTGATTTGATTTACCCAAAACAAGCAGTGCAGAATCAATAGCAGCAATCTGTTTGGCATTATGTTCAGTAATGTGATCAAGAATAAGAAGCTCATGCTAATATATTAAAAATGTAAGTATTGAGAGTATGAGGAGGCTCCCAGAATGTTGAAAACTGAATTGTTATGGGTCACTTTGGAAATCATGATTATCTTCAGAGCATCCCATTTTATCAGCTGGTGCAAAGCTGATCATCTATCTACCAAATCCCCATGAATAGTAAGTAAAAGCAATAAGCACATTATACATTAGGCAGAATAGCAAGGAGGATCTCAGTTAATTTATTGGATTGATAATGAGATTTGAAATCAGGTCTTCCCTCTGGAGCATCCAAAAAATGATTCAACTAAAAGCCAAAGACTTAAAATTAATATATATATATTTTTTTTAATAAGTTTCGTATGCACTGGGTCAGCTGGAGTAACTTTGTATAGGCTCACCAAAGTCCCTGAAACAGTTTTAGTTATAGAGGTTAGAGATTAGATTGCTGTTTTTCAGGAATATTGTGTTGTCACCCAAGAATAAAATCTTTGTATTTCTGTCCACATATCCTGAAGGTTAATTTATCTGCCATTATCTGTAGACATTGGATGTTTTTTCCTATATCTAGTTTATTTGATGTTTTTTTACTCAAAAATACACCATCCTATAACAAACTCTGCATCACTGCCATTACTGAGTTATTTTCATAAGTACTGTGAGAAACTGATTTCTGGGATAGCAGTTTGGGTTGAACTGAGTACTGAAAGGCATCTTCAGAGTTATAACTAATCTTTCACTCTAGCTGATAAAACTACGTAATCTATTGTTTGCATCACAGTGGTGGATGTAGGTCAGAGAAATAGAGCAAATCAAAATACATCCCCCAAAAATGTGGAAAAAATATTCGTATGTGAAGTTGCACAAACTATAAGATGTCAGAAATTCTTTCCAGGCATCAGCTTGCTAATCTAGGAAAAGCTTGCTTAGTCTTAAACAAAGATCATAGGAGGTATGCAATAGATATTATAGCTGGGAATAGTAATACCATTCCTTTCATTATTGTTCCTCTACAGCAAAACTCGATTCCGCTGGATCCAGGAGAGCAGCTCCCACAAGAGTGTGCCTCCTTTTGGCTTAGATGGTGTTTACATTTCTGAGCCTTGCCCCAGTTACTGCAGTGGTCACGGGGACTGCGTCTCAGGGGTCTGTTTTTGTGACTTGGGCTACACAGGTAAGACAACCTTTTTTAGATGGTACAACAGTAAACACTATCTGAGTTGCTGTTGTAAATCTAGCATCTTGTTTTTCCTCTCTGATATTCCAGGAAAATGCATGATGACATAAATTTCATGGGCTGCCAGCAAGGATCTTTTCTTTTTGTTAAATAAAATTTAGCACAGGAGTCCAGTGCAGACAAAACAGAGCAGCTGAAGACAGGAGACACCGGTGATGTTTCTGGCAACTGTGATCTTTGAACATCACCATCTGTATGAATGGGAAGGGACTAGCAATGAAAGTGAAAACAAAATAAAATATTATAAAATAAAAAGTCTGCTTAAAAACCTTTGGAACATCTTCAAATGAATTGCTGCTGGTTTTGAGTCCCTTGGCCATCAGATGGCATGGAACCAGGAAGGAACATATGTTCTGACAGGCCCTTCTGCGAAAAAATTCTGCTCACTTGTGGTTTCTGGGGCTTTTATGCTGGAACAAACAAACAAACAAACAAAAACACATACCCAGTGAAAAACAGAGATTGACACAACCAGTTGCATACTGCACTCTTTTCATCCCTCTACACCAACAAAAGCAATAAGCTATCCTCTTTTGTTCAATTTGTTTAAAAGGAACTAAAAAGATAGTATTTTTCTGTTTACATAAAAACATCTTATCTGTCTGTATAAAGCACGTCTCTTTTTCACCTAGTGAAATAAGCCATCTTAGAGTTTAATGGAAGAGGGCTTATTCTGCCTACAAAAATTTATAAAGAGAGATTTAAAAGGTTCAATCCTGTTGTCATGGCATTTTCTGAAAAAAAAAAAAAAAAAAAAAAAAAAAAGCAAGCATGGTACATTCTCTTGCATGGTTACAATATAACTGTTT
Organism: Nettapus auritus; assembly: GCA_011076525.1. Classification (NCBI taxonomy): domain Eukaryota; kingdom Metazoa; phylum Chordata; class Aves; order Anseriformes; family Anatidae; genus Nettapus; species Nettapus auritus. The sequence continues at coordinate 13,073,852 of CM021765.1, read as the reverse complement.
GTCAATTTTCTGTATCTGACCTTTACTCTCTTCAGCACAGTTTCAACAAAGCATCTCCCATATATTTTTCTTTTCTTGAAGCATCACATGGAACCTGTGTGTCTAATGTGCCTAACCACAGTGAGATGTTCGACAGGTTTGAGAGGAAGCTAAGCCCTCTCTGGTACAAGATAACAGGAGGTCAGGTTGGAACAGGCTGTGGTGTGCTCAGTGATGGAAAATCTCTGTACTTCAACGGACCTGGCAAAAGGGAGGCAAGGACTGTTCCTCTGGACACTACAAATATCAGGTCAGTCATCAGTGTTGCTTCTCACAATCGCCTGTGTGTTAATGTTGTCTCTTCTCTGCTACTACAAGCATAGATGAGAGAAGGTGTGAAATTTTTTTTTTTCTAGTAATCACAACCCATACAAGAAATCTTAGGGAAGTTACTTTTTTGCTCATTCTGGCCTACTTCCTTTTCCAGAGGGGGAAAACTTAGGTTATAAATGGAATGGGATAGCAGCACAGAAAATGTGAAGTGTTCATCCTTCTGGGAAGATGGTTTTCTGGTGTATTCTAGATGGCCAGGCAGAAGATGTGGCCTTGAAACTGCACAAAACCTAAGAGTCTGGACAGAAAAATTCCCTTTCCACTGATGCCATTGAATTCCAGGCATGCTGATACCATAGCAAATGAGCTATTGTTGATTTGCCAGATGTTATGAATTAGTCTACTTGTAAGTGTAAAACAATGTAATATGAATTGTTTCTGTGTAGTCAAGAGGCTAATAAGCTTCCACCTCTCTCCATGCTACTATGGAATTCAGCTCCACTGGTAGTAATTACCCTTTTTCTCTCAAATTGTCCAATTGATTAACGTAATTAGGATAAACTAAGAACAATTAATTCTAACTATTATTTATCCTGGAGTTTGCAGCTGTTTTGTCCAGTCTTGTAAGAGATCATGTGCCTGAAACCTTGCCCACCCTACAATTACATCCATTAGTTTAATAAAATATATTTCTCCTGACAAATACTGCTCCAAGAGCAAGTTATGCACCAAGTTGTTGCATTATTTAATTTGTGGGATCATTCAGCTGAGTGTGGCCACAAATCAGTGTTCCCCCTCTTTAGTTCAGCCAAGTAGTGCTCCTTACGGCGGTATGAGTTCTGTGATTTTTGGGACATCCTTAGTTGCTCCACAGCACAGAACCACATAGTAGCAACTGCCTTTCCTCTATGTCCTGCCTGTCTGTCAAATTCTTCTCTGAGAAATACTTGATATATCATAATGTAAATTCCTTAATAATTAAATTAACTTATGGTTTGAAAAATACGCTTTTGACAAGTATAAGTTTGTAATGGAACTCTGGAAAGATCTGAACACATTTTCTGTTCCACTCTCTATTAAATATCATATTGTTAATACTCTAAAGTATAATTTTGAAAGTAGCCACACCATCAAGAAGTCTATGTTCACATTATGTTTTTTAGTTATTCCTTTTCTGGAGAAATCTTCTTTAAAAAGAAAAGGATTTTCTTTAGCTTTCAGATTACTTTGAAACCACTTTTAATGCCAGACACTAATAGCTTTGCATTTTTATAGAATTTGAACCCCTTAAAGCACAAAAGAAGTCATGAAATACTGAGCAATGCTCTTTCTTGACTTTTTCAATCTATCATAACTTCAATTTTACACGAGAACATGGGGTAAAACTACCCCATGCATGGGATTACAAAAACATGAGGTGTCAAAACTACCCCAAGAAGTTAAATGGCCACAGGGAGAGCAACTAAGATCCCTGTTCTGAGTTGGTGAGCTGCTCTCCTGCTGAGACTGATCATTTTGGTGAAATAAACCAGCACTTCTCTCACAAGAAAGAACAAAAATGCCAGTCATCTCAAGCACAAGCATGAATTTTTTAGTTACTTGGGCCACATGTGCTCAAGGGCAGTATCCAGTTCACGCAGCTGGTCTAGGACATGGGCACCTTAGATGACAGAAAGTACCCCAGCCTTCTTATACGCTCAAGGGAGATAAAATAACTACTTCAAAAGGGCGATGCAATTCGTCCTGAAATAGGACCTAGGAAAGGCCAGTGCTTTGTCTTCTGGAAATGTGTATTTTTTCATTTTTTTATAAGGGACTCTGGGCTGGTCATGTAACATTCAGCCTTTAGAGACCTTGCTTAGAACAGATAAATCCCACTTTAATGTTTGAGACTGTCTATAACATTAGCTAGATTATTTCTCCTAGAAGCAAGGGCAGATTCAGTTTGTGAGAGTGTGAGGGGTTAACAAAAAGACCCGAACTCTAAAAACAAAATTGTGCTCCAGCCTAGAAATGTTTTCTGTTATTGCAGCTAAAATTAATGTCACTTGAAAGAGGAGATTAGAGTGAAGCATTTTTTTTTTTTTTTTGGATTCAGTAATGCTTTGTATAGAATTAGGTTATATTATTAGGGGTCATCTTAGCCCCTGCACAGTTATCTTTTATTTGTTAGTGGGTCTTTTGGTTGTGGATTTTTGGTGATTGAGTAAACAGCAGGAAAATATATCTTTAAAGACATACCACTAGATATGTGGATTGAAGGTTGTGAATAGGAATGTTGAAACTCATGCAGTAGAGTTTTAAGCTTCTTATTTTTCAGGTTAATAATATTTTTTCGGACCTTTTAAGATCTTGTTTCATTAAATCAGGCATGGAATAGCAAATATATATATATATATATATATATATATATTGCAAGACATAAAATTTGATTTTCATTCTCGATTCCCACAGACCTACCTATGCATGTTCTGTATCATCTTGCTTCAGTTACACCTTTTTGTGTGCAAGGGGTACGTTTTCTGTAAAGAATGTAAAGAATTCTTGATCATCTTTGTAGAAAATACAAAGACCTTTTCCTTCTTGCCCTTATCTTCCCAGAGGAGAGGGGCACACTGAGGCTCAGTGCTCCTTGTTCACTTCGCTCCAAAGGGGTCAAGATTTGTCAGCCCATGTGGTGCTGCTTAGGGGAGCAGCCTAACACTCCTAAACTTGGGTTTAACACAAAAAGCATTTAAAACTAAAGCTTGTTCCCCCAAACCAATGACTGCCAACATGCATTCCATGTCTAGCACATAAATTAAGTGCTGTCATATTCTTAAGCTTTATTTGCCCAATCATCTTCTTATTCCTTACATAATTGATTACACTTTTTTTTGAGACATGAAGAGAGTATCCCATACTCCTAAGAGAACTGTAGGAAAAGTGACAAAATTCATTTCACCTAGACCATTTTCTGGCCTGCACTTCAGAAACCTGCTGGAGTCTCTCCTTCCTTCCCTTTTGCATGGCCCAATGTGCCAAAGGCACAATTTTGCCAGCAGTATTTTCATCTTCTTGACTGACAATATGATACCTGGATGCATTTTGATGAACTACTGCCTCCCATATTGATGGCCTCTCCCTTATGACACTCTTCACTATCTGTTCAGTGACAGCATTTGCACACAGTGCCTACCTGGCAGCTAAATAAAATCTGTGTAATATATATATTTTTTCCAGCAGTGACATCTGGCTTGTTAGCCGACTTGGCTCCTATCTGTGTTACAGACTGTTGCTAATGACTGTGCAACCATTTCAGAGAGTTGTTCTGCGTCAAACTTGTCCAGATCAGATGGGCTCGTTCACTCTTCTGCAGAAAGGTTTTTTGGTTTTGTTTCTGTTTTTGTTTGTTTTGCTTTTTACTGATCTCTACATTTGGCAGTCATGAAAGAGAATTTTATCTGTAAATCTTTTCACCTGTGAGGCTGCAGTATAGTATTTTATTGCCAGAATACTGTCTAAGAAAGCACAGCCACAGAAAACAATAGGACTTATTTGACTAATCTTTGCAACACTGTGAACCATTCTATTCTTGAGCGATGGGGTTATATCATAAATGAGACTGATGACTACATTCTGGCTTGTCAAGTCTCTATGGGTATACAAAACATCTCACATATGAAATAACAATTTCAGTAACAGAACTGGATTGTGGTTGGCTTTAGAATCAGAAGAGGATCATAACAATGTGTATGTAGCAGTGGGTGAGGGAAATTGGAGTCATATCCACATGGTACTGGCTCTGCCTGTAGTCTTGTGGCTTGTCTGTGATTTTAGTGACGTCAGTACAAATTAGAACCAAATCCCCTAAAACGAAAAGAGTTATCCTTGTGGGGAGTTATCTGAGTGACAAATCAAGCATTCTTTCTTCACACAGAGCCATAAATCCACCTTGAAAACTAGTGTTTAAAATAAAGAAGTTATCTACAAGCAATAGAATTAACAAAGCCTAGTTTCATTTTGATTCATGTTCTTTTTTCCCCCAAGTCCCTGCCTGGCAATAACCCCACCTCTCCCTGTGTACTCCACAAAGATGCCTCCCAGCACAAGAGAAAAGCAATTGCTTCTCAAAAACATCACATCAGCAAGTACTGTAATAAAACAACAGGCAGGCATCATAATAAGTCAAAACCTGGCTAGGAAACAGGAAGGAGAATGGCCTTGCCAACTTTCAGCATGCAAAAGCTCAGGGCAGGTATGAGCCCATGTTCCCTGCTCAGTTCTGGCGTTGTTCCAGGTGTGCAATGCAGGACCTTTGAAGAAGGCATAGATGAGGGGGCAATGGCCTTTTCAGTCATGTCACTGCTCTTTATGTTAGTTATGACCAGAGAAGCCTCAGACAAATGTCAGAAATATGTAATGAAATTTGGTGAGTGGGCAACAGGACATTAATTAAAATAAATTGTTGTTACTAGTAAAACAGTGCACATCTAAAAGAAAATGTAGACTACACTGACACCTCAGATTCACAATTAAAAATAACAATTCAACAAGTGTAGCAAGGCATCACTGTAGACTGTGGTAAAAATGACAAGATTTTGGAGCACAAGAATGGGATAATTATGAATTCAAATATAGCTAGATAGGGATGTTCCAGGCTTGTCCAAAATTCTGTCAGTTAAACCAACATAATTGTCTCAAAGGCATGTTGCAGCCTTAGAAGGGTTTCAGAAAATAGCTATGGGAAAAATCAAGGACATGGAAAAACTATCATGAGGATGAAAATGTTGCCATGGTTTACCATAGAAAGGAGGAGGAGAATTATGGAAGTGATAAAAGAAATGTCTACAGGGAAGATACAAAGAAGGCAGATCAGGAACATTTCTTCCCTGTCTCATAACAAAAGAAGATACTATTCAATGAAATTAAAATGTATAGATTCATACTCCAAGTGACTAGTTCACGAAACGTCCCATGAATTCTTATTACTGTCATTTTTTTATATTAAGAATTTAACAATCAAAAAGAGACTGGTGATTTAGAGAGGATATAATAACTCCATTTAAACTCTAATGTTGTCTGTTAAGGCTTAAACCAGGTTCCAGTTAGAAGAGAAAAAGGTAAGACCTGATATAAGTTGCAGATTTGGCTTTAGCGTTTTTTGCATCTTTGTGTGAAGGAAGGAACTGTTAAAGACTCCTGCTGGGTTCAACAATATATTTATTAGGCACAGGATCAATAAACCACATCAACTTCTGTCTTGGGTCCCCTACTCTTTACTATGGCAATGCTTGACTTCAGTAGGATCACTGCCTGATCAATAAGCCTGAAATAATGACCTAACTGAAAATGCCACATTAGTTAAGGAGAAGAGAGTTAAGCACTAACCTTGAGCTATTAGAAGATAATTGCACTTCTCTTCTAATCTGATTTTTTTTTTTTTACAGGCTAGTTCAATTTTATGTACAAATTGGAAGCAAGGCTACTGGCAACTCCTGCAACAGACCAAGAGCCAGAAATGAAGGTAAAGCCTCTTTTCCTTATAATAAGCTTTTTGTACTTGGGGTCTTCTATAGTGCTTTTACCTTGTACTGTCTCTACAAAATGAGAAAGTCTGTTTCATTTTTAACATTATTCAGTTAGCTCTTCACTTTTCGTAAATGGTACATAAGTTAACTTTCAATTAAAAATGTCTATATACTTTTATCCCATATTTTTATTTATATTTATTTTCACCAAACCTAATGGTGCTCTATTAGTAACAGTAAATTTGTTCAAGCTGTGAGGGGTTAAGACAAGATTGGCAAGACGAGGTATAGTTGCTTCTATTAAGCTACTTGAAAATGTTGGAAAACAAGTAAATATACAAGTACACAGAACTTTCTTCAGGTCTGAAACACAAGGAATACATTTCAAGTTCAGGATAAATTTGTCAACTTCCATATCTCACCTAAAAAAGTATTGTGTGCCTGAAAACTTACTCAGTTTTCATCTCCATCAATGGGTCTGATAAAAGATTGCCTTTCAACCCATTCTCATGCATAACTTACCTGAAAAACAAAATTATAAAGCTGCAGCAGGAAATATGTTTAGTGTGAAGAAGTTCATCTCTCCCAGCTGCATCCTCCCTTGTTTTACCTACATGCTTAGAATTATTGTAATGGAGACAGGACTGATATTTCAATTTGGGAGTTTGGGAGCAGGTTCCCTATGTAAAGTGGTCTAGTTGCATGAAGAGAGAAGTCACTAATCACTAAGAAATTCTGTCACTGTCACTGAGAAAACCTTGTTTTTCTCTCATTATAAACTATTTAACATCAATGGACTGTTTCCTGGTATAGGGCATTTGTACTGACACCGATTCAGAACTGTCATCGTTCAGCATAGATTACAGTAAGGTTTTGATTCTCCTCTCATTTGCACTGCTGTAAGACACAAGAAAATCTGTTATCTTTGAAAGTACTCCAGTATGAAAGAGTTTTAAGAGGAGAAATATACATAGGAAGTGCTTCTTTCTTGCATTATCCCCTGTGATGAGCTCGTTAGTGATTTCAAAATTCTATGTGCTAGTATTTACCATAATGTGTCTAAGATTCAAAAACTATCCTAAAATATTTAAATATTAAGATAATTCACTTTTTAAGATGCTTTAAGCTTGCAGAGGTATAGTACAAACATGGTGAACTACCCCTTATGGGGAGCCCAGCTATCAGAATTACAACTTAGTGTCCCACACAAACTGTAGGAGTACTCCACATGAAATAAATACTGACTGTATTAAGAAAGGCATGTTACACCCTCAATAAGTAAAATATTTGATCCTTTGAGTTTGGTGAAGACAAACAACACAACATATAGCAGACGGTGAGCCCATGTCATGTTTGCAACAAGTCTTGAGCACAAAATGCTCCTGGAACAGGAAATGTCAAACAGATAGGGGAGACACATTCACGTCAGTGGTGTACACTGGACAAGGGCTGGCAACTCCTAAGCACAGACTGAAGAGCTGCCCCACTCTTCTCTGCACAGTCAGACTAACTGTCTTGCTTAATTTTAACTACAGGTCTCGTGGTTCAATTCACAAATGATAATGGGATCACCTGGCATTTACTGCGAGAGCTGGACTTCATGTCGTACCTGGAACCGCAGGTTGTTTCGATAGACTTACCTCGAGAGGCCAAAACCCCTGCCACAGCTTTCAGGTGGTGGCAGCCACAACATGGTATGCAACACCATCCTAAGAATTCACCACATGCTTTCATCCAACACAAGCATGAGTGCTTCTCCACATGGGCGTGTGCTGAAGAAACCTCAGGTTACCAAAAATACATTGTGGTAAACAGTTTGCATGCTGTAAGTGCATGTTTAGGCTTTCCTTAGTCATGCTACAGACATAATTTTCTTCTTTAGCACCCAAGCAGAATATGGAGTTTAAGATTAAAATTGTTTAAAAGCCAAGTTTAAACCAAAGATGCTGAGAGAAGAGGAGGGGAAAAGATTACACAGAACAGCTTGAATAAGATGAGAGGACATACTTAAGTAAAGAGTGACCTGGGATGTAAAATGGTGTACCCGTCTCATTTTTCATCTGATTTGGAAAGGGAGTTATAACTAGGCCTTGAACCTGCCTACATAGTGGCTCCCATCTCATAGAAATCATAGGATTCCCTATATTATAGAACTGCCTGTATTAATATCTCTGCATACGCAGAGCCCCGTGCCTCTACCTTCTGCTCCACCTCCAAAGCCCACTCAGATATCTCCCACGTCTTCAGATGAAAGTAAAGCCCTGATGCTTACTGATAGCTACAGCCATGATGACAGCTCCTGCCTTGCACTGTGGCATATTACTACTAGTAAAAGTGTCTTTATTAAGTGTTTCACCTTTGTGCAAGGCAGGAGCTCCTGGCTCCCTGCAGGAAATACAAAGTGATATTCAGACATATAGAAAAGCACATTTTAACAGCAGCTCCCTGGGGAGAAAAGAACATAGCTTACAGTCAGGTAATTATGGTATGTAGCTTCTTGGATATCATTTATCATTTTGATGGCTGTTTTTATTCATACATTTTTGTACAATATATGTGCTGGAGTTAACTGTCCTCACTAGGGAAGAGAGTAGACAATACAAGAGGATGTGATTTAGCTATGAAGACAGTTCATCTGAGAAAAATGCTGAACAAGAATTGGTATACCACAAACCATCATTCTGCCATAGCTGTTTGCACTGTTCAGTGGTGAGATGTCAGACCTGTTGCCCTCTATCTATGTCCTGCTGGTCGCTGCTTGCTCTGTAGGCATCTGGGTGACATCTGTCTCTGCTGAGAGTGGTCTCTGTAAGGCTACCTGATAGCAGTCCTCTAGATCTCAGTGAGAGAGAATTTGTGACGGGAGGCTGAAATACAACCTTCCATACCAATGCCCACTGTTAACAACCACTCCTCGTTACAGATGTGAGCTCCTTCATAGATTATCCTTTGTCTGACATAACTCAGTGCAGAGTGGCCCTATCAGCCATGACCCACGTTCCTCTTGTTCGCAAGACATAAGTCCTGACACATTGTCATGAGCTCACAATTTATCAAGTCTTTCCTTCTTCTTCTATAAGAAGATATATAATGCCAGTAGAAATCTATCCTCTTTCAATCAAAAGGTAATTTGGGAGTTAGTCAGAGGCCTTTCTGATTTAGCTATGGGGAATAACAGGAAGGTTGTGAACGATAAATGGAAATTCCCAACCTAAGGGCTCAGGAAATGTCTCATTCAAACACAGGGAGAGTGCACGATGATGAAGGCATTGAAACTGAAATGGAAACTTTAGAGTCCAGGTTCATCCTTGAGCAATGTGTTAGCCGTGTTTAACAGTGGTCAGTCTATGTGAATGAGCACAACTCACTACATGAATGCAGGATGTGGTTTAAAAAAAAAAAAAAAAAAAAGAAAAAAACTAATGGGGACTCCACTAACTCACCTATTCTCTTTTTTATAGGGAAGCATTCAGCTCAGTGGGCTTTGGATGATGTACTTATAGGGATGAATGACAGCTCTCAAACTGGTTTCCAGGATAAATTTGATGGAACTGTGGATTTACAAGCAAGCTGGTACAGAATACAAGGAGGTCAAGTAGATATCGACTGCCTGTCTATGGATACAGCTCTGATGTTCAGTGAAAACATCGGTATGTGTCACCTAGCACTACTAAATTTGTATGCACCTATTTTATAAATTCTGTCTGGGTCAAGTTTTTACAATATGGGAGGTATTCAGAGATTCAAGTATATAGTAATCTGCAGGAAAGAGAAGCTGAAAAGGAGATGAAAATGCAAATAACAAATCTGAATGACTGTAGCAAAAGCATATGCATAAGGCATTCAATTTCATTTTTGTTGTTGCTCTCTTTTATTAGGAAAACCTCGCTTTGCAGAGACTTGGGACTTTCATGTATCAGCCTCTACTTTCCTGCAGTTTGAGCTAAGCATGGGTTGCAGCAAGCCATACAGCAATTCTCATAGCATTCACCTGCAGTATTCTTTAAACAACGGGAGAGACTGGCACTTGGTGACAGAGGAGTGTGTGCCTCCAACCATTGGCTGTCAGCACTACACCGAGAGCTCCATCTACACTTCAGAAAGATTCCAAAATTGGAAGAGAATTACAGTCTACCTTCCACCTGTAACATAGTGAGCACTGTTCTGGCTGTTTAGCATGATATAGATTTCGCTGATCTAATTTGAGCAAACATACCCCACCTTGGGAATTTTCTGCATGTCTTTTAAATTATTAAATGTATGTTGTCACGCCATCAGAATTTTAAATTTCACTTCAAAATATTTCATCAGATATAATATGAACTGCAGGAATTTAAGTAAGTAACAAATTTGGATCAGTGAATTCTTAAGTCTTGCCCACAATCTATGGCATCAAAGAATAGGAATTCTAAAGTAAGCTTTTCTAACATTTACCCAGTGAGAAACAAGAATGAAGGCACTGGCCCATCCTCTCATATAAGGGTATTTTCTGTCATTTCACATCAGTAATAATGTTATTTGTCATCCAACATTTAGGCACATTAATCACAGCACTCAGCATTTCAAAATGCGTGTTACTGGATGTGCCACTTCCACCCTTTTGACCAGGAGGAGAGATCTGCCTGCCTCCTAGTGATATCACGTTGTTGTAAATGAATGTAGCAGATAAGCTGACATCCGTCTCTCTGAATAAAACCATGCACTAGTTCAGAAATAACAGATGACAATAATCTTACCTACCATTACTCTGAATAGTTCCATAATTCTTAAAAGGACCCTACACATTATCTTATCTCTGTAAATTCCACCACCTTGAAAATATGCTAGTAAAAATGGACACAGTAAATGAACAAGGACTACGATTCACATGTTGGTTTCCAATCTCATAGTACACTCCACAGAACCATACAACTTTGTCCAAGAAGATTCTTCCATAATTTTATTCACAAGTATTAAGATAGCTTGACCCAGTCAAAGTCAGAGTGTATTTCCCAGTGTGTTGGTCTAGGATCAGCTCCACAGAACATTTCCTGCTTGAACAACTATGATATTATTTAATCCATACCATCTTGACAGATTTTTTTCCAAAGTATTTTCCCCTTCTGAGCATAGTAAGGCAGTCAGCGTTTATCGCAGCGTGTGTGCAGGTGCATGTTTGTACATATATTCATACATTATTATACAAATAAGTGTGCATGTAATCTTTTTTTTCTTTACATAACACTAAATATAAATGAATATTCACTACTTATTACTTTTCTGAAGCAGTTACATTTTTTCAACTCTACTAGCAACTTACAAAGCTGTTGAATGCTAATAAAGCTAGTAGTTTCTGCTCAACCACTTTGCTAACCAGAAAGAGTAACAGCACTGGTTCACTTCAGACATCTTCCTTTAGATCTTCAGGAATTTTGCCTGAAAACTCATCTGAGAAGTTGAAATTTCCAGTTTCAGATGGAGTATAAATCTTTTCCAAATACAAAGTGTTGTGCTTATTAAAATGTTTTTGTGCTAATGAAGTCCATAGGACTTTCTTTATTATGTAACACTTTGTGGAGGAAACATTTTGAAGCCTGAAATGAATTCACTCTTTATTTTCTAGTTCTCCCAGAACACGATTCAGATGGATTCAATACAACTATGCTTCTGGTGTTGATTCTTGGGCTATTGATAATGTGATCTTGGCTACAGGATGCCCTTGGATGTGCTCAGGCCATGGCATCTGTGATGCAGATCGTTGTGTGTAAGTAGCAACTTGCTTTCCGTACTTTATAGAAAAGATGTTGTGTTTTATCTAGGCCAGATGGATAATACCTTTTCCTCTGAATTTGTTGCTAGGTGTGACAGAGGCTTTGGTGGTCCATACTGTGTCCCTGTCATTCCTCTGCCATCTGTCCTGAAGGATGATTTCAATGGTAACTTGCATCCAGACCTTTGGCCTGAGGTCTATGGTGCTGAGAGGGGAAACCTGAATGGTGACACCATCAAGTCTGGAACAGCTCTCATTTTTAAAGGGGTCAGAGATTCATTACATTGAAAAAAATAAAAATAAAAAATAAAAAAAATAAAAAAATAAAAAAAAATAAAAAGCAGTAGAGTTAGGAAGAGAATTTTTTTGTTGTTTCCTCCATAAGTTTGTTTCAAAGTCTTTAGGTTAGAATTTGACATTTTCATTTTTCTCATGTTTTTCTGCCCTAAACATGCACCATGTTTGTTACAGTTGTTTTTATGAACAAATTCCTCCTTAACTTCCAAAGGAAAAAAAAAATGAAACTCTGCAGTTGTGATTCTTGAGGCCAAGTGAGTGATTTGAAAATACAGTACTCATTGCAATCTGTGATGTCTGTCTTGAAATCCTCTGACGGATTTTTGAATATTTTGAATGATACTGATGACTGTAGTCTAGGTATTCAGTGTTTGTGTAGTTAGAATGTGGTTTATTTGTTTGTATCTTTTAAAAGTTTTTTAGCTCATTAAGGAGGGGTTTTTTTGTTTGTTTTTAGCGAAAGGTCTAAAAAGGTCAGGAAATGCCATGTTTTCTGAACTTCTTCAAAAAAACAGATAAATATTTCTCCCCATAAAAAACTTCTGTTCAGATAAGAACACAAATTTTAAGACACGAGTCTTTTCATTTGACATGGTGAATTTAGGTGCCCTTGAAAAGCAAAGTATAATAACTTCACATGTAGAAATTAATTCTTTATAAATAAGTTTTTTCAAAACCTAGACTCCAGTTCAACCTCTTTAAATAATCTAAACCATAAATCAGAGGTTGTGAATTGTCTAAAACTTGGCTTGGTTGTTCCTTCAGGTTGTTCCTTGGGGGAAGGGGTCTGAGAAAGAGGAAAGCTCTGTGAGGTGGAGTTTGCTAGATCCTCTGCAGAACAGGGATCAGGTCTGTCTCCAGGATCCACTAAGCATTGAGCTCATCTGTAGAGATGGACGGGTCCTTACAGGTCACTATGACTTTTCCCACCAGCTCACTTTCCTTACTATAGGAAAAGGCATCTAATACCTTCCTAAGTCAAGAGGTTACCACAGAAGAGGATATTTGTACAAAAAAATATATTTTTGGAGGCACAGAAAAGAGCTCCTAGAGAGGAGACGTCCTCCTTGAAAATTAGGGTGCTCAGCTGCTATATGGTTAGCCAAAATAATGGTTATATGAGCTTGGACTGAATGTCTAAGTCAACTACAGTGCTTGCAGATCAGATGACATCCTGGTGATTCAGGGCATGAGCTGAATGAGCTGTACCTGTGTCTGTACCTGATTATGGAGCTGCAACCTCCAGAGGCTGCACAGACCCATATCTAGCACCTTCCATTACTATGGACCACTTTGCCAAGGCTATCAGTGTTCTCATTTTCAGCCTGGGAGAAAAGAATGGACAGAGCTACCTCTCTTGCTGCCACAGCAGTCAGTAACAGACAACATCCAGACAATAGTAAGTTGCAGAGAATCTTCAATAATGGGAACTGTGATTCACATTATATATTCTGTATTTGCAGGAAGGACTGAGAATGCTGGTTTCAAGAGATCTAGATTGCACTAATACTGTGTACATCCAGTTTTCATTTAAATTTATAGCCAAAGGTAAGATCACTGTTGATTTCCTATCACTTCTCTAGCTTTATCCCTATAAATTAGTACCAGAGAAAATAGTATACATTTACATTTTCAACTACTATTGTTTAAGACTTCTATGCAAAAGAGAGGAAAAAATATTAGCCAAAAAAACATAACATGCCCCAAAACAATAACATACCCAATACTTCTTGTTTAAAAGCAAAATCTATGTGAAGACTTCTTTTACAAAATTATGTCTTGGAAATATTTTTAAATATGATCCTTGCCAAAATATTAAAAAATAAGATGACTAAATTTATTGTTCTAAAAGGCAGGGATAGCTGAAGGCACAAGGCTGGATTTTGATACTTGATCTACAAGAGGTAAAGTAGTGAAAGCTGTGTCTACCTGTGAGTGCTACAGGTGGTGATAATAATATCTGGTACCTAGAAACAACAAGCAAATAACTACTGAATTGCCAAAAAATATGTGGAAGAAGGAGCTGATTTGTTCTGATTTAAATATATATATATGTATATATATCAGTGTTATATGTATGTATAACACTGATACAAATTCTTATCTAAGTAAATGAACTGTGCCTGTACTTATAACAAACATCAATGCAAATTTAGTCCCTAATTCATTAGCATATTCCAGACAAACAAGCACAGGAATGCACAGGGATTTGTATGTGTTTAATACACATAAAACTTCTCAACAGCTTAAATTGTTATGAAAGCTAGTTCATGCTCTGTAATAGATGTCTGAGTAAGCTAACTACATTTGCACTCGAATAAATGTTTTTGCACTAGTATTTTTTAAAACCAATTTATAATGAACACGTCCTCTTTGCTTCAGGTACCCCTGAGAGGTCTCATTCTATTCTGCTGCAGTATTCTGTCAACGGTGGCATCACTTGGTACCTGATAGATGAGTTTTACTTCACACAGACTACAGATGTCCTCTTTATCAATGTTCCTCTGCCCTACACAGCCCAAAGCAATGCCACACGTTTCAGACTCTGGCAACCTTACAACAATGGTAAGGAATAGACACCCATGGGATTCCAGATCCATAATTGCAAAGCTTAGCATCTGTTAGAGGCTGGATTTTTGGACTCAGCAAGAATACAGACTCTTAAATCTTGTTTTCTTACGTTTCAAGACCTTCCATTAAAACTGAAGGTTATATTTAAAGTTCTTATGAAGTTTCTCTTTGTTTTAAAGTGAAAGTACCTTAACCTAATACCTTTGATAGTGTGCAGAAGACTATCTGCTTTGACCCTGGAGGGTTTGGGAGATCAAGCAACACCAATAAAGTTCACAGAGGTTCTCCTCATTTTTTTTAATAGACCTGATTTTCCTTTACACTGCGGCCCCGTTACAATATTCAAATTATACAAAACGTCCCATGTGTAAATGGGAATTGGGCCTACCTTGCTTGGAATTAACTAGACGTTAAAAAAACATTTAGAAAGAGAATGGACTGAGCAGTTAATCTTTGGATTAAATTGTAAAGGACTGTAGAAAACCACAAGAGGAACACAACTTATTCCTCCTGATTAGAGGATGTGCCAGCTGAAGAAAACTGTCTTCTATTCTCCATTACTCTGTGTACATCTCTTAGCAGGAGTTGGCATTAAGGACTCTTAAGAAATTCCAGTGATCATTTAGACCTGGTGATACAGCAATTATTTATGCCACTCAGGCAAATACTTAGCATACCTCTAGCAAAAAAGCAAATTTAAATCCACACCTAAGAAACCAGTTCCAGTTCATGTTTCTGATGGGTCCTGCCTAAAACATTTAACTAAACTTTTCTTGTAGAAATCATTTTTAAATACAAATTTCATATAAAAGAAGTCCTTTAACTTTCTCTGATCAACCGAAAGGCTTTTAGATAGATGAAGAAAAAGTTCAGTTACACAAAAGATCTGGCAATCTAATCCTTTCTCTCCAGTTTGCAAACATTAATTTTGCAACACATTTGAATTCATAATCCATTTGAAAGAAGGTCACTCAGAGTTTCCGTTTCTTTCAAAGAGCTCTTGGCTGGCAAATACAGGCTGCTGAGTGCAAGGAAAAAGTTGTAGAATTAAATCATCCTTTTAGGCAGCTGCTTATCTAGCTGATTCTTAACTAAAGATGACACTGATGATATAGTTTCAAAGTAAATGTGATTTAAGTGCAATATACTTGCTTAACATAGGTTTTTCACTCTCCAGTTTGCTGTGACTTCTGTACATTTTACAGAAATAAAAGTTAATTCTGTAGAGTAATATGGAGACTATGGAAAGACTGCCTGTGAAGCTTCTCCTTTAGCACCCTTTTTTCAGTGTAATCCATAAATATCAGCCACTAGTCTGCTTTTTAATAATAGTTCTATTAGGTGTTAATAGGAATGTTCCCCTTTTCTTTGTAGGCAAAAAAGAAGAAATCTGGATCATAGATGACTTCATTATTGATGGAAATAACCTTAAAAATCCCATGATCCTTTTGGATACATTTGACTTTGGTCCCAAAGAGGACAACTGGTTTTTCTATCCTGGTGGAAACATTGGGCTTTATTGCCCATATTCATCTAAGGGAGCGCCGTAAGCATCACTCAGCAATAAATTAGAAAAAAGTGACTGTTGAATAAACTGATTCTAAAATACCATTTTTTTTTTCACAGTGAGGAAGATTCAGCTATGGTATTTGTTTCAAATGAAGTAGGAGAACACTCCATTACAACAAAGGATCTAAGTGTGAATGAAAACACTGTAATCCAGTTTGAGGTACTTATCCTCAGAAAGTTACTTGGCTTTTTGCTCAGGGCATTCTGTTCTCTCAGGTTCTGCTCTTCAGTGTGTTTGTCCTGCACTTTGTGATTGCCAGGCAGAGAAGTTTCTTTAATTTCCCCTGTAATTATTTTGATATTACTTTCTCTCTTGTGGGTGTATCCTGAGGCTTTTATCACACAGATAAGGAAAATTCTTCCTCACAGTCTCCTATTTTCTTACCTAAATTACTACTTTGTCCATTCATATATACTTGCACTGATAATGTCCTACAAGTTGGAGAGTCCCCACTGGCAGACAAAACAATGAGCACCACAATGTAATGAAAGTCTAGATTGCTGCTTTACAAACTGCTCAGTGTAAGTGTGCAGTTGAAATATTTCCATGATCTGGCCCAGTGGGGAGCTATAGCTTCATCTGTGACACTAGAAACCATTTTCCTGCAGGCTGGCTTTACTGCACTGGCTGTACTTTCTGAGAGCCAAGCCTCTGCTTTCCTTTAGCTTCTGCCCATGCTTTCATAAAGGATCTAGTGGAAGCTATTCTTTGCCACAATGGCCTGAATTCATCCCATCTTAGGGAGTTATCTAAATGTCATGACTAAGGAGCATATTTTTCATGTTTCTTATATAATCAGTGGAAGCGAACACTCCCAGTGACAACATATAGTCTAAACTAAACTGTGCTTCTGGTTTATCCTAAAACCTAAACTGTGCATTGGCTTGGACAGCCACTGATGGGAGTAACCTTTCAGCCTACTATGTGTTTGTTTAGGGAAGTCATTATATTGTTATTAAGATATCGTAAAAGAATCTTTCATGTAAATTGTCATGCCACAATTACAAAGCTGTTTTTAACAAAGATGTAGCATGCCTTAGCATTAAACAGCAAATGATACTGATTTATAAACAGTTAAAGAAATGATACTGAGTTTTCCAAGAAAACTTGGTTTAGCTGTGTACTCATGCATGCTTCAGTTTGTCATGCAACTACTTCATAAATTATTGAAGGTAAACCATTTTCTGTTTTAAAATATAGATTAGTGCCTGTAGAACAAAAATGTTTGAGGTCATTTTAAGATATTCATAAGTCTTTGGGGCATTAACCTCATAAAATCTCCATGCATACTTCCATATGTGGTAAGAACATTGTTTCAAGGAAGTTAAATGACTTCAAGTCACGTTTTTGTGGTCATTAGTATAAATGAAGCAGTTATGCATAATGCAATAGAGTTTCTTTCTGTGTCTCAAGAGTCAAAAACTATATTGGGTCAAGCATCTCTCTAAGCTTCCAGATGAGTAGACAACCCTTCTAGTCAAATGTAGGTTGATGGCTCTCATGTGCGCTGAAGAGTGATGAAGGAAATTCAATGTAGGATACATCGTCAACATTCATGCACTGTCCTGATTATAACTGGGCTTTAGAAATACATTTGTCACAGAGCAGTATGTTAGAAAGACACTTACTTTTCACTAGAAAGATATCTAAAAGTACAATTTTTTGTAGTTTTAATACAGGCTTTGCATTTCATCTGCAATAAATTTTTATTTATTGCACAGTAAATATAGCACATTTTATTTTATGTGACATATTCATCCTGTAATGGAATATATAAGCAATCTGAAACTGAAAGAACATCTTAATATCAGTGTGAAAGAAAAGCAGACTAATTTTATCAGTGGGCATGCAAAAATATGTCATAAAAGGTCTCAGATTCTGTATAAAACATATATGATTTGTTACAGGGTACCAGTAGTGCTGCAGGTCATGTAGGTTTTCTGCCTTTTCTACTGTTCTGCACATCAGCAATCTTGTCAGAACACCTTGAGAAGTTTGACACTGTCACACTGTATTTTGGAGTGACGCTGAATCTAAATCCAATCCAGCTATGACACTCTTTTCAATGCTGTCACCTCAGACTTCACTGCTATACATGAGCAGAAAGGGCAGTGAGTAAAAAAGCTAAAGAACATATTGAAGTGATTCACCAGATGCCCTGAACAGTAATTCCTGTGGCATAAGCTTTTTTTTTTTTTCAAGTGTAATGTTAAAGACCATAATGTAGCTCAGCAATTTACCAAGTTTATGTTTGCACATTTTGTTTTAATATTTCTGGTTTTTAAAAGTCCACATTATTTTAGTGCTATGATTACTTCAGTCCTTGCCAGAGGAGTACATGAGCTGATGCATTTGCACCAGCCACGCTATCAGCTCTCCTCCTTTGGTGTTTTGTCTAATTAAGTTTTCTCTAGTGGAAGTATTTGGGGATTTCATAATACATTCATTTTACAATGACCCAGAGTGTAATATGCACATGGACAGGTAGGGCAATGTGCAAGTGTTCATGTTCATGTGCATGTCCTGAGTTCATCATTGCAGTTGTTAAATGAATTCTTAAATCACCATCTTTTGGGGCTAAGTAAATGCCATACAACATGGGAGAGACTAAGATGAAGAGTGATTAGTTGTCCCAATATACCCTTTGTCATCTTCTGCATTTCATGTCTTGGACCACAGATCAATATTGGCTGCACCACTGATAGCTCATCTGCTGACCCGATAAAACTGGAGTTCTCACGAGATCTGGGGGCAACCTGGCACCTTCTCCTTCCCTTGTGCTACAGCAGCAGCAGCCACCTCAGCTCCCTGTGCTCCACTGAACATCACCCAAGCAGCACTTACTATGCAGGCACCACCCAGGGATGGAGAAGGGAGGTCATTCACTTTGGAAAACTCCACCTCTGTGGGTAAGTGTCTAGCTTCTAGTCCTCCCAGCTGCTTGTTTGTTTCTTTTTATGTCTGTTTTCCAACCAAAATGGTCTCCAAACATTAGCAGTCCATAGAACAGTGGCATTAGAGCAGACCAAATGACCAATCTTTCTCCACTTTTTTCCCTGAGTGGCAGTTAGTATTCAGGTGATTCCCAAAAATATGTCATGCCTAATACTAACTTAGAGTAACCACAAATAATTTCTTATTTATCCATATATCTGATTGATAACGTGTTTGTGGAGGTGGATTGTAGAGTAAAATAAATGCAAAATTGACTGTCTTTAAAGCTCCTTGAATGTTTTTACTTACTGATTATTTTAGTTCATCAAAGATGTTTTTGCATGACATCTGATGTTCATTAGAAAATACAGTAAAATGTGAGCTAGTAGAAACTTGATCCTACCTTAGTGTAAGGAAATGGACTTACTTAATATTCAAGGTCTCTTGTAATTGCAAATTTCTGTGATTCTAAGAAATTAACTGCTGCAGTCACTTAGGAACTTTAAGGTTGTGAGACATGCTAAATTGGATGATAACAAATACATAGGATAGAAAAATAATTTGTGCTTGCAGGCAATTTAATATGTAACTTTTCAAAGTTACACATAAAAAAGTTCAAAACAGTAATGTTTACTTTTTAAGAGAAAACTGTCTTATAGTATCAACTCAGTTTGTGTAAAAAGTCACATCATTAAGGATTAAACTGTAGTATGTATGAATGAAAATGAGCTACGCAAGTATGAGACTGCATTTATGAATCTACTGTGTGCAATGGCCCTTCCACTAAATAAGTGGCTTCATAGGTGCCTCTGAAAGTATGAGAAGAGCCATATAGGAGATGAGAGCCAAGTTTGGAAAGCCTGGGTGCTTAATAATTTAAGAAAATGTTTAAATTTTAAACTTGAATATTCTGTTTTATGACAGTTAACATTTCAAGCATAGAGTAGTTAACCATCTTTTGTAGCAGCACATCTGTCCTTCTGTTTTAGCCCAAAATAATTGACTCTTTACCCAGCTACCAATGCACCCCACAAATGAAAAACTTGACTATAGATTCCAAACTCATTTAAACCTTCCAGGTATTTTGCTTTAGTCCTCTGTTCCTTACTGATTATGTCCCATATGCCTGTCTTGCCTCCTGTTCCTTCCCCAGTGGTGGGCCAGAAAACAGTTGCTGATAGTCAGCAGAATCCAGCAGCAAAGAGCAGAATCCATGGAGCCTTTGGTGTAATGAAATCCTTGGGCCAGAGGGCTGATGTGGGTTTTCCCCACCAGAGTCCACTGGAATAAAAAGAAAAAATCAGCAAACCTGATTCCTTGTGTAATGCTAAATAGAACCAGCATTTCTGTCCCCAAGGTGTCAAGTGATTGTATTTAAACAAAGATGAAGACCAGTTATTTCCACTACATGTGTTCTTTTGGAAATTAATGTGTGACCTCAGCAGATAGCTGTAACTAAGATTCAGTATTCCCGAAAGGTTCTTAAGGAAAAAAAATCCTGGGCCTGCTGAGTTGGTGAAGAAAATCCTACTGACTTCAACAAGACCAGTATTTCACTCTCTGCTTCAGTCACCCTTCACTCAGGCCAGCAGGGAGCCTGAGACAAAGCTCCCTGTTCTTGTGGGGTGGAACAAATACAACCCAAGGGACAGAGGTGTCCCCTAAAGAGGAGTTTAAAACATTTCCAACCTCATTCTTGTGTCCTTCACCTCAGGACATAGTAAAAACAATGTTTTTGACTTCCAGCAGGACTCTGATTCTTAGTTATCTTTCTTGAAAGTGCTAGCAGTATCCCCACTGATCAGCTGCCTCTTACCACCTGAATCACCTCATAAAAATACCTTTTTAGGAAATAAAGACAGAAACATTTGTCAGCTACCTGTGCCATTGATTCACCTGCAGCATTTATTATAGAATCATAGAATCATAGAATCACAGAATCACGGAATGGCTTGGGTTGGAAGGGACCTTAAAGACCACCCAGTCCCAGACCCCCTGCCATTGGCAGGGCACCTCCCACCAGACCAGGTTGCCCGAAGCCCCATCCAGCCTGGCCTTGAACACCTCCAGGGATGGGGCATCCACAGCTTCTCTGGGCAGCCTGTGTCAGGGCCTCACCACCCTCAGAGTAAAGAATTTCTTCCTAATGTCTAATATAAGTCTATCCTCTTTTCATTTAGCACCATTCCCCCTTGTCCTATCACTACACTCCCTGATAAAGAGTCAATTTAGATGTTTCTAACAAGTCATATTAAACATGTAAATTAAGCACTTTTTCCTTCTCACTCTTCTGGTTTCCTTCCTCCTTTGAAACATTTTCTCATTTGGGAATAAAATGAGTCTCTTAAGTGTTTTTCCCCTGCTCAGTTTGTTTTCCCTCTTTCCCTAGTCTGTTCCTTTTTATATGCAGCACTGATGCAAATAGCACTTAGGCTGCGAATTAAAAATGACAGGCCAGGACCCAAAGGAGAATATAGTTTAAATTAACAACTTGCACTATCAGTCTGTTTTAACATTAAGCTGTCTGAAAGCAAGCTGAATACCTGGTGACATGGCAGATCGTGTTTTCTGTTCACGTAATTGAAGGTGAGATTTTACCAGCCCAGTTCCGCAGGTGGTCTCCCTGGAGGCAGGGTGCCAGTATGAAGCAGGATTTCATTCTCCAGAAGACAGGGAGTGGCCTGGTCTGATGTAGATGCTGTAAAGCAAGGCAGAAGGAAATCTGTCTGACCATGGCCAATCATCCTCCCATGGATGATGGAGAGAAGAGTGGTTAGATTTCAAATCCCATTTTCAAGTCTGTCAGACAGTTTTGGTATTGCGGCTAATGAATAATGTTATTTTTATTTCTGTCAGTACTTGGATTGAATGTCATCATAAAGATGACAGGATAAAAGAATTAGACATAGCAGTCAGTTTCTAGAATTAAACTATTATCAAGTCAATTCCACAAAAAAAATACTATATAGTATGTATAATGTGGTATATTTACATATAGTATACAGAAAAAGACAAAACTCTCATTTAAATTAAGTACACTTTACACCTTTTTAAGTACATTTACACCTTTTTCAGGTTGGCAAGGTTCAGATGGTACCAAGGATTTTATCCTGCTGGATCCCAGCCAATGACCTGGGCCATTGACAACGTGTACATTGGTCCACAGTGTGAGGAGATGTGCAATGGGCACGGCAGCTGCATCAATGGCACAAAGTGCATCTGTGACCCAGGGTACTCTGGGCCAACCTGCAAAATAAGTACCAAGAATTCTGACTTCCTTAAGGATGATTTTGAAGGTATCTCTTTTATTTTTTAGCCTGAATTCTACCTGTTTGTCTTAGTGGAACCCGGGGCTCAAAGATGAGACCTTCTGCATGCTTCTGAATCTAAACTATGCTGTGAGACTATTCCCAAGTTGTTTAGATGTAATTCTTACGCATGGTTTGTGAATGTCTGATGGCTATCAATTGCCCGTTTTGGAGTAACTGACTTTTTGCTAAGTTGTTCATGTTGTAATATAAATTTGTCATCAAAAGAGAGTTTCTGCAAATTGCACTTGCAGCAAATAATTTCAGAAGAGAATGATGACGCACAATTTCTGGAAAGGGATATGTCAATCTAATTCTCACAAAATGTGTATTTATTGTTCAAGGGAATACAGTTAGGTATTTTGACTTCAGCACAGACAGCATGCACACAAGCGAGGCAAACAAAGAAGGGTTTTAGGGCTATGCAGTTTCTCCCTGCAAAGGAAGTTTGCGTGGCCTTTATATGGCATACGATATTTTGGAGCAGGCCTCATGTATCAGCGCCGCTCAGCAGGCACAGCAGACCGGGGACCCCAATTGGACAGTGCCAGGAGGGAACTCAAAGCCCTGTGAGTGGCTGAGCATACACAGCATCCATGCAAACACCTCTAAAAACACCTTGAGGTTTTCCCCTGCTAACAAGTACTGCAAGAAGAGCACATTTTGAATAAAGCAGCACCTGGTAACCAAACTCCTCCTTTCATAGGTACTACTGTTCATTTCAAATTTTGACAGCCCTTTCTTGCATGCTAGCACATGGCACACAGTTACCTTACAGAGCTGGATACATCGCTGTTATCTCAAGAAAAATGAAGAGCAGTAGAAAATCATGTGAATAACTGCAGAGTAAGGTCCCAACTTCATACTTCTGGGCTAACAATTTATTTTGTTTTGATTTGTGGCAGTTTTCTAGAAAACAGTGAATCATAAACACTGCCATGAATATGTGTTCTCTCAGCAAGTAATGTTTAATTTAGCTCTCTTCCTCTGGAAATAGTACTCTTGCAGCAGGAGCACTTTGGAGTAAATCATAAATATGTATTTACTGTGTATTCAGGTCAGCTGGAGTCTGATAGATTCCTGCTTGTGAGTGGTGGAAAGCCATCAAGGAAATGTGGCATCATGTCTGGAGGAAACAACCTTTTCTTTAATGAAGAAGGTTTACGTATGCTGATGACTCGAGACCTAGATTTGTCACAAGCAAGGTAACACAATTTTAAAGTCCTGTCAGTATTTCACTGAAGAAATAATATACTGAAGAATAAGACATATGATACAGTTCTGTGGTAAAGGCAAGCTGATATATTCTGCCTTCCTCACTCTAGCACATATTCCATTTTAACCACTGCTACCATTTTAACTTAAATTTAACTTGAACTTGAATGGAATTAACAATTTTAACACTAGGTTTTTTTTCTTGAATAAGAACTCCAGGATCTGACGCCACATCTTCAGGGGTTTATAAAAGTTTTTATTTCTTAAATGTGTAACATGACAAATTGTTTGCACATCACACACTCTGCTTGTCTTACAGTTTGTTGTATTGTGAACCACTGTTGAAGCAGGAGTATCTGCTGCCAGTATAAGTGTTAGATTCATCATCTCATAATCCTTTCACTTCTGAATGTTGATTTCTTCTTATTGTGCACATTTGTTTCCAATAATTCACTGAGAAATTCCCGTCAAGCTGTCACCACCTACATTGAGCACAGCAATTGAAAAACAAATATTTTTACTGTATTTAGAGACCATGTATCATTATGGCCTTCAGAGGAGATATTTGATGAGAAAGACATACTAAGCAAGCCACATAAAAAAGTTACACAAAAGTTAATATAAATTAAATAATTGTGTGCATGCTAACAAATAGCCCTTGTTTTCTAATTTCTTTAGTATCTTAACCTATATCTTTACACTACTACTTTGGAAAGATTGCCTTTTCCCCATGATTTTTTCCATTGATATCTTGCAAACTCCCTTCTCCTCTCTAATGTTCTGTGGGAAACACTTTAACAGGCAGTTTACCTCTTTTTGGCTTCTTGTCTTCATTAACATAATGCTCTAAATAATGGTTCCATTGCAGAGCCTTACAGTCAATAAAGGAGCCTAATTTCTAACCATTACAATTTTAGATAAGCAATTAGCTAACCTTCATTGAAGTGCAATATTAGAGAACCCTATATTGAATTTGTGAGATTACTCAAAGCAAACTTTTTTCAGAACTTGGTAAATACAAACATCCATATGCTGCTGTAATTTGATTTCCTGGACTGTTCTGAAATTAAAAGATTTTTTAACAGAAGATACAAGAGATCTTGTAAGTTGCTCCATTAGACTAAATGACATGTTTTGGTTATTGCTCATGTTCAAAGGGACGTCACTTATCTCTTCTCCATGAAAGTCTGTAGCTGGATTTGCATATATTGACCTCAAGGTGTTATATGGAGATAAATGTCTCCTGTCCTAATAGAAGGAAAACAGAACAGTATGTTTAATTTCTTGTGTATGCCATGAAAAATAACAGTTATCAACAAATAACTGTATGTTTTCATCTAAACAGCAAGGAAGACTGCAAAATGCTTTGCTGGGGACTGCTCTTTAGAAACCTAAAATAATTGCATAGGGATTTGCTTAATTTCCAGGCTGAATCTATCGGCCACCTGCAAAACAAGACAACAGATCTTTGACACAGACATGCCAAGTTCTGCCTGGGACCTAGTGAGAGGTTTCTGTTTATTCCAGAAATGACAAGAACCAGTGACAAACAGCATTTCTAATAGATCTTTTAAAGAGTACTGGCCTCAGTAATCATTAAAAGCCTCCCTTTTTTCTTCTTAGAGTTCCCCTGAAACACACAGCTGAGCAGTGGTGTCTGTCCTGTATGCTGCTCTGCATGTGGGAATTTCAATTAAGTGGACTCTCCAATCCAGTAGTCACTGTCATCACCTCTGTATTTTAACGAATTTAACCATGGGGATAATGTATTGCCGTTATGGCGATAGCCATAGCATGAAACTACATAGCATGAAATATCAATCCCTTTCAAAATTGAACTGGAATATCTGCAAGAAACCTTTGCTTGCCATTCCAAAATAGGCAGAACCTTTGCGAAATAACTGTGGGGTGAGAAAAGATATATTTAAAATTAGTACCTTTATAATCTGTTAAACATTATTTTACCTATATCTGAATGAGTTATTATTACACTAGTAAAAATTCAGGTGAAAGAATAGCAACTCATAAAGAGCAGATTCAACAGAGAAAAGGTCACCTGGGTTTATTTCCTTTAAATTATGTGGTGAATGTCAAAGAGAATCTGTAGAGGAACAAAGACTCACCAGCAGTGACTCCAATCCATTACAGATGATATGTTGATCCATGAGGGTCCCCAGCATTGCTTTACAGCTGAAGCAATATGTTATGTCTGGGACATGGAGGTGGATATAATCTATAGTGAAAGAAGTTATATATAGCGCCAAGAGGAACCGCGAGTCACAGAAAGCATTAGAATTAATTGACTTGCGGATTCAGTGTTTTATTGAAGCTTTGTCTCCTCAGCACCTCTGCAGCCTCTGCTCCCAGGGGATCTACCTGCAGATAAAAACAGACCAAGACTTTTGATACAAAACTTGTTTTCCCATGTTTCATTAGACTGTGAGCCAGGCAGCACTAATGCAATAATAATTAGAACAGATAGAGCTCTTTAAAGCTGTGCAAGAGCTGTGCAAACACGAATTAATACTTGTAATATCCCTGAAAGTCGGATGGGTAAATATCATTACAACGGTGGTTCCCTCCACTCCAAGTACATTGTAGTGCTGTTTATAAGCATGATCTAACAGGAAGAATTTCTCAGTTTGATACAAGCCTATTGTGCTTCTTTGGAGCAACCAATTAAAAAGGGAATGAAAACATTCACATCCCTGGGTGTCTAGGGCTGGCTTCAGGGAAGCCAGCACATTTAAGTGGTGTGATTTAGACAAATTTCCCATGCTTACTAAATGGACGAAATGGTCCCTGAAAGTGAAACATGTTTTGTTCTCCTGTCCACATTTTCCCTAGTTTATGCCAATGGAAAACATTTTTTTTAATTTTCAATTTAAGCATTTCATCAAATTCCCAGCAAATTATGATCAAGGCACCATTAAGGCACCATTGCTTTTCTGCCACTAAAATCTATACTCACAGGTTACAGGATAAAAATTTCACCCAGGATTATGTTTCTGATATTTGCAACACCATCTGCTACACAGAAAAAAGCTCAAAACAAAAATGACCAGCTTTTTTCAGCCTCTGGCAAACTACCACACAAGCAAAATGATTTTTTGTCATCCCACCTGTCTACTTATATTCTTGAGCCTTTGAAAAGGAAATGATAACATCTCGTAAAGATGACTCTTACAACAAGAAATGATGGTGATTGTCAATGGACAAACTCCAAGTCTCTCTAATTCAGGTTATATAGAATGTTGCAGAAAAAAAAAAATAAAAATAAAAATAAAAAATAAATTACAGTAATTGCTCTCACCGTTAGATTTGTGCAGTTCTTCATGAGACTGGGATGCGGTAAGGGGGTACCAGACCCCAGAAGCCAGCCTGTCCTTCTGCAATATTCACTCAATGGTGGCCTCACGTGGAGCCTTCTCCAGGAGTTCCTCTTCAGCAATTCAAGCAATGTGGGAAGATACATTGCCCTGGAAATCCCAATGAAGGCCCGTTCCAGCTCCACTCGAATTCGCTGGTGGCAACCATCTGAGAATGGGCATTTCTACAGTCCCTGGGTAATTGATCAGGTAAGTACTCTTCTGGGTTGTTGGGTTTTTTAGTATAACTTTAGACTGATTTCTGTCTTAATGTTTCCCTTTATTGGCATACATCATTTCACTGGGTCAAGCAAAAATGCTTTTTATAAAGATATTCCAGAATTATACTAATCTAGCAAAATAATTGAGTAAAATTGGTGTTTGCTAATTTTGTGCTTTTAGTGCACTGTTTCTATGTTGGGTACTGAATTTCTATTTTGGAGCTAGGAAGGTCTTTAATACATGGGTAAAGCCACAGAGTCACATTGTAGAAAGCCTTAGTATGCAAAATCCACGTCTGAGTTCAAACTTTGAAAACCCTCATTTCAAATCTATCCAAATATGTAATTTCCTTGGTAGAATGTAATAGGAAAAACTAGAGAAAAACTTCAATCAATATCAATCTTGTCATTTTGAAAGCAATTTAAGTTTTATTTCATATTTGGGTTTTGCTTCTATTCAGAGTATATTGTATTGCTTTGTATAATTTGTTAAAAATCTCAAGAAACTCCACTGAAGTCATTGCACTCAAAGTACTGTTATTGGGCTGCCCCACTTGAATTTGCTTAAATATTCATTAATGTTTATTTTATAGCAGTTAATTCATGTCCATAGGAAAAACCTGGACACTGAACATCCATCCATGTTACAAAATTTTACTTCCCATCCCTCCATTTAAAAATGAAAAAAATTCTTATTCTTTCATTCCTATATCTTCATTGAAGTTAGTTAGTTATATTAGTTCAGACCAGTAACTGAATTCAGAATAACAAATAAGAATTAGTTCTACCTTATTTATTGAATCGTAAAATCCTAATCTCTGAAAGTCAACATCATAACAAAGAATATTACCCCAGTTCAATCATCAGATGCAATCTGGTAGTAGTTCATCAGATTATAGGAGAGCTGAACTGTCAGTGGGAAAAATATCAGTGTAATCACTTCGCTCCTATCAAAATTTATTTTTGTACTTCATTCAGAATGGAATTCACCTCCTTAAACTTCAGATTTGTACAGCTGAGCCAATCTCTTTAGGATGCCTCTACAGGAAAAAGCCTCTACAGGATGCCTCTACAGGAAAATTACCTTTCTTATAACGTAAAATCTTTACAAAGTAAATTTGTCTATTATGTTCCATCAGAACATATATATGCATAGATCACTCAATATTTTCCTCCTCCAGGATTCTCTGTCATGAGTGCATTTGTGAAGACTTCTAAGCATGACTTTTTTTCAATAACAATTCCTTTTATGATGTTTCAGATTCTTATTGGAGGAAACATCTCTGGCAATACAGTATTAGAAGATGATTTCACCACACTGGATAATAGAAAGTGGCTACTCCATCCTGGTGGCACAAAGATGCCAGTCTGTGGGTCTACTGGGGATGCCTTAGTGTTCATTGAGAAAGCTAGCACCCGCTATGTTGTAACCACTGACATTGTTGTCAATGAAGACTCTTTCTTGCAAATAGATTTTGCAGCATCCTGCTCTGTCACAGACTCCTGCTATGGTAATGACTTCTTAGTAAATCTTTCCCTTTCTCTTACTGTCTTGTATGGGAAAGTTCAGCTGTTTTATTGTTCTGTTATCCATCATAACAAGAACTGAGAAACCACAGAAAACTGCATGTTTCTGTCAAGAACGTAGTATCAGTATTTATTGTTGGTACCTGAAGCCTAAGATAAACTCAGGTATGTTTTCTCCTCCAGGCAGTTAAGTTGTAGTTCTACTCATTTAAGAAAAATACTAACAGCTGTCTTACTCTAGTCTATTTGCCAGCATATTGTATCCACTGCCTGCGATGATGTTCTGGTTCTAATAGTAAGCAGCTGGGTGTTCCCAGCATATGTTTCTTGTTTTGTGGGTTTGCAGTTTTTGAGAAGTAAGTTTCAATTCAGATCTCATTTGCACTTGTATGACTAAGAAATAATTTATATTAGCCTACTTCTGACATGAGCTAAGTCAGAATCAATTGTGAAAATTTGTATAATCCATATGAAATAGTACGTATGTATATATTTGTATTCATATGTCTATGTATGAAAGTGTGCATATATCTATGCACATGTATATAAACATATATACATGCATGTGCACATAATTATGTAATTTTTTATTACCTAGTTTCTTTTTTTTCCATACAATGCACATTCAGTGCAGAGCATGTTTTTGCACATATATACGTATGTGTACATATATGTGCTTTTATTTGTGAAACTGTATGTATATATCTATATGTATACATACGTATATATGTGCAAAAACATGCTCAGCACTGAATATGCATCACAGGGAAATTAAAAATGGGGTCATTATGTCGATTTTAAAATGCACAAAATACAGGTATTCCTAGCTTTTGAATACTTGTTTATACATGTTAGATTACATTATTTTAGCATAGCATTTGGGGGTGCATTTTTATTTTTTTATGAGAAGGACAATGTAGTATGTTGGAGCACGCAGCTTGCATAAATTCACTGAGTTGCTGACTGTTCCTCTGGAATTCTGCGTAAAAATGGAATAAGGTTTTACATAAAGTCTGAACAGTGGCTTACCTGCTTTTGCTGTTCTGAACCCTATGGAAGTAATCAAGATTTTACTTATGTCTTCAACAATTTTCTTTTGGTATTAAAACCACTGCAGCATCCCTAAAATCATCTCTGCTAAGTTTAAGTGTTTTGGCGGCTTGTTTATATACTGACAAATAAATAGTTCCTTCCTTTTTTTGTGGTTATTTCCTTGCCTACTGTGCTTACCATTATATTAACTTTGTATTAAGTTAAGCAGGATGCTACCTAGTCATGTTTCCACTCCTGATGAGGAAAATATTTCAATTTGATGATGAAGATTTAACACAAAAAAATCGTTTACCCTTGTTTGTATCCACTTGTCCTTGGGTTTCTATAGCACTGTGTTCTGTGCTTAGACATCAAGTAGGACTGATTGGGTGATTAAGGGTCATTCTCTGTAGAAGAACTGGGCTGGTAGTAATCAAAGAAGATAGCAGATTTACCACCACTGTCACTGCAACCATACTCCATTTTTTACACAGCCAGAAACAGCTGGAACATTTACTACGAGTTACAGTTCTGTGCCTATTGTTATTTACTTTTTAATGCCTGTATAAATGTTTAACTTGAAATATTTGGTGAGCTTGACTAATCTTTATTTTTTGTAATAAAATTTATAAGCCCTAA
Organism: Nettapus auritus; assembly: GCA_011076525.1. Lineage (NCBI taxonomy): Eukaryota > Metazoa > Chordata > Aves > Anseriformes > Anatidae > Nettapus > Nettapus auritus. The sequence continues at coordinate 13,043,599 of CM021765.1, read as the reverse complement.
ACAGCAAAACAATGAATTGCTGGGTTTTGCTAGAAATGAATACATTAGTTTAATATGGGTAGATTGTGTTTGAATGAAAATAAGCTCATTGACTAACAAACTCAATTTAAAATTACTTATGCTGGATACTGAAATGAGCTGGTCTGGAGTGGCATGGAAAGAGTGACTAAACCATCTTGTTGAAGAGCCAAAAGTTTGAATTTGAGAGTTGTTCTGCCTTACACAGAGATTACAACCAGCTGAGTTCTCATCATTCAGCTTGAAAAACAAAAAGCTTCTGGTCGTGATGCTGTCACATCACTTTCTTGTATGCTGCAGCTACAGAAATTGGCTTGAATTAATCCTGGTGACTTGACAGATTACTTTATCTTTGCACCTGTGGTCCTTTGAGTTAGGTGGCTGATGGGTACTGCAGCCTTCTCCTGAGTTATACTTGTTCAGCAACATATAACAGATCTTCTAGCACTGCTATCATCTCACGACATGAAGTTTTGAGTGTTTATTTTGTCAGAGAAGTCTCATGACTAAAGGTTTGTTGTAGACCTATGCATGCAAATATCTAAATTAACTGACTTACTGTCTTTTCATCCTTAGCTATTGAACTGGAATATTCAGTGGACCTTGGACTGACCTGGCACCCGATTTTGAGAGACTGTCTTCCCACTAATGTGGAATGTAACAAGTACCATCTCCAGAGGATTCTCATATCAGACACTTTCAACAAGTGGACCCGGATTACTTTGCCTCTGCCTCCCTACACTAGGTATCTCTCTCTGGTTTTCTGCAGAATAAATCTAACTATATCACTGTGTATTGAGATATGATACATTATAGCATTAAAATAATTGTACCTTGCCATTCTTGTTTGATCAATGTAGATAGCAACGCATAAGTAAAGAAAACTCCATCCTGCTTTGCATAAAAATTGCAAAGCTACTATGTATATTTACTTTTCTTAGTTATTTAGGAATAAGAAATTCTTGTGTGCCTTGTCCTGGGGAGGGGCAGGAGCAGGGGGAACTCTTTAAAGAATCTCATGCTGTTGTCACCCTTGCTACATTTGGTTGTTTTGGTGGCTGATGGTCTGAATCCCCCCCCCTGCATCCTGTTCTTGCTGTTCTTGGCTATGAGCTGATGTTTTAAGAGTAACACTTTTTAGGCTTCTTGTTTTTCTGTGCATTCCTTGGATCTTTTGGATCTCTCTCAACTTTTACACATGCTCCATTTTCACCTCCTCTTCCTTGTTTTACTTTATTTTGTCTTTGAAGAAGAAAACTTGTGGGATTTGTTGGGAGGCTGTGTTTTATGCAGTGAAAGGAGCACTGACTGCTAGTGGGATCACTGCCATATGTTTCATCATGATGCCCTGAAAAAAGTTCTGCTTGGTTTGGTTGGTTGTTTTTTTTGTTTGTTTGTCTGTCAGAAAAATCCATGTAGGGCCAACTAGGTAATGTAGACTTCCAGTTCTTGCCCATCTTGATGGGCTGTTAGCTGTGACTATCCGCCGTGCAGTCATACCTGATAATACCAATGTAGTGCTAGGCCAATGTAAAAGCCAGAAACAAAGGTGTATGTCAGGCTCTCTGCACAAATTTACTCTACAGTTAGTCTACTGCTGAGCCCCATTTCCTAACCAAAGGCATAAGCCAAGCTAACTGCTGTCAGATGTGGCCACAGTTAAGGCATTGCTTACACCTGTTTGAGAAGATTGTTATTAAAGATGCCAATGAACGCACGCAGAAGTTTTGAAACAGACCTTTATTTTCCAGAAACTGTACTGAGAGCACCTATACAGTTGCCACAAGTTTTGAAACTGGCAGTGGAAAAGTCCATGTTCCGTTACTAATTGTTTTGGCATCTAGACTCTTCCCTATCTCCATTGCAGTGATTTATGTCAAGTAATAGTATATTTAGGACTTGTTCCCAGCAATGATCTCCTCTGCTTACTTGTTGTACTGCTTCACTATGTATTGCCTACAAAATCCATTACCTCAACAGTCCTTGTAAAAAGCCTGTAAATTTGTGTTCAGAAAGGATTTTCTAGGGCTTCACAAGATAAATCGGGACTGGGGCTGATGCTCCAAACCAATTGAATTTGGACCTAAAAGGAACATATCACCTGAGATTAACTCAGGTTTATATGTAGCTGTGCTTTTAAAGCTGAAATCTTTTTGAGTGCTATATGTCAAAGAAGTCTGATCCCTATTGAGGCAAAAAATAAAAAAATAAAAAAAAATGCTATTCTCTCCAATCCAATAACTATGTATCTTGGCTCAAGTAATACCATTTCCCAGAGATATTAAGATACGGATTGTGTGAGAGAGGCTATTACAACCTTAGCTCACAAGCAATGGAAAACTTAACTTTTAGAATAAGGAATAGCACAGCCCTTTAGTGAAGGTGTGATATAATTTTTATGCCGTTTTACCACTTCAAGCTGCATAATAGTACGTGTATTTCTGACTGTTTATATCTGTATATCTTAGGGACTTGCAGGCTACTTAGTCAACAGCTTAGCCTAGTGCACAGCCCCCATACTGACATAGCATTTTAGGGCTCACTTACCCCAGTGTGCTATATAACCTGTGGCCTGCAGAAGGCAATGAACACTTCATTACATCTTAGAGTTGATTTGAAAATGCAAATGCAAACCTAAAGGTTCTCCCAGGAGCATCACCTCTGTAAGTTGTTAGTGAAGTACCAAACCTAAAGCAGACAGTGGGATAAACATTTTTGTCTTTAATCCTCAAGTCCTTCCTCCCAATTTATGCATTTATTTTAAAAAATGCTGTTTGGTGAACAACTAGACAACACAGCAGTAGATTTCTCTTTGGATAAACTTGTTATCTATTCACTTCACATAATATATTTATTAAGAAATAATTAATAGAATAACATTGAAAAGGTTTATTTTTACACTGAATAAATGGGGTGATATGGGTGTTTATTTGTTTTGGGGTTTATAACTGAATTTTCAAAGAAAACAAGACTACACAAAGTTCAATGCTGCCATCTGGTGCTGTATAGCAAAACACCGACTAGTTTGAATTTAAAATGGTATTCTTGAAAAGTTGCAGAAATTAATCTACTCACAGCTATTCACATACTGGTGTCTACAGCTGTGTGAGATGAATAGCTCTTTGGTGTCCCCTGACTGTTTCAGCTTGGTTTCCATCATCTACCTTGGGAGATAAGACATTTAATTCACATATAGCTGCATCAAAATAAGGTGTTTGAATAGGGAACTAAATTCCGCCTTTAATCAAAAAAAGGAAAATGATTTATTGAAAAGAGCCAGGACTGCACCATAGACCATTTCTTAACATTGCCAGCCAAGCTATAGTTGGAGGATAGGGAGGAAACTGTGAAGGCAGAGTCACACCATCACTGGCTCCACAAGTCCCACACAGGACTCACCTGACCCCATAGATTCATAAACACAGTATCTCACATAAGAGCCAACCTACTGTCTAGAGCTGCACTATGTAAGTGTATCCAGGAGGATCCACAGAGGAAAAAGTACGGTTAATTCATTGCTGGAGCAATGAAACTCAGACTCAGGGTGAAACCTGAATACTGGGGTCATCCCATCTCGATTCAGTTCTCAGCTATCTCTCAGCTTCAGATATGTGCCAGGACCCAGCTTGAACATGGTTATGAATGGTCTGAGCATCCCTTTGGGCATACCACCTTCTTCCTACCCTATTTTCCCTTGTGCCAAAAACAGCCTCTTGCTTTACTCTCCTCCCTTTCCCATCTCTCTATGCTATGGAGCTATGCGCTTTGTCTACACAGTGATGTCTACATCTGCACAATTTACTTCCCTCCTTCTGTCACTTCACCCATCAAGAATAGGCAAAATGCACCATAAACATTCAGCTAAGAGGAGCTCATTTTCCATTACAAAATTTAGGAAGCCACTTCTCCTTTCATTAACATGCTGTTCAAATTTATTTGAGGCTTGTACCAGCTGCAGCTGGTACCAGCATGTTCTGGGGCTGCATGGGGGCCACAGCAGCAGCTGAGCCCAGCCCTTCCTCCCAGCTGCGGGGTTGCCTGGGCTGCTCTCAGAATCTGGGAGCCCTCTTCTTGGCTTTTCAGGGACATTGTTGCTGTCAGGAGTCAGCCCTGGGCTGTGCTGATATTGAATAAATCTTCCAGGAGCAGTCTAGCCACAAGACTGAGATTTCCCTTCTGTCGAAATAAAGATTAGCTCAGGTAGTGCACTACCTTTCTGGTTTTCTCTCTCCCCCAAAGGTCTCACGCAACTCGTTTCCGCTGGCACCAGCCTGCTCCTTTTGATAAGCAGCAAACTTGGGCAATTGATAACGTCTACATTGGGGATGGCTGCATAGACATGTGCAGCGGCCATGGGAAGTGCACCCAAGATAACTGTGTGTAAGTGCAACTTTTTCTTTGTTCTACACAGCACTGCAGTGTTTCAGTCTTCTGTAATTTTTAACAAAATCTCAGAAAAGGTTTTGACACAATTTGTAAAAGGAAGGAGTTTTGCTTTTAAAACTGAGAAGGGCATCATGACTGCTGACGAACAGGAATAACAGGCTGGGTGCATGCTGGGGTTGGCTCTGGCAGATCTCTGCCTGTTCACACACCATGGATTATATTGCTGGTCTCTTCTCCAGCAGCCTCTGCTGTTGCTTACACTGTGCCTTGACCACCTTCCCATAAGGGAGGGAAAGGAGACTCCTTGAGATTGCACATCCCTCTGAGGACGTACAGTCCTCAAACTCTCCAGAAACCATCCCTGGTTCCCAAGGGGTTTCACACCATCTCCCCTTGCCCTCATCCTGGTGCTGGCTGTAGAGCACAAGAGCGGCAATGGGATGCAACTGCTAAGCAAAACAATAGATGCCAGCTCTTCACAAGGCCAACTTTTGTCTTGAAACTGGTATTGGCTTGATTGCATGGTATTTCTGCTTCATAGCAAGGTTTGACCATGGAGGCAGATGGACTTGATCCTCAAAGTGTTTTATATAACAGCTCACACAGAACTCTGCAAAGCTAACAAACAACAACTAGACCTCCCCAGATTTTCTGTCTGGCAACAGAAAAATACCTTCCAGATGGATGTGCTGCTTTTCCAGTCCACAGATGATAACAGAAATGGGAGAATGATGGTATAATTGTGCTGTGACTATGTTTGATAGAAATATATTCCGCTGCAGAAAAAATACACATATTCTGGCATTGTCCTATATCCCAACAGCACTGAATTACCATGGCATGACCTCCTTGCTGAAATCTGATTAGTAGTAGAAAACATTTCTGTGTTTTATCTAAACTTTGACACAATATAAGAGACGAAAAGCAGGGATTGTATAAAAGAACAACAGTATCTACCCACTAGAACTTTACAGAAACATTTATATTTTAACATTAGCAGGGCATTCTTAGGCTCGGCACATTCTTTTAGGTTTATCTATCAGAGTAAAATGTATTTTACTGATAACATTCTATGTTGGACTGTACTCTGTATTATCAACTACAGTGAAAAAACATGTACACAATGCTATCCTTCCAAAAATTGTTTTTGTTTCCTCATAACTTCAAAAAGTGGCAGATGTTTGAAACCCCCATATGCCAGTTGTGCGCTAGTAAATGATGCAGACAGTCTCTGTATGGAATAACACGGCATCTTGATGTGGGATAACGTGGTGCTGATTAAATCTCTGTGCAGGGCCTTTGCCAGTTGAATTTTGCATTTGTTTTCCTCCACAGCTGTGATGAGCACTGGGGGGGACTCTACTGTGATGAGCCAGAGACCCCACTTCCGACACAACTGAAGGATAACTTCAATCGCTCGCCATCAAGCCAGAACTGGCTGACAGTGAATGGGGGCAAGCTGAGCACCGTCTGTGGAGCGGTGGCCTCGGGGATGGCTCTTCACTTCAGCGGGGTTGGTGTTTCGGCACGGAGGCTGAATGGCTCCTTTTGACAGTATAAACAAGATTGATTTAAAAAGTTAAATGAATAGCAACATGCTGAAAAAATATTAACACAGTAAACACAAAACATATCTATATCTATCTCTCTCTATATAATATATATTCTTTGGTTAGTTGAAGGACAAAGTCAGGTGGGTCCTACAGCCTGGTGCCAGCCAGATACGCTCCAGAAAAGCAGGTACCATGATCTTGGCTATGCTACAGCCAGGAGGTGGAGCTGACAGATCAAAGCACAGTTGAAGTATGTAGACATTCAGACACCTCCCCCCCCCGATAATAGCCTCTTCATAGAACTTTAAAGTACCACAGAAACTGCAGTTTAGTGCAGCTTCTAATCAGCCCACAGAGGTAAATTAATAACTAGGTATTTGCATGTGTATAATGTGCACTTGCTCCTTGGAAATATGTCCGTGTGTAGACTTATCCTTCACTTATTTCATTGTTGGGTATTTTTTCAGTGTTAGCTTAAAGTTGCTTGTGATTTAGCTACCTACACAGCTGTATAAGCCAGACTGCTGCTGAATTAAAGTGTGCTTTAGGTAGCCTCAGGTTTATAAAAATGACAAAATATTATTTTAGAAACATAAAACTTGGGGTTATATGTATCTTTCATGCAAGGGAACTAGGTTCAAACTATGCATGTTTTCTAAAATAAATTGACAAACATTTATATTTCTACTTCCTTCCAGGAAAGGAACCACTAATTAACAGACTAAGCAGGAATTTTGGGAAAGCACACATATTAAAATTGCTGTGCCATTTGATGGTTTGCATAAACTGAGCTATTAGCATGTAATCAGTGAATCATTAACTCTGCATGGAGAACCTAGTTTTGTACACTGGAGGTGTGGATTTTTGTAACTCTTGTATTCAGCATAAAAGGGAAGCCATTCTTGATGCTTAATTTTATAAAGCTGTAGGTGCAAATACCAACATATGTATTTTCCAGATGGAACATAACTGAAACTGTGTTGTCAGAGAAAGTCATTTATTGCTCTGTTGTAGCTTTACTTTTATTATAATTTGTAGAAGTTGTACTATTTTGAAAGTTTTACAACATGAAGCTTTATTAGTAGTGATTGCATAGTTTACCATTTTTTATGTTCGCAAGTTTTGCCAGACAGCACCAGCCAACATAATTTTTCATTACTTTTAAGGGCTGCAGCCGTACATTAGTTACAGTTGACTTGAACCTCACCAGTGCAGAATTCATTCAGTTTTATTTCATGTATGGATGTCTGATAACTCCTAATAACCGCAACCAAGGAGTACTGCTGGAGTATTCTGTGAATGGTGGAATTACCTGGAGCCTCTTAATGGAGATTTTCTATGACCAATTCAGCAAACCCGGGTTTGTAAATACCTTCTTCTGCATATATAATTTCCTTTACTAGCTCAAGTGTTCTTTATGTTTTATAACAACCTCTCTGATTTATTACTTCTGTAATTTACATGTCAGATCTTTAAGAGTTCAGCCTGTCCAGTCCTGCAAGCATTTATGAATGGCTTTAGAGCATGTGTTTGAGCATAAGCATTTGTTCAGCTGCAAGGTCAGAAATATAGGAAGACAGCTACTGCAATAATGTCCATCCTGGTCTTGAAGATACTTTCATTTGCAATCTAGTTCATTACTGACAAGATCAGAAATTCATCATTTGAACTTGTTAGAAAACAGTGTAGAGAAGAGGAACTGAATTTCTGCTGATATCCGTCAAAAGGTCTACACTAAACTCAAACCCAGTTTTAGGATATTTGTGAAGTTCAAACCAGTATAGATATGGGTGGACCTCTTCCTCATTTATTAGTTTAAAAGACTCATAGAAAATGGGGCTGGGAAGGACCCGTTACTTGATATTTTATTTCAATGCACAAATAAATCATTAGCATTTTAATTGGCCCAGTGATTTAAATGTACTATTGACTACTTTTGTAATGGAAATAAGAACATTGTACCGGAACATTGCTATCTGCTCCAGGTTGAAATTATTAAATTTAATTTTACTTTAACATTTCCCGTCTTAACATTTTCCTAATTAGGACATTATGGTCATACCCTAGTAGTCTAGATGATTGCATTTTGTCTCTTAAATCATGGTTTGAGCATGTGTGGTTGCTCAAACCTTGCCAGTCTGGCTGCTGACCCTCCCCACCTTACTCTGAGCACCTGTGCAGGGGATAACATTGGGAGTGATCAAAAAGGGCTTTGATTTGGCAATTTCCCATCGGAAAATGTAGGCTAAATCACCCAACCTTTCTCTGCCTTCCCGATTTGCACCTACTCTAGCAGACAACAGGAGTGAACCTGGTCAAAACACGTGGTGCAGAGCATTGAGAAGTGTCCTCCTCCTGTGGGTTTCCTACCACTAATTTCCATGTTGTATTTCAGTTTTGTGAACATCCTCCTTCCCTATGATGCCAAAACTATTGGGACGCGCTTCCGCTGGTGGCAGCCTAAACATGATGGTCTGGACCAGAACGACTGGGCTATTGACAATGTGTTGATCTCTGGCTCAGCTGACCAGAGGACTGTGATGCTCGATACCTTCAGCAGCGCTCCCCTGCCACAGCATGAGCGCTCCCCTGCCGATGCAGGGCCAGTTGGGAGGATCGCCTTTGACATGTTTATGGAAGACAAAACTACAGGTAAAGGTTTTACGTGGGTCTGAATTAAAGGGCAAAAAGTCAGTGCAGTGACTTCTAAATCTTGCTGCACCCCTGAATCCTTGTCTCATTGTGATGGATGTCATAGGCAATCCCATCACTACAGGCATCCTTGCTTATTATTTTAGTTCACAAAATGCAAAATGAAAATGTGCGATGTAACTTTTCATTTTTTTACTGAGTTAATTTATTTAGAAGATGAATTTATCTTCAAAGAGAGAAAAAAAAGGATGAAAAGATACCAGGTTATTCTAAGCAGGTTTCTTAACTGGTTTGTTTTCTGTTTGTTAATTTCTTTAAATATCCATTAGGGAAGTTAAGTTACATTTTACAAATAAATTTTGTAAAGGAGGAAGTATTTCTGAATGTTCACAAGGCTTAGCAAGTCATAGTGCTGGGGTATACTTTGTGCAGACATGTAGTCAACATCCATAAGGAAATTCTTTTATAACATCCAGTGCAAGAGAAGTTTATATTTTGAATAAACCTCAGGGCCTTACTTCTTGAACATTAAAAAATAATGTTATGTTTACATAAAAAAGTAGTAAGAGGTGCTTTGAGCAATAAATGTAATAAATATGTACATGGGATAGACGGGGTACTGACATTCTGAGGAACAATAAATAATTCTCATGTGGGCTGAAAAATAAAAAAAACTTCAGTGGTTAGCACTACTTTGTGACTGTTTTCTGTACTTCATGTTGTCATTGAAAATTACTGACATTCCCATTTATTTTCAAGTGAATGAACACTGGTTATTCCATGATGACTGCTCAATTGAGAGGTTTTGTGATTCTCCTGATGGTGTCATGATCTGTGGGAGCCATGATGGCAGAGAGGTTTACGTGGTTACCCATGACCTGACTCCAACAGAAGGCTGGATTATGCAATTCAAGGTAAAATCTCTGTCTTCTACATAACTATTCTAAAACCCATTTTGCTTCAATTCTAAGCTGATTTTTCAAGAGCTAGGATTATGTCTATAACTATGCATAAACCATTCCTTGCAGGGAAAAGTGTTGTTATTAGGCTGTTGTTATTTGTCTCGCCTACAACTTGTTGGTCAGCTTTAACACTGCAGGCTATTCTCAGAAGTGACACACTTTTCTCCAGCACAGAAGTTGTATGGACATCATATAGGAAGAATATTAAACATATATAAGGTGCCTATTATGTTACATTGCTGGGTGAAGGGAAAGTAGCTCAAAAATGGCCACACCTCATCTGTGTGAGCATGCATTCACATCAAACCTGTAATCAACCACATATGCATTCACATAAACCTGTAATACAACCCTTTACCTAAAATGAGGAAATAATCCAGCAGTATATGGAAGTTGTAAGGGCCTTTCACACAGTTCTCCTATAAAGAAGGTCCACTGGACAAAACTGACAGGGGTGGCTTCCCCTGAAATGCCCAAATATTAGGTTGTGTGGAAAAGGAGAACAGCTTTATTAGTTATACGGTACAGACACAAGTGACAAAACCTCGATATCCAGAGAGGTGATCTAGCTAGGAAAAAGTTGAAACTCTGAATATGGTGACTGTTCTCAGTCTTGGAAATCTTAGGATGAGATCTGCAGATAACCAGTACCATACAAGCACTGTTACTGACATGATTTCAAGCAAAATTCAGATGTCAGTTTTCAGGTTCAAACGTTTTTTAAACTCTAATCACCACCACAATTAATTCTAATTTACTTATGCTTTCTTCTTTATTAGGTTTCTGTTGGATGTAAAACCTCTGAAAAACTTGCACAAAATCAGGTCCATGTGCAGTATTCCACTGACTTTGGTGTTAGCTGGAATTATTTAGTACCTCAGTGTTTACCAGCTGATCCAAAATGTTCTGGGAGTGTTTCACAGCCATCTGTTTTCTTTCCCACAAAAGGGTGGAAAAGAGTAACTTACTCACTGCCTGAAAACCTTGTGGGCAAGTAAGTATGAGTTCACTGCTTGTTTTGTCTTCGATTCAGTACGTCCCAAAAAACACAACAGGAAACACATCTGCCTATTCATTTTCTTTCAAGAAAGTGCATTTTGCAATGTTTATGCTATCATACACTGTATGGTTTTATTTCCTATCAAGATTGATCATGACTCTTGGTCTGAACAAATGGCAGTTATTCTTGCTTCTCTGCAGTCTGCTCCAGTACAGCATGTTCTGCTCTGTTCAGGCAGCTGTGTTCAATTAGAGAGTAAATTTATGACCTTACTGAGTGGAAAACTTCCCCTTGCTGTCTGCAGTAGTCCGCACATATGCAAACTATTTGTTTTGTTTTGTTTTGTTTTCTGCAAAAAGGAAAATCTCTTATATTCTTTGAGTAATTTGCAAATAAAGTATAACCATAAATTAAATTATCTCACAAGAAGCCAGGATAGATTTCTCCAGCTTCCACAGTAAACAAAATCCATCCATATGTGACCAATAGTACATTTGCGAAGAAGAAGATATGGATATGTCATAAAATCAATTTCAACAGAGACTGACAGATATTACTTGTGGAAGCTTGGGGGATAGTACAGTCATATGTATATTGTATTTCACCTACCTGTTTTCATTTGAGCAAAGTTGTTTCATACATATCTGTCTGTTTTTCTTTGTTTCTGTACGTGTAGTCCCGTGAGGTTTCGGTTCTATCAGAAATACTCAGATATGCAGTGGGCCATTGATAATTTCTATCTGGGCCCTGGTTGTCTGGAAAATTGTAGAGGTCATGGAGACTGCCTCAAAGAGCAATGCATTTGTGATCCTGGATATTCAGGTCCGAACTGCTATCTGACCCAAACACTGAAGGTAATTTTACTGCATGTTTTAAAGAGTGAATTTTGACATGTTTTGGCTGAGAATGAAAGAGAAGGGGAGGGAGAGAGAGGAGATTGATTGCACTGGAAATTTAGCTTTGATTCATGACAGTCTGAAGATACTCAAATCCATTTTCGGTCCTTTTATCATTTTTTAACAAAACTAGTACTACAGTATCCAAGAATTGTTTTGTTTATTTTCAAATAACACTGCCCGATAAAGCTGTGATATAGTTCACTGTTCATTTTTAGATTTTCATTAGACAGAATTCACCCTTGCACACACGATCATTGATCAAGACCTGTAGAAGGATTGTCTTTATCATGATACAGCTTATTGAAACAATGAATACAAGAAAAATCTGGGGAGAAATTATAAAATAATAATATCTACCATACATACTGGATATGTGGAGTGGTGTTACATAGTCTTAGATGACCAGTTACAAATTAGACCAATTCATTTGCACGTGGAAATTCTAATGTACTGGATTACCTCCCAAATATGTTAAAATCTAGCCCTAAAATATTTGCAAATTTAGCCAATCCAGTTCAGTTATGTTCATTCATCTTAGGAAAAAAAAAAAATCTTTACAGTGTCTGGGAGTCTTTCAAATGCATTTAGAAGATCATTTCCAGCTCTGGCCATCAGAAAGGCTTACGATCATAATTACTTGTGTTTTATGTTAAACATCTTTGTTACAGACTTTCCTGAAAGAGCGTTTTGACAATGAAGAAATTAAACCAGATTTATGGATGTCCTTAGAAGGAGGAAGTACTTGTACTGAGTGTGGGATTCTAGCAGAAGACACAACTCTCTATTTTGGAGGTGCAACTGTGAGACAGGCTGTCACTCAAGATCTGGACCTGCGGGGTGCAAAGTATGTCATGTTACCATGTCATTTGAATGGGGAACTCTGTTAAATGCTCACAAAGCAGTAGGCAATACAGCTTATAGCTCAAAGAATTCCTGAGCCACCACAAGCAGAGCGTTATCTCAGGTAGACACTAATTAGATGCTACAACATCCAATGGAGCAAAGGTTTGCATGGCACTCAGGGAGGATGGTCACAGCAGTTTGGAGGTGTTCTTCCATGCATTTGGATCCTTCAGTGTCTCACTGGAGGATTTTATGAGGCTTTTTGGAGAAGTGAATGGGAATCATTTAGTATTCCAGAACTGCCAAGGAAACTTGTTTTCACTGAAAACCAAGTTGGTGGAAAGCATGAGGTTCTCTGAATATATGATAGTTCTTGGTGGATTGGTAACACAGGGAGATGTTTACACCCCCAAACGTAGACCCAGAAGACATCCTTAAACAGGGGTGAGATAACAGTTTAGACAGCTGTCATTGGTAGCAGAGGTCACAAGGATGTGTTTGGCAGAAATTCTCCCTGATGGGATCTATGAGCCACAGTGGCCTAAACAGGATGTGAACAACATGGAGTCTAGCTTCCCTGCATACCCCACATCATCAGCGGTGAGAGGAGTCTAAGTGGAAGTGGTGGCATCCAAGGACAATCTTCACTCAGGATCACCCTCTGGTGCTCTCTGCATCTCACCACTAATTACACCAGAGGCCTGAGAGGTGAGAATACCTCCCTGCAGTACCTGGTCCTATCAGCATTTACACACGACTAGCTTTTCTCAGACAGATTCCAACTGAAAAATGAAAATAAATGGGAAACAGCCTGCTGGAGGAGATTGTGAAGTAGGAGCTGTGGCTTTTTTCATTTAAAAATGTGTATTTCCCAGAGGTATATCTGACCTGGCAATGAGAAGCAGGGGAGCCCTCATGTCCTGCCAGAGCCTGCTAGAGATGTGGTGAACAGGGGAAGGTGATGCACAGCCAATGGTGTGGGAAAGCTGCAGTGCGCTTAGCACAGCTAGTAACACCATGCTTTCTGTCAGAAAGGCCTCTCTGAGAAATAAGGTCTCCATTCCCTACTGTTTTCTGGGTTCAGCTACCATGTCTTGTTTGTCAAGAAACTGTTGCTTTTAGTTGAGTTTTAGAGAGCAAGACCCACCCTACCACAGTGGAAAGGGTCTTCTATGCCCAGGGAAGCAGCAGGTCCCCTTCCCCAGGAATATCCTGGAGTCAGCAATGCCTGTCCTGCAAAGAGGCAAGACACTGCTGTCAACTGTGAACTGCTGGCTCCACTCCTGAGGCACTAGTGGTGTCCCTCACTGAGTTCTGGACATCACCTCTGCTGGTTGGCCTCTCCTGGGGGCCCATACAAGATGTGCTCCATTTGCATGAGGTAGAAAGGATTACTTACCTGGAGAACGATGGAATAACATCAGTTTAGACAAGTTAAGGACATCACATAGAAGACACCTTCAGCATCTCTGTCCCTTGGCTGAATGGCATTAAAGAATTCTATTATTCAGCAGGAATTAATTGGAATCGCATAGCCTTTCAAGTAGGAAGGGGCCTCAGGAGGTCCCTAGTCCAACCTCTTGCTCAAACAGGGTCAACTGTGAATTTAGACCTGGCTGCTAAGGCCTTTTTCCCTCTGAGTCTTGAAAACCGCCAAGAACAGTGTTGAATTAACCATCACAGTATTTTTTTGTCCTTTTATATGCAGTCAGAATCTCCTTTGTTTCAATGCACAACCACTGTCTCCTGGTCCCTGCCATGCCCCACAGCAGAGCTCTGCTCTGCCTTCCTGATGACCTCCCCGTAGGCTGCTGAAGCCTCCTGAAGTCCTCTTTTCTTGAGGCTGACCAAGCCTAGGTCCCTCAACCTTTCCTCACAGGACACATGCCCAGATGATTTAAGTGGCCTCCAATGACTTTACCTCAGTTTATCTACTTTTTTAATGTCCTTCAGTGCCACCAGGGCACCTTGTTAAATTATGTTTAGTCCCCTTTCCACTAGGACTCACACGAAACAGTTAGCATAGCTGCTCTTGGCCAGTCAGTCCCAGTCTGTACCACAGCAGGGGGTTAGTCCCTCCCAGGGGGAGGACTTTGCATTTGTCCTTGTTGAATTTCATGAGGTTCCAGAGGGAATTATAAGGCAATGTTTTTGGAAGCCTTTGTTCTATTTGTACATCAGTTTTACTTGCTTAAAAATTTTGAGCATTTTCAGCATATCTGCTAACAGAAAGGAAACTTCTTGATCTGTACAGATCTTTAATAGATGTAACCCTGTACATTTACTCTTAGATTTCTACAATACTGGGGGAGAATTGGGAGTGAGAACAACATGACAACATGCCACAGACCAACTTGCAGAAAGGAGGGAGTGCTGCTAGATTATTCCATTGATGGAGGCAAGTACATCTTGAAGTTTCATCTAAACTACAGCCTTATTCAGTATTTAAGCATTATAAATATCTGAGGTTATTTTCCATAATCCCCCCCCCCCCCTTGATTTTTGTTATCAGTGTCTTCTAGCCAATTTGAATGCTTTATACAATTACAAAATTGCTCTTGTAATAAGTACAGTAGCCAACTACCCTTAGAAGTTAAGATTTGTCTATTGGAAGAAAATAGCTATTATTTCTGATTTCCAATTATCTCCCTTAAATCTTTTAGAAGAGTCTACCTTATGTTTGTTCTTACTACTAAATCTGCATTTTTTCATTCTAGGGATAAGTTGGACTTTGCTTCATGAAATGGACTACCAAAAATATATCTCTGTCAGGCATGACTATATCCTTCTCCCCGAACGTGCTCTGACCAACACAACCCGCTTGAGATGGTGGCAGCCTTTCACTATCAGCAACGGGATCGTGGTTTCAGGTCCTGATCGGGCACAGTGGGCTCTGGATAACATACTGATTGGCGGAGCAGAGATCAACCCCAGTCAGCTGGTAGATACATTTGATGATGGTAAGAGGCTATGACAGCTATTCTATTGTCTGCCGTGATCTTATTTGAGAAAAGTCCTATGAGCTTGCAAGCACACTCTTTCTTCTTTTTTAACATTGCAATTTTTTTGTTTTGTAGACTAGTACTGTTTCTATTCAGTTCTTCATGCTACTAATTGGGATGTCTGTATACATATATATGCATATATATTTATATACACAAGTATATTTACGTATGTTTGTGTAAATAGATGGACATATCAATAAGGAAGGCTTTTTTTTCAGTCCAACTCATTTCATTTAAATTCTTGGGTAGGGAAGTTTTATTTAATCATATTTTTAAAAATAGTATTATTTAAACATTTAAATTACCTATCTGGAGCTGGTGTTTATAGTAAGTCTGCTAGTAGCTTACTTACTGTGTGTCACTACAGCTAGCCTAGATTTAGTGTTTATATCACTAAAGTACTGTATCTAGTGATTCTGTGGATTCATTACTAAACCTTGATGTTTCCTGAGACAATGCAGTAATTGTATTTAACTCATGTTAATAGAAGGCACCTCTCATGAAGAAAACTGGAGTTTTTACCCTAATGCAGTCAGGACTGCAGGGTTCTGTGGAAATCCATCATTCCATCTCTACTGGCCAAATAAGAAAAAGGACAAAACACACAACATCCTGTCCTCCAGGGAGCTCATTATACAACCAGGATACATGATGCAGTTTAAAGTAAGAATTGTTCTCTCTCTACAAAGTAAATTTTGTAATGAAAAATCATCTAATTTCTCTCCAGAAGTTCTTCTTCTTCCAGCTAGGAAGCACAATTGGATGAATAAATAATGATTTTATATTAAAATTTAAGGGAATTTGTGAAGTGTAGGTAACAGGAAACAGAAAGGTTGCATGAATATGAGATGTCAAAGTCTTCTGACTATATGCTTTGGGGGTTACTGAGAGAGATCGGTGGTCTAATCCCTTTCTCCAGAAATTACTGGATCATCAGACAGAATAAGAATTATTTTCTAAGGTGAGAATGCATGGCATGCAGAATATGCCATTTCCCTCACCTAGTGAATAAACAGAACAGGCAAGGTAGATGTGGGCTGGAAAAGAACTGGCCTATTGAAAATTCAGGAGTGCTCAGAGTAGAAGTACGCCTTTTGCTTACTTGTGTCATGGAAAGTGATCTAAATAATCAGAGAAACTTTTCTGAATATTTTGCTTTGTTAAAGTGGAATTCTGAATAGACAGAGGCAATAAGAAAATGACTTTGTGGTAGTTTCCCAGAAATGGGCCCTTCCCCAATCAGTCTTAAATAAACCAGGAACAAACATGAAGACAAGGTTATAAAAATAGTTGTCTGTTTTGTTATGTTTTTTTTTCTTGGTCTTCTGTTTGACAAGACAGCTCCAGATTTATCCATTTTCAATCAAATTTTCACATTTTCTCAACGTTGCCTATTTTATATTGACTAATATACTCCCTCAAAGCATTGTTTCCCCCACTTACACAACATGCCATCTTTAAAGAAATTATATAAAAGAGAAGTCTGACATACTATTTCCTACAACATGCCAAGACCTCCCCCAAGCTGCTTATTTTGCTCAGCTTATCATCTTTTTCCTCTGGTCTAAGGGCAACATATAAGATAACCCATCAACATTGAATTGTTTGTATTACTGCGCTCTCGTTGCAAAGTGTTTTTCTCCAGACTTTCTCCTCCTTTTCCTTCACCAGTCACAGCGATGATTTTATTTCTAAACTAAGAACTCAGCTGTAGTGCATGGCTACCATTTGGTGCTGAAGTTCTTAAAATTTAGCTTTTGTTACCTATTCAGTACTATATATTGAGTACAGTAATCTTTCTATTCTAACATGGCACAAATATATTTATTGCTCTAGATATGCAGAATAATTCAGTTGTTAAATTTTATTGACTAAATTTTATTGACCCACATTTTTTCGTTATGAGTTATAAATTTCATAGGTGATTAATACAAAGCTCAGTATTTCACTTTCTGAAATACTGAGGAGCTTCCACATCCTGGTGTTTCAGAAACAATGTCTCTTTAGATATTTAATTTCAAATTTAGGAAATTAGTGTCAGGATTCTGTTTGAAAATAACAGTGAGGTAAAATTAAGTAAAAGCAATACCTGAAGTATTGTGTCTTTTGTTTTCCACCCACTTTTGATAATTTTTTTCCAACATCTCTGTTGACAAACCTTTTTATACAGCCTGTAAAGAAAAAAAAAAAAAAAAAAAGCACCACTTCATCATATATCACATTAAATGTCTACCTGACTTGTTACAGCAGCCACTTTTCTTTATGCTATAGATCGTGGTTGGCTGTGAGGCAACTTCTTGTGGCGACCTTCACTCTGTGATGCTGGAGTATACTAAGGATGCAAGGTAAATGATAGAAGAACATATAGACTTTAAAAAAATAGTATGAAATTAAAAACCTCAAAAGCTTTTATTTATTAAAGCATTCACTTTGATGTTCATCTTGTAACAGGATCTGAACAAATCCTGTTTGCAAGCACTGGGATTTGTGTACATAACTCCCATAAATTCTCTTTATAATTTATTCCAGATGCTGACAGATTCATGGCATTCAGCTTGCAGTTACAGTCATGAGCATGTTCCTGTTAAAAATGTGCTCACAGAAAGCCACATTCACAGGAAACTGTTGTTTTAGTGGTACAGGACTGTACATTTAGGACCAAACTGTAATCAAGTGGAGATTACTTAATTCTGATTTGGTCTGTAACTGACAAAAAAAATTATTAACACTGTTTCCTGTGCTGTAGTATAGTAGTGCATTATAATTTGTAAAAGTGAAGATATATCCTGTGCTTGAATGTTTGTGGGTAAACATGGGGCATGGAAAGTC
This sequence comes from Nettapus auritus, assembly GCA_011076525.1. Taxonomy (NCBI): domain Eukaryota; kingdom Metazoa; phylum Chordata; class Aves; order Anseriformes; family Anatidae; genus Nettapus; species Nettapus auritus. Next base: position 13,025,452 of record CM021765.1, on the reverse strand, counting down.
TTCCAAGACTGAACCAGGGTTTCACCTTCTCACCTCTTGTCTATCTATGGCTACAAAGCATGGAAACTGTCACTGACAATCTATTGGGTTTGTTTAGTAAGACAGGTAATGTCATGACTTTAGAGATTACCTTTCATTATTCTTCCAGTTGTTCTAAGAACATATTTGTTTGTTGTTTCCTACAGGACAGATTCATGGCAGCTCGTTCAGACACACTGTCTTCCTTCCTCATCTAATAGCATTGGCTGCTCCCCATTTCAGTTCCATGAAGCTACCATCTATAACTCTGTCAACAGCTCCATGTGGAAAAGAATAACTATCCAGCTGCCTGATCATGTCTCTTCCAGGTAGGTTACCAAAAGGTCAGCTCACTGTGGGCCTCTAAAATGTCAGCTGTCTTGCTGGCACTGTCAGCTTTGGAACAACTGGTGAATTAACAATGCTTCTTTATTGCTGGATTTAGATCTGATACATAATTAATTATTTTTGAGAAAGCTTTTTGTTAATAATGTGGCTACTGCCAATAACGTAGCACTCACCCATTCAGGTTTGGTCTGTCTTTCTAGTTATTAAATCACAGCCCTTTCATAAAACATTTTTCATTTCATCTGCTACTGGCCTATTTGAACGTACAGATGTGTTTAATTGCTAGATAACATTGTATTTGGGTTTTGATATTTGCAGTGCGACTCAGTTCAGGTGGATTCAGAAAGGAGAAGAACTAGAGAAACAAAGCTGGGCAATCGACCACGTGTACATTGGGGAAGCATGCCCTAAGCTCTGCAGCGGTCATGGATATTGCACAACTGGAGCCATTTGCATTTGTGATGAAGGATATCAAGGTTTCATTTTTTCAATTTCTTTCTTATACTTCCGCTACAGTCTAACCTAGCTCAAAAGTAAACAAAAGATATAGACAGAGTGATATATCCTGTCTACATTTATCACTGGAATGCTTGAGTAACAGACTATAAATTCATAATTTGGCAAGGCTGCAAGTAACAACTGTTCCCTTCCTTTACTCTTCCTGGGTTGAGTCAGTAGTCTCTGCTGTCTGGCTGGCACTGTATTTAAAGCCCATTCAATCTGCATTGAGGGCAGGATGTGGCTAACTGCTTACCCAGACACAGATTTCACCCCTGTATTCCTTCCAAGGGTGCAGTCACTCCCAGGGGATGTGTACATGGGATCTAGATGTTGGTGGCTGGCACCTGCAAGGGATTCAGTTCTGTACCCCATCACAACAGACTGCTCTGCTCTAATGCTGCGATTCAGATGAGCAGATGTCTAACGGTACCCGAGTGTCCTCATGAAATTATAAGTGCTCTGTGAGAGTGGAGCCAGAGTGTTTAGAGCCATCCAGGACAGTCTTGTAACTTTATGAGTTCAGATCCAGGACAGTCTCGTAACTTTATGAGTTCAGATTCCTTCCCAGTTTTAAAGGCATTTCCCTTCAACCACCTATTTGAGGTTTCCCTTGTTGACACCAGTGTAAAACAGGAGAAACCTTGTTGTAATACGTGAAGTTATAATGCTGTAAAAAATAACAGATTAGCAACCTTGATTACATAAAAATGAAATCTTTACAGCAATGTGTGCACTATTAATCAATCTGCTGAAACATATTTAGCCTGTATTCACACTGTATACTGGGCCTGTAGTCACACTGTATACTGTAACTTGAATGTAATTACAATGGACTCTAACTGAATTTTCCCAATTCTTTTGGGTTTTGTGTGTTTTATAACTTCACTGTGTCATTTTTAGGTGACGACTGCTCTGTTTTTAGCCATGATCTCCCCAGTTATATTAAAGATAATTTTGAATCTGAAAGAGTCACTGAAATAAACTGGGAAACCATTCAGGGGGGAGTGATAGGGAATGGATGCGGACAGCTGGCACCCTATGCCCATGGAGATTCACTCTATTTTAATGGATGTCAGATACGACAAGCTGTGACTAAGCCTCTGGATCTCACCCGAGCAAGGTAATACTGTGAGCATAAAATGCTCTTTCAGCAGCTCATGAGAAATGAAATTATTCCTATGCATGTGAAGCCATGTGGACCAGCACTGAAAAGGATGGACTAACCTGGCTCTACTGTGCAGTCAGATGTGGCTGGCAGATAAACATTAGGGTTGGCAGAACGCTTTGTGACTTTTATTTGGGAGATGGAGAGTGACGAGGAAGCGATGTCAGGTGAAAAGGTCAGATGTTTTCATCACGCCCAACAGAGCACTGCCTGGTAAGCCAGAACTGACGATGAAGCCATTGGCAAAGGGTGGATACCAGACTGTCTGGATCAGTGGCTGATCTGATAAGACAAATCCCATGTTTGTATGTGCCTCCATGGCAGTCATGAGTAAAGATGCTATTAGCAATTATGGACTCATTTTCCTGTTTCAGTTGTCAAATAAAATTATATTCACCTGGCAATGAGCAGGAGTATCTTTTTCATCTATTAAGTCTCTATGGCCATGGAAAAACAAATGTGACCAGCCTGTCCTCACCCTTAACAGAGTGACAGTTTTCTGGATTGGTTTTGTATTTAGCTGTCTAACAAATAATTAGAAACAGGGTGAATCAGCAACTGGGCCAGATATAAATCAGACACTTCATTTCTTGTCTGAACACCTAGGTAGGATATTAGAAATCTTTTAGACACTTTGTTCAACCTTTATTTGCCCCCTTTTTAGCTTTTCATACACTCATTTGCATATTGATTCTGTTTATGTATCTCAGTTTTGTGCAGAAACGTTGTAAAATTGTATCTATTGACTCCAAATGTATTGAAATATATTATACACAGTAAATTATTAGTTTGAAAGGAGAGCTGTGTTTTAGAGACATGAGAACAGTTTATTTTGCATGTTAAAAGTAATGATTCTTGAGAATCCTGAATTTTTTAATAACTGCAATAAATCTGGAAGTGCTGTTGTTCTTGTTTGAATACTTTCTGCATATTGAAAATACCTTTTCTCTCTGTGTTTTACAGCAAAATCATGTTTGTTTTGCAAATTGGAAGCATTTCACAAACAGACAGTTGCAATACCAATCTAAGTGATCCTAACACTGTAGACAAGGCAGTGCTCCTCCAATACAGTGTAAATAATGGAATTACATGGCAAGTAATTGCACAGCATCAGCCAAAGGACTTCATACAAGCCCAAAGAGTGTCTTATAATGTTCCCCTGTGAGTACCTAGTCGCATTTCATTACCTCTAAATGCACAAGATTCCTGCTAGGAAAGACTTTATCTTTGCATCACTGCAACAAAAACAAAAGGTTGTTGGGAGGGTAGGAAAAGAAGGAAGTTTAAGTGGAAGGCTGATTAAAAATATACAGTGTAGTGTTTAGCAAAATTCTTGGAAAAAATACCCAAGAGAATACTTCTTTGGAAGATAAGAGGAAAAAATATTTAATTTCTCCTTCTGTGTGTGCATTTTTCACCATTAAATGTTTTGTGCTTATAGCATGTTGATGTGCTGGGGTGTACAAACAATGCTTTGGCTTTGCTCTCAGTTCATGATGGGGGTTAGACAGAGAAGTGCAAGACTTTGATAGTCTGGAGCTCTCACAGTCTCTTGTGTTTGTGACAACAGGGAGGCACGAATGAAAGGAGTCTTACTGCGTTGGTGGCAGCCCCGTCACAATGGAACAGGTCATGATCAGTGGGCTTTGGACCATGTAGAAGTCGTTCTGTGAGTATCAGCTTCACCTCATCCCACCCCATCTCCCCATCTCAGAAAGTGCTGAAATACCTCCAGCACGGCACAATTGTTAAGCTCAGTAAGAATTGTTTTGGCCCAGGGAAACCTTTGAAAATCAGTCTTTGCTAATGCTTTGCCCTGGCAGCAACCAGCAGCAGTTAAGATGGCCATGAAATAAGCAGCACAGCAGGAGTATGTGTTTTGTCTCATGGAAAAACACAGGAGGGAAAGTGGGGCTTTATCACCACCAAGTATTGGTGTGTTCCTATAATGCAGTGATGACTGTGAAATATATTGTGCTGGAACATAAGAAAGGACATTTCAATGCTGTGCTGCCATATAAAGCTGATTTATGTCCTTTTGAAGATACAAGAGTCTGCTGTATTGCTCTTTGCACAGAGTAATGTTGTTGTGCCTCTGAAAAAATTGCATTAGCAACTAATGCCTTATTCATTTCCTTTTTTAGTAAGAAGGATACTGTTCAGAAACAGGGTTCACTATATCAGGTTCCTATGGTCCGAGCTCTATATTCATCCCCTTGTCAAGATTTACCAAGTAAAGTGTCTTCACCCTCTTGATTCTCCCATTATTGAGATGGGTTTCGCTCACAGCTAACCCATTTTTTTCCTGTCTTACGTCACAAAGAGATGACCTGCTTTTTCTCTAACAATTTAGTTCCAGTAGAAGTGAAATGCTAGTGGATTCACGGGAGGGAGCTCATCGCTGACAGTGGTTGGCAGAGAGAGGCGTGCCTGCTCCATAGATAGGTTCAAACGTTCCTTTTATTGAATAATTTAAAAACCAACAATGAAGAAATTAGGCTTGGATAACATCCAGACTGTGTAATTATAAGGTTTCTATATTTAAATCTGAATTATTACAGACACTGCAAGTAATGTTTTGTAACAATAGCAAAGTGGATTATCTGATTGCTAGTTAGCCCTGTTCTTCCTTCCACCAAGCAGCACCAGCTTGCATGGCACTCATAATCAACCCCAAGCCAAACTGGTCCCAACTGAGTAACTGTACACGCTCTGCTGCTTTTACACACCTTGCTGGGCTCTGCTTCCATAACATTAAGCTTAAAGCTTGAAGGAACAGAGGGATGGAATTCCTGGCTTAGTTCATCTGTGGCTGTACGATACTGCATCAATAAAGATATGAAAGAGCATAAACCTGCAGGAAAAGTTTAGGAAACAACAGGAGAGGGAACTGCTAGTTATAAAATATTCACATTTCTTTCTGCATTTCATTTTTTTTTTAAAAAAAAAGGAAAAAGCAGATGGGGAAAAAAATAGAGCATACTATTACCCATTAGTCCAGGGAGCATAAATAGGAATAAGTTTTTTAAAAGGGATTCTTAGGCTAAATTCTGAAAAACTTCTTGGACAATGAGATTTGTCAAGTTGTAGTCTAAACAGACAAGTCAAGTGGTAACAATTCAATCACAAGATCCATTTTATACTAGAATGGAAAAAGCAATAGAAATGCTATAGCAAGCAATCAAACCTTGCCTAGGGAAGGAACCAGATGGGCAAGCAATGCCTCCTTCCTTCAATTCTTTGTACATAGATGCTCCCTCAGGAGGCCTGGGTTTTCCTTCAGCTCTGCCACTTCACACTGGTCACTTTACCCCTCAGCACTTCAACTTCTTCACCTGTAAAACGATGAAGATGCTGTGTCATTGCCATGGAGTGCTTCCAGGCATGCAGAAGGGAGCCTGGATCAGCACTAACCTGTCTGTTAGCACTAACCATCCTGCACACACCAGGGCCACCAAGGTGTTAAGCCACACTATGAATACTAGGGATAGGACTTACACTTAGTATTCTTACATTTTCCAATGACCAGTGTGGGCCTTAATCTCTGAATTTCCCGGGATTTTCAATGGTTGAAAGACAAAGAAGGTGGGCAAGGAAGAAGAACCATCTTAGAAAGGCCAGTGTGCAACTGCAGAGAGGCTCAGCACCCTGTAGCAGACAGAGACAGCCTGAGCTCCCAGACCACACTGCCTGTCTGCCTGTCTCTCCCAAAAGCAGTGTAAGGGCCCTTCAGATGCCTGAAGGTACCTAAAACACAAAGTAAAGGTCCTGTGAGTAGAAGCAATGTGTCAGCAATCCTGTACTTTCTGGACATGTTTTTCTTCCTTGTCTGATCTTTTCTTTCACCCACTGTAAATTTTCTTTCATGTACAATCCCCATACAATTTAAACTGAGATAAAAAAAAAAAATAGAAATGAAGGTGCTGGAAGTGCCAGGCACAGAAACCCTGCCTGCCCCTGGGGTGAGTAAGTCAACTCACCAGGTTAGCACTCTCCTAAGAGGCAGGGAGGCAGTGTCCCTTTGGTGCTTTTCTCCATCCACCCATGTTCCCAGAGAAAGAGCAGAGGAGTCATGGCCTGAAATAAAATCATTCAGTAGGATGATGTAATTACTACTTTCTATTAATTTTATAGGGAGTCAGTAGGCTTCTGCCTCGCTTATTCTTCCCAAAGCTGAGACACATTAGGAAACCTCTGTGACTCAAGTTGGAAATAATCCCTGCTGGCTATCTGACCTTGTCTCAGAAAGCCATGAACATCTCTGGCTCCAGGAGCTGTTGACGGTCTGTGTCTAACACAGTCTGCACTCTGTACCCTTATAACCCTGCCACTCTTTGACCTGAAAGAGACTCCAGCTAATGATCACAGACATACACCCCTCTGGCCACCATTCCCATTATCCTCTCCGGCCCTGTTAAAAGCCTGCTCACAGATGTCCTAGATTTTCACACTTTTTCCTGCTCTGTGTACCCACGTCACTGCAGCAGGCAAGCCTCTAACCTGGGTGGCGTTGTAACAAGGAGCCAACCTATGCCAGGAGGTGTGGTTCTGGGTGCAGAGAAAATCCTGTTTTTCCATACATCTCATCCTGTCAGCCCACAGGGTAGGGGAGGAAACAAATGTTTTCCTGAATCCTCTAGGTGCTACCTGTTGTCTGGGCTGTCTGCAGACCAAGAGGTGGGCAGAGCTCCACCCGCAGGTGCTCTGCCAGCCTCTCCTCAGCCCGAGGACAAGTCAGCAGTGCTCTTTTTGAGAAAAATATGGACTAGAGCAGGAAGGCAAGCAAGGAAAGCACCTGCCTGCAGGGAGAGCTGGTCTTCAGGGGTGTAGCACAGATAAAGCTTTTCATGATTTTATTCCCCACCCAATGTGGGAATGTCTCTGATCCTCATTACATTCCTCCCCAGAAATGGTCCACCCCAGGGAAAATATGTGAATACCTGTTTTCATGGCTCAACTCTTCTTAGCAATCCAAGGATTTGAAATTGATTCTGTCATGAGCCCAGCTGCTGAGTCACAGCACAGATAGAGCCTACAGCAATACATAGCCAAGGTCACAACGCTACTCAGTCTAATTGACTGAGTCAAGGGACATCATCCTCTTAGCAGCAGACGTTTTCAGGATGCGATTTTTTTGTTTCCTCTTTTGCTGTGTGTGCAAAATACATGATGGTATTAAGAAAAGCCAAACGGGCCCTTTTGTATGTTCCTTAGAATCACCTCCCTTTTTGATGTAATAGTTGAATCTCTCATTAAAAAAGCGGTGTTGTTAACACTGTACTGCAGCTGCAAGTGGTGCTCAGCTTGAGCCCCTCTTTCCAGCAGGTGAAACGCAGTACCTGCTATGAATATGGTATGCATTAAATTGGTCTTGCCAACTAACCATTTGCCAACTTCCTTTAACACGGGTTGATGTCTGTCATGTGATGGGGAGAGCATAGTAGTTATCAAGATGTCCAGTCCCTTTAAGGCTAGTGCCTTTTTAGTGCCACATTTTTTCTCTCCATTTGTAAGGAAAGCTTTGGGCACAACTCTCACATGTTCCATGACTGTGGCTCTTCTTAGGATTAAAAAATAAAAAAGTGTTTTACCCCAAACTTTAAAAAGAACACTTTTTTGAATGCCCCTTTATTCCTGCCCTAAGAACAGCCCATGTCCAACTCTGCATTTCATCTGCACATTGTTCCTCCCTCTTAAGTACAGCTCACAGCCTGCTACTCAGATACCACGCACTTTTCTGCATGTGCACCTGGAATTGCCATTTCTCTGTGGATAAGGCAGGCCCTCACTGACCTCCCAAATCTGAATTCTGATACAAAGTACTGAGAACTAAAGGACTATGATAAACTGAATACTAGTGGTCTGGTGTTGCTTTCTTTGCACCCCAAAATTCATAATGTAATCCATGGGAATTTGAGTTGTACAAGGAATGCAAGTCGTATTACCCCCACTTAACTTTTTTATGGTTAATTGTTGGAAAACAGAACAAATCCCTCCATAGCCATCACTCCATGCTCTTCATTGTCAAGATATTCTCACACTTTTGGCACAAATGATTTAGTAAGGAACTTAGGTTGCATTTGGTGCAAAGAATGTTCATTTGTATCTTGCAACATTGAAATCTAAATTATATATCCCAGCTCTAGCAAAGAGTTTTTATGTGGAAAAGTATTTTCATCTGCTGTATTTTTTTTACTATAAAGCAATGATTTGAAAAATGCATTTAAATTAAAGTTTAAACATAGTTATAATAAAGAACAGAAATAGTTCAAACATTAGGTAGTTATCTGAATATTCACAACATTTATGCCAAATTTAATATGATGCAATCTGTGCTTTTATGACATGTTTATTATGTTTCTAAAAAGTGCATGCTGAATTTTATAGAAAATAAAAATATAAGCATTGATTTGAAATATCAGGAAATAATTTCTTCAATTTTTATTTTCAAAAGAGATGAAAAGTCCTATATTGCCTCTAAACCTCATCAGGGTTTTATGACTAATCACAGTGCTGCATGCATTGAAAGGCATTTTCTAACTTGTGTTGTATTTCATTGTTTGCTGTCATTGGTTTTACACTAGAATAAGGTAAGTACTTTCCCTGAATCGATATCAAATACATGTTGCTGCTACAGCTACAGTACTTTCACAAAAAGTTTTGTCACTGATAGGTCGGTGGAAAATCCTTTGTACTCTTGGAGATGTGCCAGGGAACTTTATAGGGCCCTGGTCCTGCAGCTGTGCCCAAGGGCAGTATCAGGGGAAGTTTGGCAGAAGGTGTTCAGCATCTTGCCCCTGTAGTACAGCAGGAATTTCATTAAGGCCGAAGCCAGAAGCACTTCTTCAGTGCAATAAGACCCGCGAATGGAGGGCAGCCAGGGCATTGCTTGGGCAAGCTCTCAGCTCTGTGTGGGAATTCCCACTTTTTTCTGTAATTAATGACCACAGAGCTGAAGCCACAGCCAGGTAGCATATGTCAGCAAATATGTATGATGGCATAGACATACATGCCTCTTGGACGTACAGCAAGAGTTTGCCAGGTAGTTCTTGTTTCTTGTAACTATACTGGTTTGTGCTGCCCCAATTAGAAACAGTCAACACTGTGACTGAGCTGTGGGTTCAGCTGTGGGCATCTCACTGGAGCCAAAGAATGTTTGTTGTCAATATAAGTCATGAGGACTTCAGTCAGAGCACGTTGCTTTTCTCATAATCATCCTAACAAAGCATTTGTAATTCAGCCACAAAATTTACCCAAAGCCTAGTCCTGAGAAGCATGCCTTTGCTGTTTTCTAAGGCTTTGTTCATGTTTGGTTTGGTTATCTAAATACTTTTTGTTTCTATTTGGTTCCTGATGTTCCCATCAATCAGAAATAAAAACATGAAAATAAGTGACATTAGATATTTTCTTACTTACTTACTTTTCTTATTTACTTACTTGCTTACTTACTTACTTTTCTTACTGCATATTTGTATTCTATTTGGTTATGTTCTTTTTCACAAATTTTAAATTGCAGATTTTACTTCAGACTATGCTTTTGGAAATATAAAATAGTCAGAATGGCCTACTAAGGACCCAGGTGGCCTACTTAAGAGTGAATTCTTCTCATAAACTGCGTTATTGTACATATTTACTGAGCGTGCCCTAAACAGAATTTTGTTTTTCTATATCGACTGCATATTGATTTCATCTAATTAGTGTAACTCCAGTGACTCCACTTGAAAGTTACTTAGGATTTCCTATCTAAGCTGGAGCAGTATTATCGTCAATTTATTTTTTACCATTAATGCACCCAAAACTGTAGAACAGATTATGTAGTAATTGCTCCCAGTATTTGTTTTTGTTGCTCTTTGCTTCATCAGCAGATAACTATTTTGGATCTGCTCTTTTCACCTGGTGGTTCAGTGAATCCACAGAAGAGGAAGAAAGCTCAGTGCACTGACAGGCCATTACAGACTTGCAAAGCAGCCTCCAAGTTGCCACTGATATCTGAGCAATGTTTCCCCTCCACACCCTCCATTTTGGAAGGGGGGGCTTATTCCTCGTACAGCTTGATGCTGCCTTGCATATTTTGGGTGCTCCAAACAAGAAAATAACAGCAACGAATGCCAAAGCCTTTATCAGTCTGTACAAATACAGATGGAATTTTTTGTTAAGAGTATTGAAAGTATTCTTAAATCCACCACATGCAAGAAATGCATAATTCTGCTGCAAAATTTATTGTGTAATTCTTATTGTGGTCTTACAAAGCACTATTGGTCTCTTTTACCAGTGCTGTTCTCCTACCAATGTATAAAATTAATTCAGATAAATAAATATGGACTTATTCTCATTTTGTGAATATCAAACTATACATGATAAACAATATAAGGCAATAAAGTACTGTAATTTATACGATATATCAATTTACCTATAACAAGAGTGAAAAACATGCCATTGTCTATAGTAGGCATGAAGTTTTTATGTGGAAGCCTACCTCAGACCAGTGAGAACAAGTTTGAACAAAGTCAGTACATGTAAATAAAATAAGCATTTAGTTCTTGGCAATTTACATTGCTCTGATTTTTCACTCACTGCAGTGTTCAGTGTAAGACAAGGAATACATGTATTTTCTTTGTTTGTAACATCTTGAACATCTTCTAAAATAACAAAACAGACTGAATATACATTAAAAAATAGTAAATCACTTCTGCATTTTAGGTAATGCTTTCTTTGTTCCTTTTCTTATTTATTTCATTTCTTTTTCTTTTTCTTTTTTTTTTTTCTGTTTGTTAGTTGTTTTAAACATCATTATCATAACATTACGGCCAAATACAAAATGGAAGTGAAATACAGGCTAGATGTACCTAGCAGCATCCAAACCAGTGACAACCTCTGCTGAGCTGCTGCTGACCATGAGCAGAGCAAAAGCAGCAGGGAGTCAGGCAGTACACGAAGACCCTGGGACCAAGAACTGCAGCTCAGGGTGCTCTGGCTGCCTAAGTCTTGACTAAGCTGAGGATCCCACACCCAAGCTCAATCCAAAACTAGCCAGGTCCAGAAACAGCAAATATTTCAGCCAAACACCTTGCCAGGCTGTATTTGGATTCATGTACCCAGAGCAATGTCACTTGGAATTGGTTTAAGGAACTTTTTGCTTCTCAGGCAACGGCTCCAGCAACTAGGGATTACAGAGAAGGCAATTTTAAGATCTCCTTCAAGCCCCACGATCAATGGCAGCAACTTTCAGCAGAGAGCTCAGGGCTGCAGTTTTCCTCCTCCCTTCCTCAGTGAGATGTTCACCACCACACTGAGGGAGATGCTCCATGGAGTACCTGATCAGAATGAAGACTGGCCTTTAATGCTTCTTTGTACTTGAGCTACCAAGTGGCCTTAAAACCATACAAACTCACCACTGGCAGTCTCTTGCACAAAAATTATTAATTAGCACAGAACTTTTCAATTTAAAAAGTCATGTAAAAGTAAAGGACAAGTCAAACTAAGAGCAAAATGCTCTAGAGCACTGACTTACTGTGAGAGCGCAAAAAGTTGTGCCGAACACATTCATTGTCACCAGGAGCTGGAAGGTTTGTTTTTTTGTAAAATTGGGTAAAGAAATTTGCAAACCAGTTGGGAAGCAACTTGGAATTACTTGGCGGTTTATGTTCTAGATTTTAACACAAATGCTTTTATTCAATGTAGTTAATCACAATCTAGATTAGCTGTTGAAAATGGTGTAATTTCCTTATATGTGTTTTTTAGATGAAGTTATTGTACAAAAGCCAAAGTTATCTTTGCCTCTGGAGGATCATAGTTATTTTGCAAAGCATGCAATTATTTCTTTTTCCTAGGGCCATATTCACTAAAAACAAGCTTATGCACTAGAGAGGAAAGTATAACTGATCACAGCCTGAGTATTTACTTTTTACTCACAGGGAAAACTCACAAATGATGACCTACCTTGCACCCACAAATGGGCGATTTGTTGACTGCAGTATCTGCTGCAGGCCTTTATTTCATGTATCACCTTTAAAATCTGAGGGACTCCTTGGTTCAAAGGCTTCTGGTAACATTCAGTCCCTTGGATTGAGATGTGTAGGCCTGGCATCCTTCTCCCATTGCAAGGTGAAATGAGAAAGCACAGGCTCCTAAGGGGGTAGGGAGGACTGGGAGAGAGAATCAGAAATTAGCCTGAGACTGCACAGATTCACTGAGATATCACTGTTCTTTCTCCTGGAAACCAAAAGAAAATTTGGCCTCATAGTTACCAATGTTTGTTTTGTTTTGTTTTGTTTTGTTTTGTTTTTGTGGCTGAAGCTCCTTTAGTCTGTTGGAGTTGTCCTCATTGTCTGCATGGTTAACGTTGTGCCCCATTCCCTGAGACAAATGGCATCCTCTGGCTGCTTGTGTCTTGTGTACATGTTTTCCATGGGTGGAGAGGGGTGACTCTCAGGTGACTCTGTATCTTTGTCTGGCCGCAATATCTGACACTATTTTGTTTTTAGAAGTAGTTATCTGGTCAAAAGGTCTTTCCCATGCCCTGGTCCTGCAATGTGCCACAGTGGCTGTCTTACAGCCCCATCTCAGCGGCTAGATACGGCCAAGCACGCTGTGAGCACTAGGTCTGGGAGGAGGCATCCTGTGTAAGGAGTACAGAGAGCACAAAGCTTTTCATTCTCATATAACCCAAAATGCAGTTTGACTATAGTTTTACACAGACCTGTATTTTTATATATGCCCTGAGGATATGGATATCTATGTAAAGGGACCAGGAAGAGCCACAGCCAGATGAAGCCCTGTGGCTGTTGAGCAGTCCTGTACCACAGCTCTGTATGCAGAGCTCTGTGTTCCTGCACATGCAGGTCTCTCCAAGTTAAACACACGTTTGTATGTGCATGAGGATGCACCACAGATGTTCCAGCTGCATTTCCAAAGCTGCTGACTTTTGTAAACTGAATCCAGCTCTCAGGAGCTGGATTTCAGGTGCCCAAGTCCCAGGCAGCATTGTCCACTGCTGCCCTCTCATGGTTCCTTCTTCCCTCAACAGAAGTAGAAACCTGAATGAAGTGGGATGGAACTTTTCCTCCACGTGCGTCTGAACAAGTGTCCCTCCTTCAGTCAGGATGCAGTCAGGCTGTTCTCTAGCCTGGTCTCCTCCCGGAGGCAATGATGCTTTCTTCCCAGATCTGTCTTTAATTTTGGATGGGGAGTGTAGGAGAGGAAAATGTTAACTCTGCATAGAAGTGTTATACTTCATTTCCTCTATAGTAAAAGTAGAAGATAATGAAGCAGAGTAAAGCTTTTCCTCTGTTCTCAAGATAAAGCAGTTAATGTTCTGAGATAGAAGGTTTCTGGCATATAAAGCCGCAGTGGAGAAATGCCCTGCATTGAGAGGGTACGAAGTGCATAAAGCTTAAGTGAATCTGGCCCTAGGCATCACAAGCTTTAATTAGTTGAAAGCTCTTAACCTTTCCCTAAGATAATGAACTGTAAATAAAAGCAAAGTGGGACAGATTCTCAATTGCCTTCTTCCTTGTTGTACAATGGGTCTGCTTTACACCGCTTTGTGTCTTGAAAGGCTATGCAAGGAAAAAGAAGAATCTGTCCCACTAGCTCACTGCTCCAGAAGAAATTCAGGTACCTATTAAAAACTAACGTTCTTCTCTTCCTCCCCCAACCCCTTCGATTTTAACAGCACTCGCAAACAAAATTACATGATGAATTTTTCACGGCAACATGGGCTCAGGCATTTCTACAACAGAAGACGAAGGTCACTTAGACGATATCCATGAAGAAACGAGAAATTTATTTTTTCCTCCCAACATGTGATGTGTTGCTTTCCATTCTTTAAATCTAGCACTGCATCTGGTTTCAGGACTTATCTGCAACTGGCTTGATGAATAACTGAAAGCCTTTCTCAAGGCAGAGTGTACACCACTTTTTCGCACTGTGAACTAATGAGAAGTGACTTATTTTCTCATAGGTAAATGTTTTAATGTTGATGTGTCTGTGAAAATTGTGATCTGTTGTAATATCAGTTTACAGTGGCAGTATTGGAAGTAAGCAACTAATTCTGTTTAACGGGAAAAAAAAAGTTTAAGCACAAAGACTTTTCAGATTTTATGTTTAAAAAACGTACATACTAAGTACAGAATTTAACATTCTTTGTCACATAGGTATTTAAGTGCACTGCATTTCAGCTCTGTGTCATTTTATATGATTAAGTTATCATTGTTTGTCCTCTTTGTATTCTCTTCTACAACATGACACATTGGCACTGTATGTACTTGTTTTGTTGTTGTAATATTTTTGCTGCTGATTTTTGGGCTATTTACCTTCTGACAAAATGTATTAAAAAAAAAAAAAAAATCAAAGTACCTAATCAAGAAGATAATTTCAAAAGTAGTTGTAAAGGCGTTGGTATCTTTCAGTCTTATCCTTTGATATGTCTGTTGGCTAGCATTGTTTTGTGGATTAAAAAAAAAAAAAAAAAAAAAAAAAGGAATGCTTGACATTAAACTTTTTTCTACTGAGCAGTTGTGGATGAAGCCCCAAACAGAAGTCCCCATTTCCTTGTCTAAATGTAGTCAGTTCTCTGCAACTGATTTACTTACAGTAACTGCCATTTGGTGTCTGTAGTAATGAAGTGATTTGTAAACAGTGAACGTTTCATTGTGTTCTCTTTGGTGTTTGTTTCTCTTGCGGGTCATGTTTGTATCTTCTGATAAAGTTGTATCTACACCAGCAACGTTATAATGCCCCTATAGCCCTAAACTGTCTATTATCATAAATAAAATGCTTCACTTTATGGTGAACCAAGCTAAAGATCCATGCTTCAATAAAAATGTCAACAAATGATTCTGATGTTAGACTTTTCAAGCCACGTGGGCTTTACAAGAAATCATAGACCAAATTATTTTACTAAATACCTAGATTCTAATGCAAGCACTGATCTTCATTTTTCTTGGATACTTAGTACATCACACCCACCAGCACGTTGAAAATAGCAGTGTCTGCAAACACAAACCAAGAGATCTTCCCAGGCCGATCCATTGGCACAACATGGCTGTTGGAACAGGTCATAGTGCAAAGAATGAAATGGGACCATGGACCAATGTGCACACTCACTTTTCTTTACCTGCAAACCCAACACAGAGGTGTTATGCACCCACGGTGTCAGTGTACACCTCCTCACTGCTTGGCCGGTGCATAACCTCTCAGGATGGAATATTGCACAGTCAAAGTCTGAGGACAGATGGCGGTGCAAATCGATGTTTCCAGGCTCTGAGGACTACCATGCAGCACAAAAGGAGCCTGCTTCAAAACAGACAGAAGTTGCTAATTGTTCACACTGTACTAGATAGCTGATCCATTGCAGGCCTTGCTAAAGGATGTTCCACATGTGAAATGTTTTCCTCGATGCAAGAGGAGACTGAAAAAGTCCTTGGAAGAAAAATCCATCATGGGTTACTGAATAGAGAAACCACAACACGTTCAGGAAATCCTCTGAACCAGTAATGAGCTGGGGGCATGAAATGGGCAAGTATCAAAGAGGAGTATCATATACACATGCTATGCTCTTACATCTTGCTTATGTTTCTGGCCACTGGTTGTGACACTATACCGGCCTGAACCAGTAGAACATTTGCTATAAATCCATGCTCAACCACATAAAATGTATTTAATTTTTAACTTTTTCAATAAAAGGTATCTGAGCAGTGCAGAACAAAAAATCAGGGCATTCAGTGACCTACTAGTCAAAACCTTGGCTTGGTCAAAATTCTGTAATGCATCTTTGACAGAACTGGAAACTTACTGCAAGAGCCCAGCTTGTGTGCGTGCTTTCAATCCTTGAAACAAGATAAATGATCAATTCAGAGAAAGAGCAGAAAGAAAGAAATAATATTAAAGAGTATAATATCTTAATGTTTGGGCAAGAGATTTTAAATTATTGTAATAGAAGTTTCATCCACTGAACAAACAAAAATGCAAGATATAAACACTCCTATTTTTAAGATAATTTTATTTGTCCTAATATGACGATATGTAAGTTACATTTCGATCTAAAATGTTTGCACAGCTAGTGTTTTGCTAGGGAGTTAATTTATATTAAGGACAACAAGATAGATACAATGAGGCAATTAGTCTGACTTCATTTTCCAGATAAGAGACCGGCATAGTCAGAGAAGACGTTTTTCACAATTGTATTTATTTCTCTCAAATACTGTATGTAACCACTGAGGAATCCCTCAAGGCATTTCACAAGAGCTGACTACAAGCTGCACACAGACTTTCCTCAAGAAAATCGTCCCTGCTGGTAGATTTCCAAGTGATACTGTTGTTTGCCCTTTCCAGATTCCAGGAAGTTCTTCCTCAATTTTCTTCCATTCCTACAGCACACAAGGTAGCATGCACATGCAGTGTGTTTACTGTATGCACTGTTTCATTTTTCCTCCCGTATGACTGAAAGAAATGAGTCATCTGACACTAAATAGCAGTGAAATAGCAAGGGTGACACATCATGTGGTCAAGGGCAATAAACCAGTGACAGTGCTATAAAATGTACTGACAAGCTTATCTACTGATATGATACTTTGGCAATCGTAACTCTGAATAGTTTCAGTATGCCTTGTGGTCTTTTGCATTTCTCCTATCAGCTCATGGACCCATGTTCAAGTAGAATAAGGAGAACATAAGAGAAATGAAATGAAAATAGAGAAAGAGGAAGCTCTTACCTGTTGGTGTTCCTGGAACAACCAAAAGCAAAAGTTACCATAATTTTGCCTAAATGATCTTCTCTTGAGCATGCTTCATTCAAATATGGTGACATTAGCTTAACCAGAAGAAATGAGCGGAGCACAAGTATTTTGAAGGACTGAATTAGGCTTTGAATGAATGGGACAATTTAGAGAAATGGGTAGAAATGAAATAAAAAAGCAAATACAATAAAGGACCATATGTTGTCAAAGAGCAAATGGCCTACCAGCATGCAAAGCAGATAAGTATCTGGTGAGGCAGCAAAACTGTAGGAAGAGAATCAACAGAGTAAAATACAATGCAAAATGCCATTTTTAAAATATTTCAAAAGAAGATATCAATAAAAGATATCAATTTACGGTAAAACACAGAAAATATATACAGCTGTCAGTGGTGGTAAAGTACACAGCAGTTATCAGCTATTGAGCTCTTCACTTAAATACAGATGTAAACAAACTGCAGAGATTTCAGAGTATAGCACTAAAAACAAAACCCTAGAAGACTACGACCTTCCAAGTAGATAGTTGATTTGTTTAGACTAGAAAGGAAAACACTTGGGAAGAGACATGAGAGCAGTTCTAAACACGAGTCTATGTTTTATTCACTTTCTTACCCTTCAGAGCAAATGCCACTGGACGGACTTGCTGCCCTAGCACCATCTCATTATTTATCCATCAGTGGGAAAAGGGGTGTGGGTATTGTCCAGGCAGACTATGGCACGAGGTTCCGTAAGCCCCATGGCAGGACGCTCAGCAACCACTATGCCAGCTGCCAGCAGCCACACAAGCAAACAGCATTGTTATGACAGATAAACCCCTCTCAGTTCAGCTCTGGAGCCGCACAGCTTAACCAGATGTGACTCAACATGGGAGCTCAACAAGGGAGCTGCCTCAAAGAGGAGCTGGTGGGGGAGCCTCAAAACCAAGTTACACTAGCAAAAAGGGCTTGCCTACCTTAAGTATGGCTCTCTTGAAGGACTGCTAACAATAGCAGCTGAGACCACAATCATACGCAGCACTTCGGCTGTGAATAAGTGACTGGAGCACTCACCATCCACAAATGGTAGACGTGCTACTGGAAGAAAGGTGAAAGGTGGCATCTGGAAGATAGAACTGTCCAGTGTTCTGTTATTGATGGTTTATTACTGTTGCTGTTTTCTTCCCCTGTTCTTCTCAGCTCAGCTGAAGGGAATGATCTGGCAGCAAGCCTAAGGACATAGGCCCATGCGTGGCTAATTGTCACAGAGCCTGATGGGGAGAGTTTGAGCCAGCACCCGGCAAGGCAGGGCCCAGTAAAAACAGCACTCCTGGGGTGGAGCAGTACTGTACACACTGTACAGGAGGACACGGTAACTGCTGGGTCAGTAGTTAGAATCTGTATTTCTTTTGAAAGAAAACAAGTTGGCAAAGCTTCTTTAGGGAAAATAAAAAAAAAAAAAAAATAGAAAGAGCATGGGGTTTGTGCTTTTGAGATGTACAGGTCAAGGGAGGTCTGTGAAAAAGTTTGTGGCAAAGTTCTTCCAGAGGCCACGGCTGCTCCCCTGACTGCCTCTGGGCCAAAGGCAGTACTGGGGGAGGCAGTGGCAGAGCCATGGTGGTAGCAGGGCTGTCACTGCCAGCACCACACACACCACTGATAGCCCTGGGTCCTTCTTTCCCTGCCCACTATCTGTACACGGCAGCCTTCTCTTGATCTATTGCCCCAAGCGTGCTGGAAAGAAGCATGTGCAAAGCCATTCACCTAGCTTATATTTGTAACTATGCATAATCCAAATGGCACCCAGCTTGGTTTGTTTAAAATCCAATCCTTCTCAAGGGACATTGTAAAGATTTTGCATGTCAAGGAACTTTTCATGGTGAAAAGGGAAATGTCCTAATGTTTGGGCCTCTGATATGATAACTGTTATTACGGACGATAATAAAGCCTGACATGACTAGTGTATCTGAACAGGAGATAGGTAGTAACTAATTAACAGGAGCACTTTGAGAACCAAGCCAAGTGCCACTGAAATCACAGGGAAATCCCAGTCAATCTAAAAGTGTATTTTATTTCAACCTGTAAATACCCATCTCTACTGATTTGGCTGGTTTGACCTGTCCTAAGACTTTCATAACACCCGTGGTCAAACACAAACAGTCTTTTTCTGCCCTATAAAGTCAAGTGATGGTTAGAAGGCTCCTGAGGGAGTGACCCAGCCCACCCGGTGCAGTTTGCCAGCCTGGGAGGCTCCACCACAGGTCCCCTGTGGAAAGCCCACCCCAAAGAGACAGCCAGAAGTGCCACAAGCCTCCATGCTCCCCACCCACTCAG
Source organism: Nettapus auritus (assembly GCA_011076525.1). Lineage (NCBI taxonomy): Eukaryota > Metazoa > Chordata > Aves > Anseriformes > Anatidae > Nettapus > Nettapus auritus. The sequence goes on along the minus strand of CM021765.1, from coordinate 13,006,374 downwards.
CTAGCTGCGGGACCGTGTTCACTGACAGCAGTTATTCGAGGAAGAAGGAAGTTGAGAAGGGAATGCCCTAAGGACCAAAGCTCCAGCAAGAGAGCGAGGGCTGGATCCAGCCTTCGGCAGCGCCTCACAGCAGCTTTTAACAGCTCCGGAGCCTGTGGGCCCGAGGAGTCCTCACGCCGGGGCCCTGTCATCACACAGCTCGGGTGGTGTGTGCGCCAGGGACGGGTTGCCCACAGCTATCCTCCACAGGAATTTTTTTTGGCCTCTCCAATTGTCCGTATTGTTTATTCTGTACTAACTTCTCCTCCCATTCTGTGTTTTGACCCCAAATCCTCTTTTCATCTTGCTTCTACTGCGTTCAGCACTATATAAATCCCTGCCCTTCTCTCCGAGCTGAAGTACTGAAGCATCTTGTACCATTTTAGACAATGCTGGAAAAAGCAATAAAAAGAACTATTAACCTTCCCAGTGGGTCATGCTAAAATGTGCACAAGAAATTAAAAACAGCTTTATTTCATGTATTTAAATGCAACTATTGACACAATTAGTTTAACGTAATCCCCAGTGTGAATTACTGTCAAATTTAAAATGATTTATAACTTTGTGGATTTTCTAGCAGGAAATCTTTACGCTGCTATTCCCATGTTTGTTTTAAGGTTTCTCTTTTTCCTCCCCTTTGTGCAGCGTGCACAAGCACAGCTCTATCCATAGTATGTTATTGCAATATGTGCTTTAATGGTAATAAAGCAATCCAGAATTTCAGTACACCAAAGGGGATGCAACACCTTCCGAAGCTGAGCACACCTTCTTTCTCACACAAGGCACAGATGCCCAAATCCAGAATAAAATCACAGAATCACAGAATTTTCTAGGTTGGAAGAGACCTCAAGATCATCGAGTCCAACCTCTGACCTAACACTAACAGTCCCCACTAAACCATATCCCTAAGCTCTACATCTAAACGTCTTTTAAAGACCTCCAGGGATGGTGACTCCACCACTTCCCTGGGCAGCCCGTTCCGATGTCTAACAACCCTTTCGGTAAAGAAGTTCTTCCTAAGATCCAACCTAAAATTCCCCTGGCGCAACTTAAGCCCATTCCCCCTCGTCCTGTCACCAGGCACGTGGGAGAACAGACCAACCCCCACCTCGCTACAGCCTCCTTTGAGGTACCTGTAGAGAGCGATAAGGTCACCCCTGAGCCTCCTCTTCTCCAGGCTGAACAATCCCAGCTCCCTCAGCCGCTCCTCATAGGACTTGTTCTCCAGGCCCCTCACCAAATACTAATACTAATCATAAACTTCTGAATAAATACACCTGTATCAGAAAAATATTCCCAAAGTAACTCCATTTACCCAGTTCTGTATAAAACACTGGCACCCAGCACCACTCTACGCCAAGTCTGTGGCAAGTCGTCAATACATTACTCTGAATTTTTTTTTTTTTTCAAAATGCCAAAATGTTATACCCTCCTAGGCAGAAGACGGGTTATAACAAACCTCTTACTTAAAATACAGCTTTGAAAATGTTTGGCTTTGAAAGTTCTGTTTGACAACACTGAAAGTACTGTATTGGTTTGATTTTAGATTTTATTTAAGTTACTAAAAAACAAAACAAAACAAAAAAAACCTCTAGCCAGGGCTACAATGCCAAGGCGTCGCTTTACGGTTTCCAAAATAACGCAACTCAGTGAACACCGGGCTCTACGAGTCTTTTTTTAAGGGGAAAAGCGGGTGTCGGGGGCCTGCATCCACCCAGCCCTCCGGGCTCCCCCTCAGCCCCGGGCTCCCCCTCAGCCCCGCCGCCCCTTCCCGCTCCCGGCCGCGCTGAGGCGACGGCGGCGGCCGCTCCGCCAGCCATGGGCACTCGCCAGCCCCGCGGCATGCTGGGATTTGTAGGCGGCGGCCCGTGCTCGCCCGGCGGGGGCATGGGGAGCGCGGACTACGAGTCCCAGCAGCGCCCGCGGCCGGCTGACAGAGTGGGCGGGGCCACCCCCCCTCCCCTCACTACACCCTGTCCGCGCCCCCGGCGCTCACCTTGGGCGCGGAGGGGAGGCGGCGGAGAGGTCGGGGTACGGCCGGAGGGAGGCAGCGGCTGGAGGTGAGCGAAGGGCGGCTGGGCTCGCCTGGGGGGGCTGGCTGGGCCTCCTGAGGGAGGTAGGGGGTCCTTCCTGAGAGAGGGGGCCGTCCTGAGGGGGTGGTGTCCCCTCCTGAAAGAGGAGTTCCCTTCCTGAGGGGGGCCCATTCTGAGGGGGGTGTCCCCTCCTGAGAGGGGTGTCTATAATGAGGGGATATCCCCGGGAGCAGAAGAGGGTTGAGAGATCAGTCATTTCCTCATCTAAATGCTCACAGACCTCCGATGCTGAGCTGCGGGCTGTTGGGGTCAGAGCAGCCGGCTCAGTCACGTACCAAGCAGAAATAATAACCGCCTTTCCTATCTTCAACCCGAAGATCTTCCATTTCTCTCAAGAAAAATATAACGGGACTGAGCTGTGATTTTTGCAGTGTTCTGGCAAGGGACAGGACTGAGTCTCCCCCCGTGTCAGTGTTCTTCGACTTGTGGTCCGCGAGCTGAGGGAACGTCCTGAACTCCATAGAAGGGATCAGTGAAAGCAACTGGAAACGCCAGCCAGGAAAGTAAGTAGGCTTAAACTTGTTGTGCTGGTGCACACACCGCTTTTCTACAAAACTTCAGTGTCCGAACGTTGGAGGAGGGCTGAAAGCTGCCTTCAGGATGCTCTGAAATTTCAGATATCCACATGGCTGTTGCAGCTGGCATCCAGAGATATGCCATCAGTAACAATAATCATAAAAACCTAGCAATTACTGTCTTTACTTTGTGATGACTCAGCAGAAAGTACAATCATATCTATTCCAGTCGCTCAGCATTAGTTTGGATGGGGAAGACTGACAAGGCTGAATTAGCTCCTGGCCACTGGCTTTTTTTTCCTCTGAAGTTTTCACAAAAGGAAACCAAAATTTCCAGAGAGTTTCAAAGCTTTTTCTCCTAAACGTGCAATACAATGTATTCTAGGGAATAGGCGTCTTTACTTATGAAAGGTCTGTAATGTGAATCATATGGTACTTTATTAGCTGCTGTAGAAATTGTACAAGTAATCCCCTTACCTGTACAGCTTCAGACAGCATGCACGTGTGCATGACTTTCGTTGACTTAACTCTGTAGAGATTAACTCTAGCATTGGCCTTCCTCAAGTGATAGTAATCGTATTTTGAAATAGTTGGTTTATGGCAATTCCAGGTATTATCAGGACATGTGATAGATGTTCCAGTACTGATTTTAACAGTGTTTCTGAACTAAGCTGCTTTACTGATTGTCTTGCAATGTACTGCCAAACGTCTGTGAAATGGAAAAGCAAGCACTACTCATCATTAGCGTTGGTTACTCTAGTTGTTACTAAGCTAGGTGTCACAGCCCTCAGTGAAGCAGTAGCAGCTGTAAGTCATGCTGTAAACTTGGCAGGCTGCAACCAGAATAATTTGGGGAAATACTGAGGCACAAACTGGTTTATTTAGTAGGCAGCTATTAAGGCTTAATGTGTCATTGTCCCCATGTCCCCAGTTTGAATGAAGCATTTACATTATAGTAACTTTCCTAGTGACTTCATAGCATCAGAACTTTAGCTGGATAACAGACTGTGGACCTCAAGGAATAATGAAATGACAATGACTCTGTCTGTGCTTGTATAGAAGGTATCGATTTGATGATTAAATCAGCGTATACCAAATTCCTAGAAATAGCATGTGTTATTTCAGCTGCCTCTTCTTCCTCCAGAGTAACACAGGGAGAAAGCCATAAGGTCTTTCATGCCAATCTCCTAATTATGCCATCTTCCCTCCAGCATGGAAACAGGTTGCTTTACTTTATTACTCAAGATTCAGGGGCTGTCATGAGTTCCCTCATTTCTTCATACCAGTCACACTTTTTCAAATAGCTTTACACGAGGGTCTTCTGGAGTGTCATGCGTTTCCCTGTGACCAGCATTCACTTCCTTCTGAACCTGATGAACTGATAGACTTTTCCATAAGAACTGTTCTTCTAAAGCCCACGCTTTACTCTTTGGTGGCTTGGTAGATCAATAACTTTTAACACAAGAAGTCTACACTGAAGTTAAACTTCTCACGCTCGAACTATTATTTCCCAGTTAAGTTTAGAGAATTAAATGCCTTCTTTATCCTGATGTTTCCTTCTCTAGAGGTGTTAAGCAGCATAATGTTGTCCTGCTAGATCAGTTACATCGGTAAGATCTTGATTTTTTTTTTTATTAATGATCATAAAAGTCCATATATGAATAACTGGCCTCTGTGGGAACCTGGGCTACCTTTCCTAAAGATTCGCATTAATGGTTTCTTCAGTTTTGTGCTGTAGCAGGCTGGGAGGACATTCCATGTGACAAACAATAGCGTGATTGCCATTTTGGGAGGTTTTTGACAATGAGTGGGTATTTTCAGGGCCTGAGTGGAGTCTCTGTTTCTTCAGCCTTCACTGGAGATTTCTTACCAGTTTTGCACAGGTGGTGGATCGAGTTCTGCTGCTCTGCTTTAACTTTTGCCTACCTTTGTGTATGTCCAATTTTGTTTGGGTTCTTTGTGGTGGTGGTGTTTTGTTGTTGGTTTGTGTTTTGTTTTGTTTTTCCTCAGCTAATTAATATATTTTAATAGTCCAAAATCTGAGATTCTGACACCTAGACTGGGCTAGAACTGATGTCAGTTTGTTCATTCTCATTCATTTTATGGAAATCAGGGTCTGAGACAAGGCTGTGGCTTTCAAGAGCTTCTCATGTAATCTCTCATAACTAAAGCATGGGCAGAGCTTTCCAATCAGAGTAAGGTTAAGCTGGCCAGACATTACAAAATTTGATTTTGGGCAGCTGGTATTCATGGAGCAGAATTCAAAACATCATATACCACACAGGAGAAAACTTGCGTCACTCTTCCAAGGTGCCTGTCGGGGAACATTGCCTGCTCCTGTTGTGGCAGGAGCTCTGCTGAGCTCAGGCATGTCTGAAGAGTCATGTCTGGAACAAAACCACAGGTCTTTTTCGTAGACGCTGGCATCTGTAATGCCTTTAAATGCTGAAGTTTTGCTGCTGCTGTCATACCTTTATGGCACAGCGTGGTTGAAGTCCTTTTCCAGAGAAAGGAAAACTTCAGTTACTCCTTCAGCATGTTGGGGTTTAACCCAGCCTCTCCCACTTACTAGAACAGTGCCATTGCTACACAGATTTGACTGCAACACTGTTTTATAAGCCCTCCTCATTTCTTTCAGCTTTAATATTTCTTTATCTTCTGTCTCTGGTCTGTTTCAAAGTTCAACTTGGAATTTTGTGCTGTACTTCTTGTCTGCTTGGTTTTGGTTCTGTAGTGTGTTTCTATGTTTTCCTTTCCAGTTTCACGTTTTAAATTGATGCTTATGATCTTTTTAATATGGCATTGAAGTGCTGCAGATCCTGCTGCACTTGTGTCCACGCAGCTGACCCGAGCCTTTCGTATGTGCATTTCTGAGGAAAGGAGGTTATTGCAAGAAGCAGTCAGACCAGAGAAATAACTCAAAAGAACTTCATTTCATTTGATGATCATTGGCCCAGGCACCCTTGTTGCTCTTTCAGTTCTTTGGTCATTGTACTCTGTTTGTGTTTTCTGTTGAAAGAACCTGGTCCTGCTAGGAGTCAGTTGTAGAACTCTTCTTTGTCCTTGCAGTCCTGTTTAAATTAAGGTTTACTTATATCTTTATGAATCTGGTATAGATGAGGTTTTGGTGGGTGGTCTCTCAGCTTTGCTGCTTGCTTGAGTGATGGGCACCACTACTCCCTTAAAGCTCTCCTCAGAATACACATATCTTCAGTTCTACAAAATAAATGGCACCAGTTTATGAAGACCTCACCAACACAGCTGAAAATCTGGTGTTTCAGTGGCCTTGTCAAGTTAAAGTACAACTGCGAGGGCATGAGGCTGGCAGGCTGTTTCATCAGTCCTGTACTCTTTACTGTAAACCTTCAACATAGGAAAGTGTTCAGTGCAAACCAATAACTGGAGTCAGTCCAAAGCAATTTCAGGACGTTGTCCTTTGAAATTGCACTGTTGGGATTGTGGAGCTGTTTCTTTAGCTGGGTAAAGATGAGTGGTTTTAGCTCGTGTAGCAAAGAGCAGGTGCAGAGCGGTCACTGCGGGGTTGAGGAAGCAGACTGTGCTATAGAGGGGGAGGACTCATTAATGGCTCCTTCGCTGAGGGAAGTGCATCATGTAATTACTCCCTTTGGCACACTTATTGAGTGGCAGCTGGCATTGGAGCTCCCAAGGACTGTTACACACTTCTCTTTCTGGGAGTTATCAGCCACAGAAGAAAAGCGAAGGCATACAGTGAGTGCAAGTAAAGGAACAGCTTGTTGTTTAACCTGAGAAGTTTCTGTGCAGGTTCGTGTCGCTTACTGTGAATTTTAAGTTTTTCAAGGAAAAGCAGTACTGGCCACTGCACGCTTGTGGCCTTCCTGCATAACCTTGGCGTCAAGATGTCGAAGAAAGTCATTTCCACTGGCTGGCAATCACCTTCAGAGCATGAGGCAACACCCTTAAGTACATAGGAGACAGGAAGACGCTATCGCTTGGATAACCTAATCTTAGCCAAGTAGCAGTTGCATAAACACGGGCAGGGTATGTCACAGGTCAAGTCCTGTACGCTGCTTTTGTAGGATTTCATTGGATACCTATTGCACAAAAGGCATACTCACAAAATGCTTGTTACAAAGTAGCTGTCAAAGAGCTGTTTCTTCCAAACCCAGATCCTAACATGGGTAGAGAAGTTGAACTTCTCTCTCAAAACTAGCATGAAGGGATCTGCAGCTTGATTAAAGAGTTATTACTGCTTCCTCAGAGAATATCTGCCCTATGTGAAGCGCTTTGTTGGCTTTTTCAGAAACAAGAATCCTTCAGGAATTTCATCAGGCATGACAGTCCGTGTACCTTGTTCTGCAAAGGGGCAAATCCTTTCTGAAACAGTTAGGAAGAGGTTCCCTAGAGGACCCTTGGAGAGATTTTAAAACCGCTCATTAGTTAAGTAAAGTAGTTACTTCATGCCTTGTTTTCAGCAGTGAAACTGGGATATAAATTTATAATCCTGTTCTAAATCCCCTCTTCCCTCCCACCCCAGTCACTTCCTGTTAACGTTCTGTGGCTCACTAGCCTTCAGCTTCCCTATGGCTTCAGAGGTTCGCACTATAAATACGATCACTGAAATTAATCTGGTTATAAATAACCTTTTTATTGTTTATTTTTAGCGTGAGGCAGCCAGTTGAGAGGCTGGTGGTGTGTGTAAACAGGGCTGAGGAAGCAGTCTGATGCAGACTGGGAGGGCGCATTAAGTGGCTTCTTCATTGAAGGTGGTGTGCCATGTAACTCCTTCTGCACAGTCAGCCACCTGTTTGCTAGCTGCTTGTTCCACTTTGCTAGGAAAAGATGGATAAAGGGTGCCACAAATGCCTCTAACGTTCAGCTGGAGGTCATTAGTGCACTCAGGTTACGTGGAGCATCGAAGTGACTCTGGGTTAGCTTGGTGTGTGTGCCTGATCGTGATTCATGCTCTCTCCTCTGATCAGACACTGGGTGGCTAGAGTGAAGACTGCTCTAATAAAGTTTTTAGCAGTGATTTTCCCCCGAGGAAATGAACCTAGCTAATGATTACCTGGTCCTGAGCTACATGAAGGGCTGTGCATCCTTATCAGTTGGCTTAAGTACAACACGGTAGTCATAAGCCACGATACCGTTCTGATTAACTTATCTGATTCCACTGTCTCTAGCTACTGCTTCTGGAGATCAAAAGGAATATTCTGAGGGGGCGGCTATGGCAGATTCAGGCCATTCATGACCTTTGCAAGGACAGCAAAGCCACGAGAAGTACAAATAAGGATGATCATATTTCTGTGGGTTCTCATGGACATCAAAGTGTCTGCACTGGAAACAGAAGCCGTCTCTTATCTGCGTCTGACTGGCAGGGAGACTGGTGTTTGCTGCTCAAAGTGCTTCAGGTGTTTGTCTTATGTGAAACTGATTAAACAGCTCAATCAGTGTAACAGATTACCAAAACATTATCTTGTTGAAAACAAACAGAAGATTGCTATTTGATAAGAGAGAACATTAGATACTCTAATAAATTCATTAGTCTATGGAATAAATCATTAGAAGCTAAAGTGCTGCTTTTGTCAAGGACCATGAAGTATGAAATACCCCTTGTGCCTAAGGGGTAAGTTACATAATTTTTTTTAAAGGTCTGATTTGTTACCCTTTTCTGAGACAAGGATCTCTGTGCTTCATGTGTTGTTGTTACGCTCTTTTCAGTGGCTAAATGATTCGCTTGATAGAGGAAATGTCATGCTGAATCCACCTGAGGAAGGTGAGGCTGCTGCTCCTCCACGTCCCCAGATCCAACCGCTAGCAAGGCTGAAGGTGTGTTCCCAGCAGGTACACAGAGCACAGACACACTGCATGTTTATGTATATATTTGGCCAGCCACGCAGATCAGACAGACAGCACCACCAGTCTCATCCTTCTGCCTTCCTGGCCGAGCAGCATGGAAGTCCACAGCAAGAATATGCATAAAGATATACGTATATATACATTGATCTGTGTAGGAGGTGGATCCCTCTAGCAGCTGGGCTCAGACACACAGGGTCCAGTAGCTAGCTCCTGCATCCCTCTGTCCCCAGTTGCTGGCAGCTGGACCCCAAATTTTCCCCCCCAGTTGCTGCACATGCACATGTGGCCAGCCTGGACTTGCCAGTTCCCGATAGCTGCCCACCCTCCATGCTCTCACCCCTAGAGATACACAGGTGCTCCCACACAGGCTGTAACGCACCAGGCCCCATCGCTGGTCCCTCTGTGCTGCTCTGGGTGTGTGGAGATGGGACTTCGATGGGCTGATGGATGCTGCCGTGGGCCTGGGATTAGCCTGATGGTGTTATTTGGGCTCCCCCTCCTGCCTGTGTGTCTCTGAGGAGCTTTTATCACGTACCTGACACAGTTTTGGTAGCCATCTTGACTTTATGTGGAATAGAGTGGAAATTTTGTCTGTCTAAAAACTGAGTGGAGATTCACAATCCTGATTTTATTTTTAATGTTTCACCACAAAGTCTCCCGGAGTGCTTTTCTTAGTTTACAACCTACACAATGAAAATTCTGTTTGCTTCACAACTTATTTCTTAATTTGTGAAGCTTTATATGAAGGCTACAATTCTAAACCATCTGTTTGTTAGCAGACTTAATGGGAGTAGTGAAGGAGAAATAAGGATGATAAGCATAGTCCAAGGAAAGTAGGAGAGCTCATTGACCCCACCCAGTCATTTTACATCTGCTTTGTGGTTTAAAAAAAAAAACAACTTCTATTCCAGCTTGCTATAATTTTATAATTGCTGAAGATGATAAGTAGGAGAGCATAGGGCGCTGTGGAGCGAGGCCAGAGAGAAGAAAGAAATGTGAGAAGCTGTTGTTCTTAAAATTGCCTCAGTTTTGTGCCTGGCCTCTTCAGATGCTAGGAGCAGACCTTGCAATAGCTCCGGTTTTCAGTGTACATTTGGTGGAACATACTTTATGTAGTGTGAGTGTATGTTTCCACCAGCCTTTTGGCTGATGGCAGTCCACTGTTATATGTGAACTTAAAGGTACTTAAATATGCATTAGACTTTGCAGTTCACGATCAAACTTGGAGTTCCCCAGCGCAGATGCATTCCTCTAGCATAATGCTGTATTAGTGCTTTCTGCCCACGCTTTGCCAAAGCAACTCTGTGCTTAGCTGCCAGAAGGAAGGCTTTCTGTTCTTTCAAAACAGGCAGGTCATTATTCTTCGTGTCTCCAAATCAGCGTAGATGGCTTGACAACCCTGCTTTATCACCTAAGATTGGGAAGAGAAAGTGTTTAATTACTAATAATGGTGTTATAAAGTGATGTTTGCTTCACTTTTTTTTTTTCCTTTAACACCTTCAGTTTGATAGTAGCTGTAAAGACAAGAACGGGTCTTTATCAGTCAGATAAAGAATTGGCAACTCTTAAGTCTTTTGCATGCACCTTTTAAGTACTTCAGCTCGACTTTTATCTGGCTGATAAGATTAATGGCAGTGTTTCTTAATAGGGTATTAATTTTTTCCTTGCTATGAAGTTCAAAGGTTGGCTGAGAGCAGTATTCCACTGCTAACTGGGCCTCACTAACACCCAAAGATCTCCTCTCTTCTCTTGTTGAAGGTCTGGGAGTTTCAGAAATCATAGCGTTAAGCTGTGTCCTCATGGGAATGACAGTAGCTATTTTTGCTCTTGAGCATGTTGGGAGTGAAGGACAAGGCTGAATTTCCAAGCCCTCGATATCTCTAGTGGCTAATGGTCATATTGGTAACCAGCAACCACGTGGAGAGACACTGAAACCAGTCACAAATTGCCTCTGTCTCTGCAACTGCTCTGTGGACAATGTGTGTTATCTGTTGTAAACACAAGGGTCTCGATCCATCTTGTTCTGTGTCCACTTTTGGAGGAAAAAAAGGGAAAAAATAGTGGATGATATTAAAGACAATCTTTTTTATGTTGTCCACAGCCTGGTATTCAAAGTAGTCATCAGAGAACGTGGTTATGTAGGGCCATTAAGATGAAGTTGGTGACATGACATGGAACACATGGAGCATAGTGTATCCAGCTGTAGTTTTGGTGTGGACTTACAATCTCTTTTAATGGGATGTTATTTGCCATTATTTGTCTCATTTGCCACATTTGTCTTCTGCTATCCACCGTGACCCATAGCTAAACACAAGATCAGATCCTGCACTATCCTACCTCAGGCTTACTTTCATGTTAGGCCGTTCCCATGGTTCAGTGCAGTACAACTTCCTAGTTCAAGCCAAATCAGAAATGCTCAATCTACAGTTGACAAACTTCTGGACTAAGGGATGGTGAAACCTAGGTTATGACTCCTGGCAGTATTTCAGACCAACACTTGCCATCGTCTGGGTAGCTGATTCAGAGCTGAGTGCAGTTCAGCAGGTCAGTTACATCTGGATCACTTATTTTACCGTGGCAAACAGAAGCCCTAGGAAGAACTGCAGATCTGTTGTTCTGAACATGCTCGTAGTATCTGGAGCAATGTTGACCTGTACATAGAAATGAGGAAGGAACTGAAGAACTCACGTTCTATTCATAGCTAGATTTACACTACAAGCTTGTCAGCCTTCTCCAAATATTAACAATTTACTTGGAGCTGAGCAAACTTGAACATGGAAGATAAGTAGCCTGATTAGGACCTTAATTGTTTGGAGTTAGCAGGGCATTGTTTTGTATTACTGGCTCTTCTGGAGCAGGAAGAAGGGGTGCATGCTTTTCAAACCTTGGCTAGAAAGGTTTTGATATTATATTCTTCTTTTATTGGAACAGCTTGGTGCAAACCAAGCCTCTGAACTGATATTGTTTGTTATCCCTACTTATGTGCCTTTTGCATGCGGCTGTAGTTCTGGTTTGTTCTGATTTCTTTTGGTGGGTTTTCTATTTAAGACAGATTAAAATTGCTTCTCAATCGTTCAGCACACTGGACCCAGCACTCCACACGTATCTGACCAGTACTGAGCCGAGGGAAGAACTGCCTCTCGCAGGCTGCTGGTGACACTGTGTAATTCAGCCTAGGGTACTGTTGGCCAGGAGGGCATGTTGCTGCTTAATGTACAAATTTTTGTCCATCAGTGCTTTCCAGATAATTAAATATTAAATCCTCTGCATTTACTGTTGCATGGGGCTATTTCTACTAGACTTCGCGCTTCCCTGTGTTGAACTTCACAGGGTTGCTGTCTGCCCATTTCTCCAGCTCAACAAGGTCCTTCTGAGTGGCAACACAACTGTCTGGTGTGTCAGCCACTCTTTTCAGTTTTAGATAGTCTTTAAACTCACTGGAGGTGCACCCACGGACTTCTGTATGTCCCATCTGTGTAAATGTTCCTGTACCTGATCCTTTTCACTGGAAGTAAGTTTTCCTTGCTCCAAACTCTCCTGCTGGGATTGCTGAAGACTGATCTTACCAAAGAGGGAGACACAACTAATCTTTTCCCATGTATTTTGTCACCAGGTCCTTTGTCCTTTTCTATATAGTGCCCACGTTTTCTGTAGTCTTCCTCTTGCTGCTGATATATCTGTAGAAGCCCTTTTTATTCCCATTCATGTCCTTCAGATTGAACTCCAGGTGGAATTCGTCTTTCCCTGAGTGCTTGAGCAGTGTCTCTATATTTTTCCTGGGTCATCTCTTCTTGTTGCCACATTTCATATGCTTACTTTTTGCCTACACATTCTGTCAGGAGCTCCTCATTCATCTACCCAGGCCTTCTTACTACTCTTGCTTGAATTCCTTGTCATTGGGATGGACAGTTCTTGCGTTTGGAGGAAGTGATCCTTGAAAATTTACCAGCCCTCCAGAACTCTTTTTCTCCATAGGTGTGCAGAGGTCTAGGACTGTATGTCTGGTTTCTCTCAGGATCCTGAACTCCTCCATCTCATGGTGACTGCAGCCAAGGCTTCCCCTGAGCTTCATGCTCCTGACCAATTCTTCCTTGTTCTTCATGCTCCTGACCAATTCTTCCTTGTTTGTAAGTATCAGGTCCAGCAGAACACATCCCCTTGTCAGCTTCTCCATCCCCTGTGTCAGGAAGCTACATCCAGCTACATCCTGCATCCTAGAATGCTTCTGGAATGCCTGTGGTCTGCTGGGTTGCCCTTCCAGCAAGTATTAGAGTGGGTAAAATTTCAGTTACGTTAGGATTCATGTGTATCTTCCTCTCTGGAACAGAGCAGGTTGTGAAGTGGGAAGTGGTATTTGCGGGTAGGTAGACTTTGATGCAGAAAGAAAGTGCTACAGATTTTAACAGCCAAACATACATCCTAGTATGGTTGCACCATGAAATGAGATATATAGGATAGTATGGAGGTGAGAGGGGGAAAAAAAGAGGCAGGGCTAGTCAGAGGGGAGTTGCAGGTAGGATAATTCAGTTCTACTGTTGACCAGGTCAAAATCTGCAGGTGAGGGGAAAAATGTTATATTGAGAGCTACAGCTTGCTAAACAGTAACACCAGAAAATTCACAAAATGTCATGCAGGCTTCTTAATAATGTGAAACTATGGAAAGATGGAAAAGAAGCTTAAAATTCATTTCATTAGTGCAAAGCTAGCAAGCTCTGGTAACGCCTTTGATGTGCTACTGTTTCAGATAGCTTATTTCATCTATAATATCTGAAGTAGATCTTGCATGTGATACAAAGAAAAGTTAATATATCAGTAAAAACACCCTTTTGTGACTGTCTATGGAAAATCTTGCTTAGTAATTAATGAAAACTGAAGAGACACTAGGCTCTCTTCTAGAAGTCAAAGAACAGGGAGCGCTGGGTGGAAAATTCCAGCACCTTTGTCAGACTGAAGGCTTAGGGAGCAATATTGGTATTTTGCTGCTGGGCAGCCTGTATTTGCTGAATCAGAACATTGGACCAATCGTGGTTAGCTCTGTCCGAATGTTGGTGACTTGGTAGGTGGTGACTTGTTTAATTTCTGTGTGGTAACCCCCTTCTGGGAAAGTATTGATGTACAGTAAAAAAGTAAGCACCTCCAAGTTAACTCTTGGTGAAAGGCAAACACGTGCTTAAGTGCCTCGCTGGACTTGAGCCCAAAGAGTTTTGGCCGTTTCCCATTATTTCAAGAGATGAAGCTGTAAGTAACATCTTTATCCAGATTAAAGTAATTGTGGCAAGATTCAGATTAAAATGCATGTGTTTTCTCCTTATTAATTAATTCCCAGCATGGCAAAAACATCTCAGAGTACATTTACTTCCTGCTTTTCCCCTGAAAAAAAGCCTGTGTCAGTCTGAGTCAGACTCCTCCGAGCAAGAATCAAGAGAGAGGATGAAGTAAGTAGGAAGGGAGAGTAGTGTCTTAGGGCACAAATGAGTTCTCTACAGTTTCTCTCTACCCAGAAGTACAAAGCTCCCAGAAAAGAGCGAAGTTTGCTGTAGAAACTGAGTCTTAGAGTGCCGTAATATATCACATCACCCACAGCGATCACTGCCTTCTCGGCTTCTGGGTTACAGGGATGATTTAACTGAAATCTGTCCTTTACTTTTAGAGCCAATTTGGAAAATTCTCTTTGTGGTAAGCTTCACTGTAGTCCTGTGCACTCACTTTCTCTCATCAAACGTAATGCTAGCCATTTCTACTTAATGTTGTAGTGGTCCTGTCATTTCGCTTCTATAAATATGGGCCAGCAAATGATCAGAGATACGGCGAGATACAGAGAGAAGGGTCCTGGAGAGCTCTGAATTATAACTCAGAGTTCAGATTTTGTATAATTACTATTTGGGGTTATGTTTCTTGACCTACATTTATAGCAGAAGCCACCACAGGGCAAACTAATTAACAGAGCATCTCCTGGACATGTTGGGGTGTTTCTGGCAGTGAGTTAGACAGACCAATAGATGCTTACATGCTTTCTGGCTAATTTTAAAATGATGTACGTCTCCTGACTCCTGCTTAGTGGGTGCAAGACTGAGAACAGTGGTAAGTGGCACATGCATTGAAATAACAGTTCTTTAAAGTAGGCAATTGTACATCCTTGAGACACTTGTTTGGAAAAAGAAGCCTCTGAAACAGGGAAGAGAAGGCAGGTGAGTAGATGCAGCAGGAAGCAACTGGTTACATGGAAAAAAAGAAGTGGTTTTCTTATTGGTAAAGTTGGAGTTCTGCCTTTTGGAGATGGATGTGGCAGTTTGTGAGTGAGCAGGAAGTAACTCAGCAATAAAGTAATCTCCCTTCGATACTGACGTTTCCTTTAGAAACTGAGGAGGGAAAGAGCAGATAAGCACGAATATAACCTTCCATTTTTGTGTTTCTGCAATTATTTACAAAGTAATTAATGCAGAAGCTTTCTTTACCTAAGAGAAGCACAAACATAATGGCTTGCATACAGTAAAGATCATGAGTGTAATTTATTTACTTACTCTTCCAGACCATCTAATCTGTGCTTTTAGACATCGTTCACAGATCTGGGACCTGGCTTGTCAAAGTACACTCTGAAAGGAAATGTCAAATCACAGGTTCAAAAACTGACATCCAGCGACCAAACTCTTTTTGTTTACCACCAGGTTTTTCTGCAGCTACTGTAGAGCTCATCTTCCTTGGCTCCTGCTCAGTGAGATCAGCTATGGAACACACGCAAGAACACGAAGCATGTCTTGAGCAAACCCAGAAGTACTGTGTGGAGAGACCAATATATAACCAAGAGATCTTGCAAGGACAGCTGCGCAGGCGGGAGAGAACACCTCAGACTTTAAGGCAGAAGATTGCACACTCTTGTCGGTAGGGTTTTGTGTCTTCTGTTTGTTTGATTGGCTAGAGCCATTCTGGTTCTTACTTTATCCATGCACACAGCTGGTAATTTCTTCAAAGAAACCAAAAAGATGTAAGCTCTACTTTGATTATTCAGCAAGACCGTGATAAAGCTGTGTATGTGTTTTTATATGGTCATGTGTACCTATATTAAAAACTGTTGGGTAAATTAGTTGAATTGCCTTCATTAAAGTGAAAAGGAAAATATGCAGCGTAGGAATGTGAAGTATTAGTCAAATCATGTGACGTGAATTCATAAGACCCAGGAAAATATCTGTCCTTTTTACATGGAAATACTTATGGTCAAATTAAGCCTGCTCTAGTGGATGGCAACCCTGCCCAGACCAGGGGGGTTGAAACTAGGTGATCTTTAAGGTCGTTTTCAACCCAGGCCATTCTCTGATTCTCTGATTCTGTGAAATCTGTGCTGTTCCAATGATTTGACGTTTAGAGATTTGCTTTGGTTACTGGAATGACCATTCTAATGGTCATGGCACCTAATTCCACTCAGAAGAATGTATCTGTCCCAAATTAAAAATACATGGAACAAAATCCTCCTGAGCTGTTACTTCCTGCAATTCAGTCTGTTGAAACATGAAGTGTGGGTGACTCCAGTTCCTCTCTCACTTGTAGCGGTAAGCTTCTTCACTATGCCATTTAGTTCTATGAGTATTTGGAAATATTAACGGATCTCTGTGGTTCTCTTGCAGTTCCCCTACTCAGAGAAGCATTTGTATACTCCCAGTGTTATATCTTTGCCCAAGGTTAAACTTTCTTACCACAGTGAAATCAACGTATGATGCATAGCAGTGCTGCATAGAGATACGTATTTCTTGGCCCTGCTCATTTGTCATGAGTCAGGGTTTCAAAAGGTTAATAACTCTGCTAAAAGACACAGGGATCAGTGTTGCTGACTTCAGTGCCTTTTCTTCCAGGGTAAAGGAGGGTTATGTTCTCAAATAGCTTTAAAATTAGCCTGTCAGTATGTGACAGTAAAAAAACATTAATAAAACAGTAGTAAAAAAAAAAAGTGTAAAAATGTCAGAAGTTATAATAAAAAAGCATAAAGCATGGAGGCAGTAAATAAAATAGGAAGAAGCACAGTAAAGTATTTTGAGATGTATGAGGGGAATACGCTGTCTGAAAGGAAGTTATCCTTGGGATTGTTGCTAGAGAAATCATCTCAGCCACAAGGGCTGGGTGACTGTCCGGTTGCGCATGGACTTGAAGTTTCACTTCCCTCTGAACTTCAGCCTCACAAGACTGTGATTCTCTTCTCCAGTGCCATAAGGTTTGTGAGCAGCAGCCAACGTGATAAGGGACTAACTTAACTGGAGTCACAGTTGTTCGTGCTTAAGCTTTGTGCAGAAGTCACTGCAGTCAGGGATCTGAGTCTGCGTTTCACAGAGCTGTTGTCCTGGGTAGGGATGAAATACATTTTTTTTGACCTACTAATGTCTAACGTTTTCTTTCTGCTTTGTCTTTTCAGTTGTTCCTCTAAGAAAGCCAAGTCTCATCTTTACAGCTTCTTACCAATTTTAAAATGGCTTCCCCGTTACCCAGTGAAGGAATACTTATTAGGAGACATTATCTCAGGTATAAGCACTGGAGTTATGCAGCTTCCTCAAGGTGGGTATCTCTCTGGATTTATTCATCCTTTTCTTTGATTTTCTGTGTATACTTTCATGGTACTGGTTGGCTTCCTGAACACGTGCTCATGAAAATAATATTGGTCTTGCAAATGTGTTTGTGGAGGTCAGTACAGCATTCTGCAGACTAGCCCATAATGAGCATTCCCTCAAATTTAAAGTCAGCAATATGCAGTGAACTCTCTGAAAGAAGCTTACTTTTCTGATCGATACCCACAGTTCTTAATGACAGAACAACTTTTCAGTTTAAATGCATGTTTAAACATTTGCTTAGTGCGCCTAAGTATCTTCCAATCTCATTGTGAAAATTGCTGCAAATTCCCTGAAGAACATAGCAGTATCTAATGGACATAACAGACCTAGTATTTCAACAACAGTTCCAGCAGGATAATCCTCAGGGGAGCAACTGTTGCAGAGGAACCAAACTGTTATTAGTCAGAAGAAAGCTCAAGAAACCAGAGACTGATCCCTCTTTTTATTTGAAGGATAGAAGCCACCGGTTTAAGCTGTAACATACGGTGGGCAATGATTTGCTTGGTGGAAATAAATCAAGAGCAGTTTGTGTAACAATGCAAACCTGTGGTAATTCTATGAATTTAGTTGGAAGCTTTACACCCAGTGGAGCCAGGCTCTGAAGCAACAGCAGACTCCATAGAAGATGAAGAGAAAACCTGTTTTCACTGCTCTGTTCAGTTCTTGGTGACTGGAGTAAAGCCTGCTATTTAGCCTGACACTTTACTGTCAGCAATTTCAGAAGTGCTACGGCGTTGAAAAGTGACAGCATTTTTATTGCAGTGTTGTTATGGGGTGCCATCATTTCTCTGCGAATGGCTGCTTCATGACAACTGCTGCAGTCCCAGTAGATTTCCCTAGGAGGTCTTGGATTGGAAAGAATCCTTGATTTTGTACAGAACCCAGTCCCACTGGGATCCTCATGCTGAGGGTAATTACACATACATAAGTTTACTTGGGTTTTGGCTTATTTCTTATTTCCGCCTCATTCATTGCTTTTTAGGCTGAAGCAGGCCTGAAGAATGAATCTGTAAATCTGAGAAACCTAGGTTTTGATAGGGGTGGCCCATTAAAGGAATGGAATATTCTAACAGTGCAATTGACCTTTTAATTTCTGCAGCTTCCCAGATGTAGATTTTCTTATATAATTAAGGATATTTTTCTTGCACAAACATTAACATCAGCTAAAATTATCTTGAACTGGTAAGTAACGTGGTTAACTGTTAGATAAATCTGTGGTGCACAGGGTACAAACATCACCAGTTGTATACCAAGACACAGTTTACGTGATGACCAGATAAGGGCACTAAAAGTGGTCAGGAGTGAACTTTATATTTAATTTTGTGACTTTGTTTTAAACTAAACATTATTCTTCCCCCCAGTGATTGCAGATTTACCCTTGAACTGCTTCTAATCTTTCCCTTTCTGAAAAGACAGAAGTTGAACTTTTATTTTTCTGGAATGGATGTAATTATAGCGAGCACGAGGTCAAAGAAGCCTGGGAATCATTCCAGAAGGAACTACAATTACCAGGGTGTTTGAGCAGTGAACTCCTGTCATGTCAATATCTCTTCGTTTCCTTGGCACTGACAGCTTTTAAAAAACGCCAGTACAAATGAAAAGGAAAGGGACTAAAAGGGTACTCAAATCAGGAACTTCACATTGACCCACCCTCCTCCTAGCTTTCAGTTCTAGTCTCTTTTACTACTAAATTCATCACAATATTAAAGGCCAGGGTGTTATGGTACAGGGTGTTCTGCTGGTGCTCTTGGCATGAGCTAGCCCCTGGGACAAAGGATGTATGTGGGATGAGCTTCAGAAGTGCTTGATCAAAAGCACATTGCTGCAAGAGAATAACAGCATTGCCAGTCTGGTCCTGTTAGGAATAGAAATTCTGGGTTAGGTTAGGTCTCAAATGTTGTTTAAGATGTGAGCAAGACCCCATGAGCTATTACACAGCACGAGAGTACTTGGATGACACAGAAGATCATTTCCGAGCTTGTGCTTTCAGGATAACCTAATGCTTGGTCACTCAATTTAAAAATAAGCTAACAGGGAGAAACATTTTAGAGTATCACTGGCTCTCCTTTGTGGGTGAATGTGGTGGTTTTATTCAGATGGGCAGCTGAGTTCCACCACGGCTGCTCTCTCACTCCCCCTCCTCAAAGGGAAAGGGGAAGAAAACACGATGCAAAGGGCTCAGGGGTTAAGATAAGGACAGGGAGATCGCTCAACAATTATCGTGATGGGCAAAACAGACTCAGGGTAGGGAGATTAAATATATATTTTTTTGCCTATTACTAACAAGCTAGAGAAGTGAGAAACACAGAAAACAAACCTTCCCCCCATTCACCTTCTTCCACCTACTCTTCCCTTGTGGTGCAGGGGAACAGGGAAGGGGGGCTGCAGTGAGTCCCTAGCACTTCATCTCTGCTGCTCCTTCTTGGTCACTCCCAGCCCTGCTCCACGTGGGGTCCCTCCCAGGGGATGCCGTCCTTCCCAAACTGAGCCTGCAGGGGCTGCCCACAGGCAGCAGCTCTTCAGGAACTGCTCCCACATGGCTCCGTACCACGGGGTCCATCCCTCAGGAGCAAACTGCTCCAGCATGGGTCCCCCACAGGCGGCAGCTCCGCCAGACTCCTGCTCCCGCATGGGCTCCTCTCCATGGGCTGCAGCTCCGGCCTGGGCCCTGCTCCTGCGGGGGCTCTCCATGGGCCACAGCCTCCTCCAGGCCACATCCACCTGCTCCACTGGGGGCTCCTCCACGGGCTGCAGCTGCTCAGGACGGTTACACTCCATACCATGGGGTGCACGTGGTTTACCAGTGAGCCCAGTCCCATGGCAAGCACCTGTTCAGTCCCATCTATGGAGAGCACTGGGGGAGGTGTTCCTCAGTGCTCTTCTCCCACAGCTTCATCCCCATGCTTGTCAGCTCCATCAGCAAATGGGAATGGTGTGGATAACACTTCCATTGCATGGGGCTTGGCATGTCTAAACAACAAAAAGGTCTTAATTTATTGAATACACTGGGAGAAATCCCAGGCTGTATAAGCTCTCTGTCCTTACAGAGCACAAGCAATGCTTCCCTGCTTGTTTTACACTTTAGAGCATGTTTTGTGGAACTGAAAGGTAATCCTCATTCTGGGATGAGCAGAGAGAGAGGAAGAAAGTGTTTAATCACAGGTTGCCATGAAGGTCATGTCTGATTAAAAAGGAGGAGAAAAATCAAACGTCTGCTGGTTATGATGTTTCGGGTTTGGGGCAGCGGGGGCTGGTTTCTTAATTTATTGACAGATCAGAACAAAAGCAACCCAAAGTGTTCGTTGGCCATTATGAAGTGCTTCCAGCTACAAAGGCAAAACAGTGAGTGCACAACTGGGCACATGCACACACAAACACGCCCACGCACATCTGCAACACCTATGATTTTAGACTTGTGGTTTCCTGAATTAAACCACTCAGTTTTCTGGGCGCTGTCCTACATTATTATACATATTTACAAATATTCCCTGCAAGCCTTACCTTCTAAATCTGTGATGTATCACCAGTGTTCATGTTAGATTAATTCAGTTTTAGAAGGCTTAAATCCTTACACTTCAAATGGTTTTTTTTTCTGCTGTTTGCCTAACGTACATATTTGGATCTGTTTTCTAGGTTTAGCCTACGCCTTGCTGGCAGCTGTTCCCCCAGTGTTCGGCCTTTATTCCTCATTTTATCCTGTCTTTCTGTATACTTTTTTTGGGACCTCCAAGCATATATCAATAGGTATGTCCATATGGACAACTGAAATTCTGTGTGCATGTCTAGTAAAACTGTAGAAAATCAAGTTGGATAAATAGAAAGTGTGATTGTTTTCCATAAAGTCACATTTAAGAGAATAAGAGATGCATTATTAATGCTTGACACATTTGTGGGTTTTACCATAAAGTCACATTTAAGAGAATAAGAGATGCATTATTAACGCTTGACACATTTGTGGGTTTTACTGTTAATTTATCCGTTACTTAGGAAAGAATAGAAGAGATTTTTTTTCAGGTTAGATCTGGAAATGTGCACTGTGAACTCCTGAACTCTAATTTCCTCTTTGTAGTCAATTCTCTGCTTGGCCACAAGTCTAATTTGCATAATAGAGACTGAAATTTAAAAAAGATGGTATTTACTTACCTTAGAGGTCTGTGTTCAACATCTAAGTTGCTTTAATGCTGCTGAGTACTGCAGCAGGCGTTGGGGCTAAAAACTACAATATTTATGTAGAAAACTATTATTATTTAGTCCTACAGATCTATGCAGGTCTTTGTTAGGAAGCCTTGTTCCTAAAAAGTGCCAGGATTCTAACCAATTATTTTCTTTTCCCTCTGATTCCAGGCACTTTTGCTGTGATCAGTATGATGGTTGGCGGGGTTGCTGTTAGAGAAGTGCCTGATGAGGTGATTTCTGTGGGCTATAACTCAACAAACACTACGGATGCCTCCGAATATTACAGCGACAGGGATTTCAAGCGGGTGCAGGTGGCTGTGACTCTCGCACTTCTTTCAGGAATTATCCAGGTACGTGCTTGCAGTTGCAAGGGGCACTGGGTCCTAGTGGGTCCCCTTTCAACAGACACTTTAGCAGTGTGCTGTGAAGAATGCAGGCTGCTTCTTGGCAGCCACGTAGCAGGAGTGGCTTGCGGGGGGATACCCTGGAGGTAAGTCTTTGGGGCATCTTGGTTTGGCAGTGAAAAACAGGACTTCCCCTTCCATTTTTTTCTATCATGTCAGAAAAACTTTACCTGATGTTCTCTAATATGTCCCTAAATGCATCCAAATACACATTTACATGTGTTCCACGTGGCACCTGCCAGTGGCGTGGAAGGTTTCGTGCGTTGATGGCTGCTTACTGGCCTGTAGCTTTGGAAGGGCCAGGTTCAGGTCTGCCTGATCAGGTTGGGCACTGGGGTAAGAAGACATGTCCTGTGGTCTGTCTGCTATGTAGTGATGGTGTTCAGGCTACGGTAAGACTCACACTGTTACTATTTCTCTTCTTCATTAGTTGTGTTTAGGTCTCCTTCGATTTGGGTTTGTAGCCATCTATTTAACAGAGCCTCTGGTGCGAGGATTTACTACTGCTGCTGCAGTTCACGTCTTCACTTCTCAGTTAAAGTATCTCCTCGGAGTTAAAACTAGCCGATACAGTGGACCCCTCTCAGTTGTGTATGTAAGTAGTTACCTTTACTAAATATGCAAATTCCACATTGTCACAAACTATTATTTAAGCCTTTTTCTACTTTAAAAAAAAAAAAAAAAAAGTATTTTGCACTGATGATTATTTCTTAATATGCTGCCAGTTCACTAATCCAGAAAACAGAAATACTAACTACCAAATAAATAGGAGGGAAAGTATACTCTCAAGTCGTACTGCCAGGACCTTGATAATATCCTGACAGTTGCTGTAATTTTCCTTCTTTTTTCAAAGACATTTTTCTTCAATATTTTTTTCAGAGGCCTCTCCAGAGGTCTTTTATTTCATTTCTTAAAATGCAGTGAAAGAAGGAGTAATGGGTAGAGGAATCACCCTCTAGCAATGTGTGTGTTCCAGAAAGTTTCCTTTCCTAACACCCTTTCTAATAATGTTTTTCAACTGAAAGATATTTGCAATAATGGCCAGTTCAGCAATGTTGCAAGGTCATTGTTGTTTCATCATATTACTATGGTAACCTCAATGATTGTATCAGCAGCTTTATCGCTTTAGAATGGTTTATGCAGCTCTAAATAGATGTGACTTGCCAACGAATATTTGAAGGTATTAGAAAAGGTTGGTATTTATTGCTTTCAGGTAGTTGCCAGGATGAAATGTGTGTGAAAATGCTGAGCATAAGAGATGTGGTTTAGTTTAGACTTTTTCCCCCATGATAGAGCTTTTTCTTCAAATTTTTACCCCATTTAAGGAAGACTGATATTAGAAATGATTGCAAGTGTGTCTCCCTCACTGAGATACTTTGAACTTCTGTATTTTAATGGAACAATGGGGATTTTAGTGAGGAAGTGATTAACTATAGTTATAGATGTAGAATAAAAACAGCAGTGTATAATTAGTTCTTTTGTGGCAAATTTCCTAATAAATACAATCTTCATGGAGTAATTATGATACTTCTGTTGTGTTACAGAGCATAGTTGCTGTGTTTTCAAAAATAACAACGACCAATGTTGCTGCACTGATTGTTGGATTAACGTGCATTGTTCTGTTGTTGATTGGCAAGGAAATCAATCTTCGCTATAAGAAAAAGCTCCCAGTTCCTATTCCTATGGAGATAATTGTGGTAAGTTGGTTGTGAGGTTCTTTAGCTAAGTTATATAACTATTCTACAGCTGTAGAATTGATAATCATTTTCTGTCAAGTCTAATTGGGCTTTAGGGTAACCTGTTGAACATGATTCGTTTGAGGCTTGATCCAGTTGAATGTTTCAGTGCTCGTGAGCTTAGGCTCTGACGTGCCCAAGTTATGGCATGAAGTCCCAAAGAGGAATTGAAAACCCAGTTAAACAGCCACAGTCCCCTGTGGTGGTGGGAAGGTGGAGATTTGCTGTAAAACCCACTCTGCCCTAGAGTTTGGCACCTAAGTGAGTGTCTGCAAGACATGCCTCTGAGTGGCATGGAGTACAAGAGCTCAGAATCCCCTTCCGAAGGAAGATGATTATGGATGTCAGATCCAGAGGTTCTGTAGGGCTTGCTTTCTTTTTAAAATGCCATGGTAGAAAGAAAAGCAGGAACCAGTGGGGCTTGCTACTTAACCTTCCTTTCTCTGAGACTGTTTTACACGTGTATTTAAGTGTAGTCATTCAAAACAAACTAAGTGTTGCAGTCAGGTATCTTAATAACCTTAATCACAGAACCTTTCACCTTTAAAAGTGGCTGGATTTAAAAGTGAGTTCTCAGGTAACCAGAGCTCTCAAACAACCTGCACAAAATCACAGCCAAGGAAGGGAATACCTGAAGACATGAATGCAGCCTTGACAGAAGGAACAAAGAAGGGGGGTGCTGTTGAAAGATGACATAGATGCTGTACTAGTGTGTTATTTGATAGAAGGACAATAGCAAAGCAATCTTATACCTGCAGCTTTCATTGCTGCTGCACCAGTTATTTTTGTATATAATGTGCATGCTGCACTCGTGAAAATAAGGCA
Source organism: Nettapus auritus (assembly GCA_011076525.1). NCBI lineage: Eukaryota > Metazoa > Chordata > Aves > Anseriformes > Anatidae > Nettapus > Nettapus auritus. The sequence continues at coordinate 12,982,157 of CM021765.1, read as the reverse complement.
GTGCAGACCCCCTTGACTTGTCCTTGCACTGAATTTCTTAGTACATGCTTTTCTCCATTTCCCAATGCATGCTGGGCTGACTCAAGCAAAGCGAATCTGAGTGATTCAGATCATATCTTAGCATGCATGTTAACTGTTTCCAAAATTAATAAAACCAGTGAGTTGAAGGTGACGGAAGGAAAACTGTGGAACTTCCTCCTTTTTATCTGCTTCTGTACTCCCTAACTCTTGGAAAAACTGATTGACAAATAAACACAATCCCTTATGTGTGTTTATAATAAGCTAATTGTTACTAGTCCTTCGGATGTTTTGCTAGATGATGATGTGTTTATGGTTTTTTAGGTTATTATTGGCACAGGAGTTTCAGCTGGAATGAATCTGACTGAATCATATGGAGTGGATGTTGTAGGGAATATTCCTCAAGGGTAGGGGTGATATTCTTATTCAACCTATACCTTTTCCTTATAGCACGTACAGTTTATTATAGAGATTTGTAACCTTTTATTTATTCTCCCAGATTAAGAGCACCAGCAGTTCCTGAGATTCAGTTCATCCCAGCAATATTTGTGGATGCGGTAGCAATAGCAATAGTTGGATTTTCAATGGCTGTGTCAATGGCCAAGATCTTTGCCCTTAAACATGGCTACACCATTGATGGGAATCAGGTAAAAATATTTGAGTTTTTCTAGGGATAATTCTCAGTACCACCTTCATTTCTCTGTTAAAGTAAAAGGGGTACTTGGGCTACTGTGCTGATGTGCAGCTATTTTACTTCTGCTTTGTTTCACAGCAAAGCAGAGAGTTCCCATCGGATAAATACAATGTCTTCCAGAGTTAAGTATCTAGATCTGGTTTATTCAGAAGATTCCAGGTGCTAGTTCACTAGACTATAGAACTCCTTGTCACAGGATGTAACGCATGTCAAGTGTTGGTTTAAATGAAACAAAACATTATTTGTAACAGACAACATTATTTGTATGAGAAACCATTTTTGTTTCAATTTTAGTGTTAAAATTCAAGTTATCCTGGAGTTGAAGAAATTCTTGAAAACAAGCAATTCTATCGTTCACTTTAGTTTTTAGTCTGACTTGTAACAGTAATATTTAAGGATGATAAATGTCTCCAGCACTTCATCAGATACTTCATTTAACAGAAGATTTAACGTACCTTACCTTGTGTGAGAACCACAAGTATAAGCTATGATAAGGTTGCTAGCAAGCACTGTAAATAAGAGGTGGCTATTATTATGTATAGGTAGCTCCACCTTCGTACAGTTGCTAGGTATAACTGCCTTGTGTTTTGCTCTGTTGTTTGACACAGGAACTTATTGCCTTGGGAATATGCAACTCTGTGGGGTCGTTTTTCCAAAGCTTTTCAGTCACTTGTTCAATGTCTCGGAGTCTTGTTCAGGAAAGCACTGGGGGGAAAACTCAGGTATGTAAACCCAAATTATGAGCCAAAGTTTGCCTTTGTAAATCAAAAGTCTGGAGCTCCAGTAAACTGCCCAGTTCTTGGTCTGGGGCCAAAAGAAATAACTGGAGTTGCTCCTGTTTCATATCCAGTTTGGGCCAAGATAGAAAGCTGCATGACAAGTGAAATGAACAAATTGAGTGGGAGGGATCGAAAGCTTGACTAGCCAGCCCTTTGAAAGCGCAGGAGTGGTTAGTTAATCAGTAATACTGCCCTTTTGGGGCACATCATAGTACTTAGATATAATTTCTTGCCTTTTTTTTTTTTTTTTGATCAGATTGCAGGTGCACTCTCTTCAATTATGGTTCTGTTGGTAATTGTGGCTATTGGATACCTCTTTGAACCACTTCCACAGGTAATGTAGTTTTGCCTGTTAGGCATTGCATGTCAGTGGACAGAAGCCAGCTAGTATTGCTTAAAATAGAATGAGGTAGATGATTAATAAGCAAATACAGTTAGGGCTTGACCCAGAAACCTTTAAATTTTGTATACGTTTTTGCTGTAGGTTAAACAATAAATACTTTGAAGGATCCAGCATGCTTTTTTTTTCTTTTTCTTTTGGTAGTTCTTTTTAATATTGGCCATTCTAGACTCTGTCTGAAACACAAAATTGGTATCTTCAGATAATCCCCCTTGGATTACAGCATAAGAATTCTGGGAAGAGGTCAAAAAGTTAAAAGAACATAACAGATGAGCTGGGAAGGGTTGAGGCTGAATGATGGCTCAGCAGGACAAGTTGCTTTTACTGCAGTTTTACTTATTTGTATAAAAATATGTTTTATGTATAGATATATTGATTTAAAAAATGCACTTGTTTCTCTTGTCTTGCATAGGACAATATGCATTGCATTTATTTTTTAATAAGTGTATATTGATTTACGCCTACATGACTGTGACAGGAGTTGTTGAAGTTATTGAAGAGCAACTTGAATTTGAGATTATAGTCTAGCTACTTTAATTGCAGTAGCATGAAGCTCAGGAATATATGCTTTCTCTTGTCAGGAGAGAGTAAATCAAGCTGTGGTGACTGGCTTGCTATTTCTGTGGCTGCAGGAAAAGTATTTCTCCACTGAACTTCTCAAAAAGCTTTTTAAATGGGACATCTGTTCAGCAGACTTGTATCAGTTTTACAAAGCACAGAAAACAATTATTTTTGATGCTTTGAAGTTCCTATTGGCAATTGTTTTATTTTGCTTCTGAAAATAGCATTTGTGTGATATTCCTAGACAGTGCTAGCTGCAATTGTAATGGTGAACCTGAAAGGAATGTTTAAGCAGTTTGGAGATATCGCACACTTCTGGAAAACCAGTAAGATCGAACTGGTGAGTAATGTGCAGCTCAGTGCATATATTTTCCTGCATTAAATGTGCTGCTGCTGTTCTTCCTATCCTCTAAAACAGGGTAGAAACTTACCAAGGTGTTGGTGTTGCTTTGCAGAAAAACATAAGACATTGAGTTGTAAGTACCCTAGGAGAGTGATCCATTGCAGACAAGAATGATTTTGTTGTTGTTCAACAACCTTTAACTCAGGTCAGAAGTAGTTTAGCTGCGTTAAAAGCAAAGCTTGTGCAGTGTTGCTATAGGAACTGTACTGAATGCTGTGGAGAATGCCTGAGAAGAATTTAAAATAGAGTCACAAAGAAAACTACTTGAAGGTATTTGTCATCTTTGAAGACAAACCAGAAACCTGTCCAAAGTAGTTTTCTGGATTAACTGGCAGCATGGTTGTTGTTGACTCAAAGCAAGAAGGTCCATGATTTGCAGCAGTGACTGTTGAGACTGCCATGCTTACTTCTGGGGGGACTTGGAAATGTGACAGACTACAATGTACAGACACATGGGTAGTCTTTGACCATGTGAAGCAGGTAAAGAACTTCAGGAGCTACTTGCCATCATATATATCATGATTTCCAAGGCTCCTGACAACAGGAGAACTAGATCCTTGAGATCATCAGAAGTAAGTGATGGTCTCAAGAAGTAAAGTTCACATTATTGGCTGAGTTGCTCTGTACAAATGGAGGAGCTGTTCCTCTGGCTCAGAAAGGCAGCCGGTAGTTTCTATATGGTATGACATACAGAACTTAGCACATTTGAAGCATTTGATTCTCCCTTTTTCAATAGCAAGCTCCTCTGAATTTTTCTCGATTCCCTTTACATGCAACCATTTGTCTCCTCCAGAGAAACAAAGACAGTTGTTGTGGAGTTCTTACAGCTATCCTTCTGTGCGTATTTTATACATACAGCTGACAGTTCACACTACAAAATACCAGGGTTTGCAACATGGCAAGTCCTACTGCTCAGCAAAAGATGACAGTAAAGGAGAGCTACTTTTGCAGGCCCTGCGTATGTTTTTTTTTTTTTTTTATCCTACAGTGTTGGGAGTCTGATGGTAACACAGCATTCCTTGCAAAACAGGACTTAGGGTGTTAATTAATAAGGGACAATTTGTCAGATGTTATGTTAGTGCACCTTGAGCATCCATGCCCTTCTCAAAGTTTAAGGCAATTACAGTCTGCTATCATGATGACTTGCATCGTAGCCTGGTCCTGAACAGAAAAGATGCACAGGCTTCAGTCTGGCTTATGCTATTGTGTTTGTTTTCAACAGAAAGGGATGCGTATTAATTCAGAACTTTTCTTTCTTTTAGGCCATCTGGGTGGTAGCTTTTGTGGCTTCCCTCCTCCTGGGACTAGACTATGGTTTGCTTACTGCAGTAACGTTTGCAATGATAACCGTTATTTACAGAACACAAAGGTCAGATTTCTTCTTTATAAAATTAGTGTTTGTTGGTCTTCTGTGCAGTTTGTGTTTGTTTAAGGAATGCAAATAAGCAGTAGACCTTTCCACACCCCTTCACCTGCATGCAGTATAGAGTTTGCTTTGTAATGTAGGTCATGCAGGCCATAACCCATGGCTCCGATACAGGGTTCAAGTTTTATTTTTCTGAGAACAAAATTTCTGGAGATCATGAGACTCACAACTTCAATAATAAAGAGATCATGTTAGATTTCCTAACGTTATTTACATTGTCTTTAATGCCTGGAATTCAGAACTTGAAGCCTGCTGGATGCTAGATGTTCATTAAATGTTTACATTTTGTGTGCACTGTCCCAGTACAGAAGAAGTTGTCAGGTTATCACTAGCTAAATGTTTGGGTATTTTATAAGAAAAATCTAATTTATCTTGAGAAGTGTCCTCACCCTTCATGTTTTTCAAGTCACTCCTTGCTCCCAATCAAAACTTCTACTGTGAAGCTTTCCAGATCTAGAGCCAAATGATTTCTTGCATGTGTGGATAGAATTTCACCTGTTACTTGAGGGTTTTAGGCTCAGGGCTTTGGATATCTAGATAGAAAATCTATTAAAGTGTTGGTTTTATCTGCATTGGAATGAAACCACACTGTGAAATTTCCACTCTGCCTCAATAAAGAGTATTCTTTTGCCAGCTGTGTATGGCTTGGTCCTTTTAACCAGAGCAGTGATGTATTTTGCTGTCATACTGCCTCTGAGTTGGGGATGTTCAGCTTCTCAGGCATGTTTGTCCTGGAGCAGAACGGCTTTTTGACATTGCAGCACGGTTTGTGCCAGTGTGAGCTGCCGTGTTTACAAATGGTCAGTGGAGTCGCACCAGTTTGCACCAAAGAAAATTTACTCTGTAACTTTGCAGGCCCATGCTTTTCAGCAAATGACAACATCACAGTGCTAAGTTTCCAAATTGTTTCTACATTGACAGAAGCAAACTTGACTAGTCACCAGATGGCCCCTTCGTTATGTTCCCTTCACAAACTGCCCACTGCATTTGACCGTGCTTAGATAAACCTGTAGCAAACAGAACAATGATGTAAAATAAATTTCAACCTGTATTAAGCACTGGCTTCTCCACTTTATAAGTGATAATATTGAAACAGTTGTTTCCATTTCCTTCCAGACCTCAATACAGAATCCTTGGTCAGATTCCTGACACAGATGTCTACTGTGATGTGGAAGAGTATGAGGAGGTAGGAGTGCATTCTTCTGCACCAAACAGTTTTGTGTGTTGGAACAAAGATAACGGTGGCAATTGGCTGCTTAACCCCACCACACTGCTAAACATGCTGTGTACTCAAATGTATACAAGACCACCTTCTTTAACTGTGGCAGTATTAAATGAAATGTGCAGACAGCAGGACCCAAACGGTTGTTTTAGCATTGTACAAGCTGTTCAAAACAGCATCTCCCTGCCTCCACCCATGCCCTGCTGATTAAACATGACTGGTGACGCGATCACTTGCCATGCATTCAGCTTATTATAAATGCGATTTTGTTCAGCCAAGAGTTGGTGAAGGCAGTATATTTTGTAAATACAATGGCTCTAAGCATGCTGTATGTATTTGCAAACAACTGCCACGATTTCCTGCACACTCTGCCATGTTCTCAGAGGTGCTGCTATGAAGGTTACAAACCCCTTTACTCAGGAGCCAGCCTGTAAAAAATCTATGTGAAAAGATCATGCTGTAATCTGAAAGCATTCTCTCACCAATAGTTCTGCTTTGAATATGACACGAAGCAGAAGTTTATGCAGGCGTGTTTATAGCTGTAAACAAAGAAGAGGAAACTCAGCTTTTGTTGTACTGAATGCAGTTTGCATTTCCCACACCTGTACCAAGATGGGGCTGGTAGCATATGGCAGGCTGTAAGTCTACTGCTGCTCACATCATTTTCATGTAAAATGTCAGAGTGCATTCAGGCCGTTCAGAGATCACTTCATTTAAAGTAAAGACGTGACATTAAGATCTATGAAAAGGTCTTTTTAAAACCAAAGATTCTTAAAGGCTAAAACTAAAGGCTCTTGTTTCAGTAGCTGAGGACACAAGAAAGAAGGAGAAGGAGAGAAGGAAGTTATGCCTGTAGATAGGGATGCAAAAAGGAAGCATTCCTAGATCTGTATGATTTCCTCACATTAATACCATCTGCAGAGAGCAACATCAGAGGACTGTGAATACTTAATTCCTTTTTATGGCTGCACATTTCTTTGTTATAAACAGAAGAAGTGTCACATGGCGTTGTTTTGGTGCAGTATGGCACCTAGAAAGGTGGATTAACTCATCTTCTAACTGGCTTTGTTCACAACAGTGCTGACCATTTTTGATACATGTTGATAGCCATCCAGGGTTGGCTGTTGGGCTGCATGTAAGAGTAACACCATGTCCTGTGATCATCCATACAGGTGCTTTTCTTCTAGAGTAAGCAATACCTAACTGTGGACGTATTTTTTTTCTCCTTAGGTTAAAGAATGTCCTGGTATAAAAATATTTCAAGCTAATGCGTCACTTTATTTTGCCAATAGCGAGTCATACACAAGTGCACTGAAGAAAAAGGTGAGCAAAGCAAAATCTTTAATACCTGTTCCCTGAAAATTCAAAACATCTTTTGAAACATGCCCTTCAGCATAGCCCCTAATACAGTGCTCGGCCTGTGACCTCTGGTATGATACAAGAAGATACAAGGTGACCCTCCGGCCAACTGCTGATCATCTTAGCAAGCAACAAGATGGTGGGAGGGAATAAACAGCATGCAGAGCATGCCTCACCTCCTGCCTGACCCACGTTTGACTGGGTGGGACTGGCAATGGCAGAGCTAGCTGAGGACAGAACTGCCTGACCTGGTAGCGATTACACTCGTACTAACTTGTGAAAAATTTTTCTGTAGCTTCCATGACGAGTCTTGTACAAAACAGGTGGGTGGTACTTCTCCACAAAGCAAGAGGTATTAGCAATTTATGTCCAAGTGCACTTCTCCCCCCTCTGCTTTCTGCACTCAAATCAGCATTCTGTTGAAATATGGCACCTCTGATCTCTCGAGAGAAGAATGTGATGCATCTCTTCCTCATCTTGTTAACACAGTGCTTGCGAAGATTATTCCTTCTTTATACTGTTCTCACCCCCACCAAGGGACACTGAATAATGCAGGCTTCTTTAAAATTTATGATAGTGATGAATTCAGTGCTAATTGATACTGCAATGTCATCCTAACAAGCTGGATCTTGTCTGATCATGGTTTCTTTTCATGGCAGACTGGAGTGGACCCTTGTGCCATATTAGCAGCAAGGAGAAAAGCCCAGAAGAAGCACGCCAGGGAAATAAAGAAGGCTAACGAACTCAAAAAGAAAGCTGTATTGAAGCTAGTGAATTCTTCGGTAAATATTTACCTCTACCTTATCAGCTAACACGGTGCTTTTCGGTGTTACCATTCTTATTTATACAAGGTACAGAGTGCTACTCGGGTAGGAAAACTTAGCGAACAAGCACTGTGCAGTGTGGACGGGCTACTAAGGAGCAGCGTAAGGATCAGAGGCTCATGGCTGGATTGGATAGTTGAGTTGAACCTTAATTACATTCAGATGCCACACTAGGGGAGCAAAGCCTTTCACGCTATCATACGTTCTCAGCAGGGGTGTCAGCAGAAGGTGGAGGGATCCTATCTCTGCCACTCTCCCCTGCGCATTGAGAATAATCCTACAGAAATAAGATAAAAGAGAAGGTCCTGTCATAAATTGTGTTAGCAGTTAAAAGGTGCCATCCACACTGCTGATCCTGGCGTGGGTAACTGAGGCAGGAGCATTCAGAAGGGTTGTTTGAAACATGCTTGTGCTTTTGTGCGTTTTTTAAATTCATCCGCTTGGTGGGAGCTAGTGGGTGCTTATTATCAGGGAAAACCAAGCAAATGCCTAAGTTTGGAGCCCAGTTTCTGGCTCTTCCTTTAAATATGTAGACCTCAAGATGATGCACAGGGCTAAGGCAAGGAAATAGAGCAAAAGCGTATGAAGAGGTGCCTGTGTTTGGAAGCAGTAAGTAATTCACCCTCAAGATAATAGCTTTAAGCTGCTTGCATGTGACCGTAGAAGGGCTGGGTAGAGGAGACTAAGCCCTGGTACAGATAAAGCCAGTCCCTGTAACGGTTTGGAGCTGTACACCTTTTAAAGGCAGGCAGAACAGCTGCATATGGGGAGGAAGGGGACCTATGCTGAAAAAGTATTGGCTATCATTTAGCTCTATTTGTCTTCTCTCACAGAGTAATGACGTGGAAGGAAGCTTAAAACATGAGATAGCAAACGATGAGTTACCTGTAAATGGAAAATCTCTTGATGAGCTTGAACACTTTGTGGAGCCCAAAACAAACATCCACTCTCTAATTTTGGATTTCACCCCAGTGAACTTTGTGGATTCAGTTGGAGCAAAAACATTAAAATCAGTAAGTAGTTTTTTTTCTTCCTCAAAAAATAAAACACAGAAAACCTGTAAGTTAGGTACCAAGTAGGGAACCTCTCATCATAGGATGTAAATGTCAACTCAGATACAATCCAGTATCTCACATAATCACAGTTTTCATTCTGTAGCTCTGTAAGTTTCAGCTGAATTCCTGGGGAATGTGAAATTTGCAGCTCTCACAGTAACTAGTTTACATCTTCCAGAACCACGATGTGCATAATGATAATGTGTTTAACTTCAGTTTAACTCTGTTGCAGATTATAAAAGAATACAAAGAAGTTTCAGTCCGCGTCTGTATTGCCAGCTGTAGCGGTGAGTTGAGTTTGTGAATTTGTGGGAGAGATTGTGTTTTATCTCTTGCCCTCTGTCCCTGAGTTTTCTCCTGCAAGTTGCCTCAGCAGTATCAGTGCTTATTTTGCATAACATTGAACTAAAATTCAATTTGAGGAAGAGCAAGCCCATATGGATTAGAGCCTGAAAGTGGAGTGCTAATGTAACGAGTTTTCTGAGGACTAGATCCTGCTCCCATTTCTTCCAGCTGGCAAATTGTGGATGGCGTACCTAATGTTGTACCTTGAAGTTGTAAAAATGTAGTAAGAAGAAAGGCCTGCAGTGTTCCAAGTTGGTGATATTGGGAACTGTAGCATCTTCAGCCAAGAACACGCCTCTATGACTGCGAAAGAGAATTTCTTTCTTGGAGTAGACGTATAATGCGATTCATCCGGATATTTTAAATGTTTTAAGTAATGACAAGAGAACAACTTGTCATTTTCTTGAGATACTATTGTCTTCCATCTTTTACTTTAGTTTATGTACTGATTCCATAATTTTTTATTTTGTAGGTCCTGTTATGAATGAGCTGACGAGACTGAATTTTTTTGACAACACTGTAACAAGAGAGCTGCTCTTTCACAGTATTCACGATGCTGTCCTTGCTTGCCAAGTGAAACACAGGTCTGCTTCTCAGACTGCCTCAGACCTCTGAGGGTTGACATCTAGCAGAATGGAAGTCAGGTTTATGCTGATAGAGACTCTTTTCAGATATTTAATTTGCACAGTTTAAAGAGAGCCTAAGGCTATTGGTATCTACGGGTACAGGGTGGGGCTTTCGGTAGGAAGAGTGGACAAGGAATTTGGAAGCCTTCATGCTCTTGAATTTTTTCCTTCAATCAGGGTACAATGACATAAGCATGAAATTATGCAAGGTGAGAGAATTTGTTGTAGTGTGCTACAATCCGAATCTGACAGACAAGGTGACATTCCTATTCCTGTTGAGAAAATGGGCACTTTAACTCGCTGCAAGCTGGGATCTTGCAGAAGAAAACTGTTCTGCAATTCCATTGCACTGTACCAGTGTCTTTACAGTTTTTTCGTAGATTACTTTTAAAGCCTGATGTCAACATCTGCATACCATAGATTTGTATAAAACTGTAATGGTCTGCCAGCTGGATCAATGAATTCACACTGGTGGTATCAGCTGCTCCTGTTTTTAAATCTTGATGGTACAGTTGTTTTTTTAATTATCTAACCTGTCTCAACTATACTGATCCTTCTGTTGCCTCAACATTTTCACTCTGAAGTGAATTTCATGTTAAAGACCCGCTGTTTAATTATTATGTTGTCAGTATGGTACTTCCACTGCCAAAACCTGCTTATACTTTCTAGAAAATAATACAGTTGGTTGTAAGCTAAAGTTAATTTAGCTTCAGGTTTGAAGACAAAACTGGTTTAGGCAGGAATGAGGCCTAGTAAAATTACCTTAAGAACGGATGCGCCATATGCAGTTTCTGAAGCTGGAATAAAAAGGCAGACAAGGTCTAAAGTCTCAGTGGTCCAAAAAAAGAAATACTTTCCCGTTGCCTGAGATGTCTTTCTACCAGCACTGCTGCTTCTGCCTCAGCTTTTAAGTGCTTTGTGAAATGGATTTCAGTAGAACTCTAAAATGTGTTTGGGTATTTTTAATGATTCGGTAGCTTGGTTTTTTTCTTGTGGCCTTACAGCCTGGCCACTATGGTACTCTTTGACTTTGGGTGTGAGTCGCAAAATACGGAAATACAATTCAGGCAAAATAAATCTTCAGTGCCTGTATCCCCCTAACAACAATCAATGTGAATCTGATCAAAGGTAGGAACCTGGAAGTGTTAATTTGTAAGATATTTCAGTAGCACAGGAGCAGCAGAGGAGGGTCAAGTAACGTTTCATTTAGCACCCTCAGAGCAAAGGTCCTGTGTGTAAGGAAATTCAGACTACTTCCTCTCTTCTCAGTGCAGAACCTGCTACTTTTATTTTGGTTCAAACTGTTGCGCTTAGGGTTTGCTTCAAGTAAACTGAGTTTTCCAAGAACTGGGGGCAGTGGGGGAAGGTGTTTTCTTTCCTCGGACTCCCCTGCCACTAGGGATAGGAAGCTTTCTGCATCAGAAGTTACTGCTTAGCTGGAGTTCAAAGTATGAATTGAATGCATGTTAACACAGTGTGTGTGTTTATTTAAAAAAAAAACAAACAACTTTTTGGTACATTTTATAATGTTAACTAGTTTAACAAGCCTTTGTATCTACATACAGTATATTTTTCTACTTTCAGCTTGTTGCAGCTTCGGTTTTTAACTATGTAGTCTCTTTAGTTCACATCAAAATCTTGTCAACGTCTCAAATAAAGTGATTATCATGACTTACCAAAATTCTCCACTTCGTCTCAACAAGACACTGTATGTGGGATGAGCCAACATCCCAGGATGTAATTACCTGTTGCTAAGGGGTGGGATAGGAACAATGAACTAAACCAGCATCGAATAGTTCACTTGGAAGGACCTTCAACGATCATACAGTCCAACTGCCTGACCTCTTCAGCACTAACCAGAAGTTACAGCATGTTATTCCTCGTTCGGAAGCCCATTCCAGCATTTGAACACCATAAAAGCAAAGAGAATTTTTTGTGATGTCCAGTCTGAACCTCCCCTGGTGCAGCTGTGTGCCATTCCCCCACATTCTGTAATCAATTACTGGGAGCAGAGACCAGCACCTTCCTCGGCACGTCCCCTCCTCAGGAGGCTGCACAGAGCAATGAGGCCGCCCCTCAACCTCCTGTTCTGAGTGCCCCCAGCCTCTCCTCACAGGACGTGCCTTCCTGCCCTTGTACAAGCTTTGCTGCCCTCCTCTAGAGACTTTTGAGGCATTTAATGTCCTTTTTATAACATAAAGCCCAGAACTGCACACAATATTCAAGGTGAGGTCACACCAACTACATGTGGTAGAAGACTCACCTCTTTCGACCGGCTGGCTGTGCTGTTTAATGCACCCCGAAATGGTTTGCCCTTTTGGCTGCCAGGTTGTGGTTAACTGATGCTTCTCCCAAGCCAAACATTTACCTCATGGCTGTGTGACACCAAACGAGCAAACGTGTGTGCTTGGGCTAGAACAATACTACGGGTTGGTCTCTCAACCAGATTTCTTGCTGCCCTGCTGAGGGAAGAGACAATCCTAAAGTCAGTCAAGAGAGTTTTGAGATTTCCTGTATGCTAACGTAGCTCAAAGAAGAGGTGAGGGGAAGAAAAAATGATACAGTAGAGGGTGTCGTCTTCATGCAGTTTTGGCCTTTGTTACCCACCGTTGAGAGCTGAGGAAGTGTTCCCCATGTTGGGGTTATCAGCCTGCTTGCGTTCTTCATCTTAGCACTCAAGTGCTGCCATGAACCATGTGGATATGTATCTGCTGCTCCTCACCCTCCTGGCTCCAGCATAAGACCCTGTCTGGTGCCAAGCGCCAATTGATGCTGCATTTCCCCTTCTGGTAGCAGCAGCTGCTTTTCCTGGTGAGCTGCTGGTGGGACCAGCCTGTGTGGGGCTTGTACTGTGCACCCTACTCCTAATTACTAGCAGCATTGCTGGTACTTCAGCCAGTAAAATAAAATCTGTAAACTTTTGACTGGTCTTACTGTGCTTTGCTGCCACCAGCTGGGTCAGTGCTTCCTCCTCTCCATCCTGTCACCTACTGAAAAGTATCACAGAATCACAGAATAGTCTAGGTTGGAAGAGACCTCCAAGATCACCCAGTCCAACCTCTGACCTAATGCTAACAAGTCCTCCACTAAACCATATCCCTAAGCTCTACATCTAAACGTCTTTTAAAGACCTCCAGGGATGGTGACTCAACCACTTCCCTGGACAGCCTATTCCAGTGACTAACAACCCTTTCAGTAAAGAAGGTCTTCCTAATATCCAACCTAAACCTCCCCTGGCACAACTTTAGCCCATTCCCCCTCGTCCTGTCACCAGGCACGTGGGAGAACAGACCAACCCCCACCTCGCTACAGCTTCCTTTCAGGTACCTGTAGAGTGTGATAAGGTCGCCCCTGAGCCTCCTCTTCTCCAGGCTAAAAACTGATTTTTAGCCTGTAAACTGATTTCCCTTCTGCTGAGGGACAGGCTGCTATTTAGATAGCAAAAGCTTTAAATCCCACCTTAAGCTTGTCAGTGCTAGGTTAAACAAACCCACATCCTTTTTCCTCTCTCCTTTACCTACATTTAGATGCTCACTGCTGAAGCCTCAAGAGCAAACAGCACTGAACAGCCAAGGTCCTGTTTGATGTCGAGATGCCACTTGCTTAACACTGAGAAAAATATTCCCTTCTCCCTGCTTTTTTGCAAGAGCACTGAGGATAATTCAGGATACAAGCTCCAGCTTCTTCCTACATACTTCACTCACCCTTCTTAAATAAAAGGTACATTTCATACCCTACCCCCGCGAAAAAAAAAAAAAAAAAAGTTCTTACAAAAATAACACAGAACCATTGAGATCAATTTTTATATCAGATATGCACAAAACCACCACGCTGTCTAAAATTATTTATGAAGACAGCAACACTTTGGCCAGAATCCTAACAAAAAAATCAATGGACATAGTCTCTTTCCCTACTGCACACACTTCTTTCAAAAAATAATAAAAAAGTTATCTTGAAATTAAGCCTGATAAAACTCTCACTTTCAAGATAAAACTGTTCCCCAAAAGCTTTATGTTCCCAGGTGTTTCTTCAAGCTCTTTTTTCTAACTCACTTTTCATAGCTCAATGCAATGCCTGAAAAAGGTGGAATGAAAGTATGTTGCTTTTCAGTGACCAAGCTGTGCAACTCTACAGGAACTAGATAAATAAATACCAACCTTTTAATGTTATCTACAGCTGCCAACTACAAGCTACTGCCCAGTTACTGAAGCATCAGGACCCTATCAGGGTGACCCTGTGTGTAGTAGCATCCTAGATAAGTAATATCACATATCAAAGTACTCCCTAGTAGATTTAGACTGATGTCAACCTTCACGTTTTTTTTTAGAGCAGGAAAACAATCTTCATTTCCTTAGTGCTCTGAAATTACACTCACTTCTTCCTTCCTCTTGATGCAACAATTACTATTTCGTAAGAAGCAGAAGAATCTCTGCAAAAGGGATGAAAAAACATTTTCTTCCCCCTGTAGAGTGGTTATAATAGTACCAGTGTTCACCCATGAAGAGAAAACAGAGCCCTTCAAGTCTTCCCCAAGCTTGGCAGTGACTGACCACTAAGCCCCTAAGCTGAGCTATTTGTGCTTTCTGCTTAGCTCAACATTTGCACTTCATTTTGTCCTTTTCTTGGGACACACCTACACTTCTTGGGACACACCTACGCCTTGCTGCTTAGCATCAAGCACTTCTGAGCACACCCAGAAACACTGCAGTCACTTTGGGATCTTTCAGCACTTCCCCAGCTTAGACTCTAAGTTTTGGGGTGTAAATGGTGGCTGGGCATCTGAACTCAAGATTTCTAACACTGCTCAGGTATCCATTTAAAAACACACTGCTGGTTTAGGCTGTGTTGTTAGACTTTTCTACAGCAGCAATACTCCACTAAGTGTAGAAAACATTCCTAAGGAAATCCCACCTGTTATTTGGAATATTTCATTTATTTCTTGCTTCCAAGAACAAGACATGAATGGCTACACGTGGATTTCGGTTTTACAGAAAGTTAAACTACAGAAAGATGAAAATCTTTCCCAGGTATTAGTTATAGGTCATGTAGCGGGGAGTAGCACTGAACTTCGCGTAGGATTTAATGACTTTGTTCACTGCTTCTAAGAAGTCTTTCTCAGTTGCAATTTTTCGACGTGCTCTGATCGCAAACATTCCTGCCTCTGTGCAGACGCTGCGAATCTCAGCTCCTTTAAAAGAAAGGGAGAATGATTTAACACTGACCACCAGTGGTGAGGAAGCATATGGAAAATGTTTTTAAAAAATCTCCACTCACCTGTGCTATTAGGACACAGTCGAGCCAACAGCTCAAATCTTATGTCCCTTTCAACACTCATCGAACGAGCGTGTATCTTGAATATGTGAGTTCGCCCCTGAAAAAGAGCGGATAGAAGTGTTCATGCTGCAAAAAAGGTGATGACTTGACTTGCTCTCAGCATGCAGCTGTCCTCTTCCACAGCAAGGGCAGATGGAAAAATGATAGGTAGGAAATAAGAGTTTTATTTTTATCTCTGGACTAGAATACTTAAGCAATGGAAAACTAACTGTCCATGAAACTGAATTAAGAAAGTAACTGAAAGAGCTTTAATGGCAGAAGTACCTCAAAAGAGCTAAATAAAGCACATTCCAACTAAACTACTAAATCATGGAACCAGGTAAAGAATTCTTTATCTATTCAGTCAGAAATATACAGTATACATAGCTACAGCTTCCCTGCCAGGGATGGAATTTGTGCAGTGAGGGAAAACCTTCTTTTGCACATCTTTAATCTTCCAAATTTCTATGTTGTTTCCCGTAAGATTGCTGCTTTTCTTAACTCCAGTAAACTGCTTTCAGACAGTAATGTCCTAACAGAAGAAACAGTCAGGTATCAGAATATATTTGACAGTGAAAGCAAGCATTCTGACCTCAAGATCAGGCAAGCTAAACTCTATCTTCCTGTCCAACCTCCCAGGCCTCATCAGTGCTGGATCCAGAGTATCAGGTCTGTTTGTAGCCATCAGCACTTTGATGTTGCCTCGTGGGTCAAAACCATCCAGCTGGTTGATCAGCTCCAGCATGGTGCGCTGCACTTCGTTGTCACCCCCAGCCCCATCATCAAAACGAGCACCTGGAGAGAGAAAACATAAAATAAGAGAGGGACCTTCAGAGCAGGCAGACGTCAAAGCTGCTGTCGATAAGACAACAGGAAAAATACATCTAAATTACATACAAATATTTGTGATGAGTTCATAAAAAGGTGTGAGGGGATTAGTTGAAAATGATGCATTTCAAAAAAAAATCTAAATGGGTGTTATCTGTCAGATATAATAAACACTGTATCTGCATCCTTGATATTAAAGGGCCTATCTCCTTGCCTAATAACTGACCAAACTGCTGAAATATATAAATGCATTTTGGTGGGGTTTTGTTCATTTATTTATTTATTTACCTTCCCTCAACCAAAAGCCTCCCCACTTGTCTGTGTAAAAATTGTTTTACTTTCAAAGGAGTGAAGTACTTCCTTTGGGAGAAAAGAAAATACAACATAATTTTTAGGAAGTAATAACAATTTAGTGTGTAGCCTAGAATCTGAAGGGGGTTTAAGTTAATGGTATTTTTTCCAAATACAGAGAAGATTTTACTGAAGTTTAAAGCACCCTGGTGTTACAAACATACAGAAATGACTTCACATCTGGGCTAAATATGTTCAGGCTATGTAAACCACTTATTGATTGCTTCCCAGATGAGGTATTTGCTGGTAGTATTTAGGTACTTACAAGCAAGCTTCTTGAAATGCAGCAACAAGGATAAAGAATTACAACACAAAAAGAAAATCTGAAAGTTCTCATACTAGAGTAGAGCTAACTACTACAAACTTACCTCCAATGGCATCAATTTCATCAAAGAATATGAGACAAGCCTTTTTAGTTCTGGCCATTTCAAAGAGTTCACGAACCATTCGAGCTCCCTGAAAGGAAAAACAACCACACCCACACCTCAAAGTTTTGTTACAGATTGAAGGTACATTAAACGAAAACAATCACACATTGTTACAATTGTGTGCCTCCACACAATTGTAAGTTTCCAATGATAAAACTCTTTCTATTTTTACAAATATATACATAACCAAACATTCCTAAATCTTAAAGCAATTCATAACGGAGAGAAGAGGCAGATTACTATTAAATTCAGAAGTAGTCCAGATAAAGTCATTTGCCTCAACAGCACAGTTGGGAACAAAATCCTCATTCTAGGGTCCCCCAAACCACGGATTAAACTTTGCACTGCAAAATCCATTTCATCAGTGACAGTATAGCTCAGGAGTTATAAATGATTGCCTGACACTTCTTCTACCCCCTTCTGCCTCCCGCACGCTAGATCATCCATCCATCATATCTACTAGGGTTTCCGGTCCCCGCAACCGCAGCTCTACAATTCACTCCGCACTCCATTAAGTATTTGCCCTTACCTCTCCCACGTACTTCTGCACCAACTCAGATCCAATTACTCTGATGAAGCAGGCATCAGTCCTGTTAGCAACAGCACGAGCACAAAGCGTTTTGCCTGTACCAGGTGGCCCAAACAAAAGCACTCCTTTGGGAGGCTCGATTCCAAGGTTCACAAATCTTTCAGGCTGTAATGGTGGGAACAGAGGGCATCAAAGATTAGGTGCCAATAAGAAAATCATTAATGATGAGCAATACATACAAAACTAGGCTGGATTTCATTTGTTAAAACTAGACCTCTTTTCACTTAGTTATTTACATTCAGCTACATTACCTTTTTTTTTTTTTTTTCTTTCCAAATGCTAACAGATGACCAAAATAGTTATAAAATAATAGGAGTTTCAATCTGGAGGTAACTTACATGAAGCAGAGGGGTTTCAACCACCTCTCTGAGCTTTTCAATCTGCTCTTTACAACCGCCAACATCACTGTAAGTGACATCTGGTTTTTCTTCCACCTGCATAACAAAAAGGTAAATGAGAAGTTAATAGCCTGATGCTGCGTAACTCCAGGCTTTCAACAGCCCAGAACAAAATCCAAAGAAACTAAAATTACGAGATTGAACAAAATCGTAGTAAGTTAAGGCAGTTCTCACTTGCATCATGGTGACCGTGGGATCAATCTTTGGAGGCAAAGGGATGTGGATTTGATACTTGTTTCTGTCCACCCTGGTGAGAAGAAATAAATAATATTTTTTTTTAACAAGAGTTAATTAGACTGTTATGCCAAAATAACTCTGTAAAGATGAAGCTGAATTCTCAAACTATTCTTTTCTCTGGCATCAAAATAACCTAGCCCTCAAAGCTAACAGTCAGATGGGCTAGAAACTGGAATTTCTTCTGCAGATAAGTTTAAGGTTTCCAAAAATATTAATTCCAAAATATTTTAAAAACTAAACTTCAAAATAACCTGGAGAGAAAAGTGGTAAAATATTGATTCTACGGATAACTGACTTCACCTCTTTAGCAAACATTTCCTATAGCTGCTCTGTGTGTGTATTTGTAGACAGTCACAGAGAAAGCACATTGCTCAGGCTCCCTGAAAGCTGGGACTATCGGGGCCCACACTGAAAGCTTTCAGTCCATAGTGCACTGAACTTGTTTTTCAGCAGAATGAGATCAAAACATTTCTAGCAGACCAGGCAGATAAGTTATCGTCTTCCAACAGAAATACATTGTTGTTATGATTTCAAGTGCTGTGAAAATATCAAATGATGGTTGTTGATGTCAACCTAATGGATCAGATGAGAAAGCTTCAGTCTTCAGTAAAAGTCTAAGAACACAAAGATTTTACTTACCCAACTCTCATGCCTTCTTCTATGTCAGTAGGTGCCACCTGGTCACTGAGATCCACCACAAATTTGGCAAACTGCTTGACATTGATAATGTACTTGGGATCCTCGGAGTCTGCATTGATGATCTTTGTACACCTAATACAGAACACACAATTAACGCCATCAGGCAAACAATTAATTGCCCTGCTATTTCTGTAAGTACCAGGAAACAGAGAGTGATTGTATTATCCAAACATATTGAAAGAGCTATTGGACTTGTGATTCTGTTATAGCAGCATGCAATAATTATAGGAGTAAGTACAAGTGTGAGATCTGTAATATGCCATCAAGCATAACACGTTTGCTTTTTGATGGTTAGAAGTACTCTCAATATGCACGAAACGTGAACCTTATTTAAAGAAAAAGTCCAAATAAGTTATAAATCACATTTTTAACATTATGCAGCTCCACTCCAAAACTGAAGGAAGAGTGCACCCACCTGGCGACCTGTAAGGGCTGCTCACTTTGGAGAGTTTGCTTATCTGCAGCCAGATCCCAAAGGGCAGGAGGAGCCAGGCCGGTGTCAGATTCCTTAATTCCTGTGTAAAACACAGACAGGCTGAGGAGTAGGAAGCTAACTGGTATGTCAGCAACCTTTCACATACTGAGAATCCTACACATAAGTCTGCTGGAAGCTTTTTGAGATCTCTAAATAAACACACACACACACACCTCTAGTGAAAAACACGTGCAAATCTCTTTAACGAACTCCCTAAAGAAATAAGGACTATTGTGACAGTGCCAGCTGAATACACAAATGCCAGTCTATCCATTCTCTAATATAATTTTGCAGTACGAATAACAACACCCAAACCTGAGAGAGGTAACATGAGTTCATTTCAAAAAGTTTCAGAAAAGGAGTGAAACCCTGCAAGTGTTTTCACTGAGGGAAAGCTTCAGTGCAAGACATCAGAAGCTAAGTGATTCACAGAGATGGAAGACCGTGTAAACCTTCCAAAACATGGATACAAAAATAACATCTCCATCATATATTTGAAAAAAAATAAAAATTAAAAAAGATCAAGGATTTTTTTGATTAGACCTGCCTAATCAAAAATGAGACCACCACCTACACAGTAAAAATCCCACATTACCAAATAAAGAAATGCATCCTTTAGGGAAAAATAACATTAATAAAACCAACGCAGAAGTTGTTTAAAATCAACTTCTTAAAACACCCATTTCTGTATGTGTGTCCCTCCTACTGCAAGTTCTGTTAAGAAGGAAAGATACCTGTGAGCTCATTGATTTTCTTAAGTAGTTGTTGAATATCATCTTCTACTTGCTTGATCTGCCTTGAGTATGTGCTCTGGCCCTGGAAAAGAAATATCGTGTTGATTTTGCAACTCAGATAATTCTTTATCTAGGAAAAAGTGCCAATAGCTGCTGAGGATCACAATATTCAAAAGACTGTCTTAGTATAATAAGAAATTATTGATCACAACCAAAAAAGTTGTATTAAGTTCCAGTAATAATAATAATTCCGTCCACCAAAAATAGAGTGCTGTTTCACAGTTCTGAGCAACGTGCAAGTGGAAAATTTTCCTATCTGTCAGATTCGAGGATTTGTTTTCCCTTCTAAACCTGTTCAGCCTTATTTTTTAACCATTCTTTTCTTAAGCTTTAAAAAGGACTTCAGGAAAAATATGTAGAGAGAGAAGTAGTTCTGCACGCAGTAGCTGAATAGCACCAAAATGAAAAATGATTTGTACAAGTGCTTTTACTACCTTATCCAACCTCTATATCACCCACAGAATACAGCAGAAAGATCAAGGGGCAAATGAGGAGCCAGATTCTCACTGGTGATAAAATGCTTTACTATCTTGCCTGGCCTAACACCAGCAAATCTGCATTTCCTTTACAAGATCTCCCTTGTACCAATCTGGCAACAAACAAGATGCCACTCTGTGCTCAACCCGTATTTCAGAGTCCTTCCAGAGTCCTTCCACAGTTTGTGGAAGTTGTACTGTCAGTGAAATTCAGACTTCTGGCAAACATATTCAAATCTAGACATACACTAAGCTGAAAGTTTCTTTTTTTTCTGGAGGGTTCTTAAACAGACCCACTGCACTTTCTGGCAGAGAAGGGAAGTTTCCATTTTAAGCCTTATTGTCCATGGAACACACCTTCCAGGATTATGCTGCCCCTGATAAGCTCCGTGTGTCCCTTGCTAAGATTTTTCTAACCGGATACAAGCAAATTGGATAGTGTCTTAAAGATAGTTCTTTATAATGCAAGGAAAATTGGCTACATGGTGAAAAAGCCCTACTAAACCCTAGCCATTAGACCCCCCATGACAATCAGCTACAAGACACAGAGCAAAAATTTAAAAATACTTCATTAGCTCCAAGATAACTAGGTTATTTTTAGGGTTGTGAGTTGGGTTTGGGGCTTTCTTGTTAGAAGGGAAAAGGGAGAAAAGATTTTGGCAGGAGAAAAAAGCAGTAAGAGAAGCAGATCTGCTATTTACTAAATACATGTCCCATCACTTATGTATTCAATTTGTAACTAGACTCTTTTTTTCTTTAACACTCTTGCATACGTATGTTACTTACATAGGTTTTCAGCAAGGCAATATCTCCTTCATCCAGTGCTGAAACAAGACAGGAAAGACTTAGTTTCCATTTTTAAAAACAAAAACAGCAGTTTCAATCCTGCTTCTAAAAGAGGAAAATGCACGTTTCTATGTATGTTTACCTTCTTGTTACGTACGAATCCCTCAAAAGGAATCCTTTTGAGTCTTTTGTTTTCATTTGATTTAGTGAAAATATATGAAGTGTCAGATGTTCAAGAAAAACAAAGCAGTCTCCTGCTACATTCTTAAATATCTGTACTGTCCAGAGCTCACAGTAAGCAAACTACTTAAACTTTGACTTGCTCAGAGTAGCTTGTCATCAATGACTGTACAGAAAAGGAACAGAAGAAATCAAAACTTCACCTTTTCAACCCTTTGGTTCTTCATGTTTAAGAATACATCAATTAAAATCCAAATAACTTTGGCATAACCACTTTAATCACCACCTTCTAGCAGTGCTGTCTCTCTCAAGTTGTGCAGCATGAGCAGAGAACGACAACCGTATCTAAGCTCATCTCAATAACAAAAAACTCCTGTGAACTAATAAGGCAGCCAGGAATCAATAACTACCATAAAGATGATTTTTAATAGTATAAAATGTAAACAAGGGAATGGTCGCACTAGACAAGACAAACAATTTGGTCCTATATATATCCCTTCTCCAACAAGAAGGTCTATGATCATAGCAAATACTTTGCAACCTCCCACTCCTGGGTCTTGTTTGTTATTAAAAGTCCTTAAAAGATTTTCTTTACACAAGCATTTCCTAACAACTCTTTGAACCCCTGTACAGTTTCAGCAACTTTTGGCAGAATATGCAAGAAGGGAACCCCTGGTTTAACTCACATTGTGCTTCCTTTTACCTGACTTACACTTGGAATCTCAACATTTTACTTGGGCCTCTACATTCGTGCATCAGATCAAGCACCATCAGCTTTTAAACGCCTAAGCTTTCACACTGAGTCCTGTCCCACAAGGTTGTCCCAGTGAACTCTCTCTGTTAAGAGAAACATAATGATTACTGTTGGTGCCTACTTACTACCACATCACTTGTAATTTAACAGACCTGTGACACTCCCCCTCCTGTCTGCCTAAAGCTCTACCTTTTCAGACCAAATCCTAGTCTTCACCTTAAGCACTCTTAGCATCTTGTTCTCCCTCCTCTAATTCCCCTGTAGCCTTTTAATGACAGAGGGAGCCAAAGACACACAGCACGAAAGATCTGGGCACGGTGTGTTTTACACAGCATTTCGAGGAAACATTTTTGTGCCGATCCATATTTCTCCCCCCACTATTTGCACTACCTCATTGACTTTTTGGTATCTACTAAACACTACCCTGTTATAATCCAAAAATCGTTCTCGAGGGGGGGCAGTTCAAAGTCCATCATTGATGCCATATAGGCGTGCTTTTTTCCTCCAGATGTTATTATTTTGCAACTAACGGCGTGAACCAAACAGGCAGGTGAAATCCGCCCGCTGTGAGGAACAGCTGGTGGCTTTCAGGCTGTCAGTGTCACCAGAGGGAATTGCTGCCCTGCTTTCACTGAAGTACTTATGGAAGGGATGGCGTCGCAGGGAGTTTGGGGTTGAGCCATGGAGGATTCCACTCACGAAAAAAAAAAAAAAGATAAATATTATGTTTTCTAGTGTTGATCTTTTAATTACGCCACGTAGTAGCGAATCAGGCTTTCCAACACCCTCTCTTCACGGAACCAAGCCGCAACGCCCAGATCTAACGCGTTTTTCCACGATTTAACCCATTTTCCCCCCTTTCAGCCGCTCCCCCCCGGGGCCCGGCCCCTCGGTGCGCCCTGCGGGAGCTGGGCGGGGGGCCCGGCGGCCTCTCCCCCGGCCGGCGGCGGCCCCTCACCGCGGATGGGCTTCTCCTCCTTCTCCTCCTCCTTCGTTTTCCTCTGATCGGCGCCCAGGTAGTCCGGCATCGCGAATTCCCTCGCTTCCCTTCCTCCTTTCGTCCTGCGGAAGGCCCGGCGCTGCTGTGTAACGCTTCCGGGGCTCCGCTGCCTCCTCCTCCTCCTCTTCCTCCTCCTCTTTCTCCTCCCCCAGACCCTCAGTCGGGCTGCTCCCTTCCCTCCCCGTGTGTCTCCGAAGAGAACGGTCCCCCCGTGTCCCCCCGGTGTGATGGTTTAGGGGGGTGCCCCCCCGTGTGATGGTTTAGGGGTGTGATGGGACGTGGCGGCTCTGGAGCGTGCCCAGAGCAGGGCTACGAGGCTGGTGAAGGGTCTGGAGCACAATCCTGTGAGGAGCTGCTGAGGGAGCTGGGGGTGTTTGGTCTGGAGAAGAGGAGGCTCAGGGCAGACCCTATTGCTCTCTGCAACTGCCTGAAAGGAAGCTGTGGGGAGCTGGGGGTCGGCCTCTTCTCACAGATAACCAATGACAGGACCAGAGGGAATGGCCTCAGGTTGTGCCAGGGCAGGTCCAGGTTGGAAATGAGGAGACATTTCTTCTCAGAAAGAGCAGTCAGGCACTGGGACAGGTTACCCAGGGAGGTGGTGGAGTCACCGTCCCTGGGGGTGTTCAAGGAGAGGTTGGACGTGGTGCTTAGGGACACGGCTTAGCGTTGACATTGTCAGTAGGGCGATGGTCACACCAGACGACCTGGGAGCTCCTTCCCATCCCCAACGACCCCCTGACCCCCCACACCGCCACGGTTTAGGGGGGATCCCCCTCGTTCCCCAACCCCCCCGCTCCCTCCCCGCCGACCCGGAAGCGTTCCCGGGCGGGCGCCTCCATGCGCCGGCTGCCGGCAGGCGGCGAGGCCAGGCCCGCAGCGCGCAGCCCGCAGCGCCCCGCTCGCAGCCCCTCGGTGCCGCCGTGCCGGGGCAGCATGCTGCCGGCGGCCCCGGGCGGGCACCTCACGGCGGTCACCAGGCCGCTGACGGCCGGTAGGTAGCGGCGGCTCGGTTCTGCCGGCCGGGGGTGTGAGCGGAGGGGGTTAGGGAGCGGTTCGGGGGGGCTGCGTGAGGGAGGCAGGCTGTAAAGGGGGGTGTTGGTGAGGGAAACACCCGGGTGCTGGCCCGGGGGCAGGGCCTGAGCAACAGGTCCCGGCTGCTGAAAGGCAGCGGCCTGCGAACAGCCAGGGTTTGTTGTCCTGGAGGCGCTGGGTGCGGGTCTCCTGCCCCAGCCAAACGGGAAGGGATTTAACTGCAGCTCAAAGTGTGTGCTCCTGACCCCAAAGGCACCGCTCGACCTCCGGGTGCAGGAAGCTCTCAGAAAGGAACCACCCAAAACACCTGCGTTCAGCTTCCTCTAATCTTAAACGTGATCTGGTGTTTTCAGAGCAAACCAGGAGATCTGGTGATCTGTAGGATTGTGCAATGTTACACTCTAAATTCTAAATGAAAATCCATACATACACTATATAAAATAAAATACCTACATTTACTTCTTAATCTTAAAACCAAAGCGACTTCACCTTCTGTGGCTAACTTTTCTGTTTTTGCTTGTAGCATCAGTGCTCTGTCAAGTGGAACCTGTGGGAAGATGGTTTGAAGCGTTTATTAAGAGGAGAAACATAAACGTTTCTGCCTCTTTCCAGGAGCTAGAAGATGAGAAGGAACTTTCTGAAGAATCAGGGGATGAAGAATTGCAGCTTGAAGAATTTCCTATGTTAAAAACCCTTGATCCAAAGGACTGGAAGGTATCCTGTTGATACAGACAGCGTTAATTA
The DNA here is from genome assembly GCA_011076525.1 of Nettapus auritus. Lineage (NCBI taxonomy): Eukaryota > Metazoa > Chordata > Aves > Anseriformes > Anatidae > Nettapus > Nettapus auritus. The sequence goes on along the minus strand of CM021765.1, from coordinate 12,957,361 downwards.
TATTTTTGATGGAAATCTGGCCAAGTTACCAGCCATTCCCAGCTGCTGATGAGCTCCTCTCTCACCCCATCAAAACCACTCTGTGTCCATTAGCACTATACCTGTTTTTGTGTTTTCCACACATAATTACTTGATATGGGCAAACTCAAGAGCACATCAGGAGCACTCAGTAGGATCTTAAACTGTATTCTGGAGTTACATTAGTGCCTTGCTATTAAGACAGCAATTCAGTTTTCCATTAGTTGAGCTTTTTAGGATCTGATACTTAAATCCAGCTTGGACTGAGGTACTGGGATTTCTGTAACAGCTTTTAAAATAATTGGTCCTATGTTTTTTTTTTTCTAATGTTTATTGAGAGATAATAGAATTCTGCCTGTTGTTTCTAAATAATAGGGACGAAAGCTGTTTTTCTACATGCATTATGGCGTTTCAGGACACGTATATCGGTGTTTATTAGGGCTTTTTTCTTTTCTTCCTCAGAATCAAGACCATTATGCAGTTCTTGGGCTAGGAAATATACGATACAGGGCTACTCAGAAACAAATCAAAGCAGCTCGTAAGTACCTTTCCCTAATAACACGACCCTTCTTTTAGATGTATGGGACAATTTTCCACATTTAAATGCAGACATATCACAAACAAGCTCTTTACTATTTTTACAGACCTAAAAATGCCTGCTCTTTGACTTGTGTTATTACCAGCCTTTAAACTCAGATCACAGTTCTGAAATCCACAGGCCTAAATCCAGTGAACTCAAAAATGTCACTAAGTTCACATCTCAGCTTTCTTGTCTTGAGGTTTTTATTAAAACAAACAAAAAGACCCACAGGCCATAACTGTGTATTTCTGCACTTTCAAGTCTGCAACTGGACTCAGTGAAAGGTAGAGAAATAAGACTGACCTTGGTATTTCAACAGGTTGTTACCTTGCAGCCCCCTTACAGTTGTTAATTGCCATATTTATGCTAGTGAACATATAAGAAGCATACTGCTGGTGGGTTGAGTCACCAGATAAACCACAAATGAAGGATAAGTTATTTGCAAATGGTTGGAAAAATGGTTCCTTTGGAGCCACTTGCCTGAGTTAGGGCATTGGACCAGCCTGTCGCCCTCTGGCAAAGTCATGGCAACTTACTGTGTGTGGTCACTGAGCACAAAAATAAAAACAGTTTTTTGCTTATAGCTTGGTTATATTACCTTGTGTTTGAAGCTGGCTAAGACAGCACACTTAGAAAATTACTGAGTTGCACAGGAAGTTGTGTTGTCTCTGGTATGTGAGCATACGCTGGAGTACTTAGCAGTGCCACTGCGGATCCTGCGTTAATAACCCAGAGAGCAGCAGCTATTCTGTCGATTAGCGACCTCACTAATCTTGTTGAGCAAGAACTGGGGCATCTCGCTCTCTCTCTGCAACTTGAGAGTGCTGAGTCAACTTTGGTAGCAACTTCAGTAGATACTCGCTAGGTGTTAGCTGTCTCTTAGGCTTTATGTCTTAAGTAGAGAGAGAACTTGACCACAAAGTTTTGGGTGCGTGCTTAGTTTTATCCATGGGTATGTGCAGCAGTCTTTACAGGCTCATGGCTGTAGTTTACGTGCAAAATTTCATCTTGGTCTATGCTCAGAACTTGAGTAAAGGAATTGAATAATATTTTATCGGAACGACTTTGCTTTTAATTAGAAATTACTAAATTTACATTTTTTTTCTTTGTTTTCCTAGTTTCATTGAATAGGGGATTGTGCCGTCTTGCACAGTTAAGGTCCTGAAAACACATTGTGCTTTTTGGAGCTAACTGCATCTGTAGTCACTGAAGTACTTTGTTATGCATAATATTAGACTAAGTCCTGGAAAATCAGTGCTTCTTCAGCTGATGAAAGTGAAAGACAGTTTCTGAGTTGAGGTTGTTTTGTGTCCCAGCAAAGACAAAAGAGTTTTAATTCTGGCAACAGTGTTAAAGAAAGTTCATTTACTCTTATCTGTCTTCTTCCCGATGGTTTAAAAAAACAAACACAAAAAAATCTAATTAGAGAAATAATAATTGGAATTACTATATTATTTTTAGCAAACTACACGGTATTGGTGATGAAGTATTTCTAAATGTTATGCCTCTGTTTGATAGATAAATCTATGGTTTTGAAACATCATCCAGACAAGCGAAAAGCTGCAGGGGAGCAAATCGGAGAAGGTGATAATGATTATTTTACGTGCATAACTAAAGGTGAGTAATTGACTTCTTTTATTAGATGCTGTCTCAATCTGCTTGATAACCTGAAACGTATTTGTAGTACTTTATTAGGTTTGTCATTGTCACTACTTGGAAAGAACTGTACAAAGCCAAAGAAGTTCTTTTCCATTTTAGCAAACTGCTTCAATAAACAGAGATCCCAAAAATGTAACTTCCCTTTGGGTGGAAGCAGTGTGGCATCGCAGCTCACTGATATTTTTCTGCCATACCACTTGGTGATAAAGCAAAATACTTTATGTTCACAAAATGCAAACACTTGTAGCAGTGAATGCAAAGATGAACCACTAGAGGTTGCCACATACATGCAATAAACTGATGTGCTGTAAAATAATTCCTTTAAGACACCAACAGCAATTGGAAAATCTGAATGCCAATGCACTTGCTGTGCCAGTAGAGCATCTGTTGATTTGATCCAGGATATCAGTTTTCTCAGCTGCTCACTTTTGACCACAGATGGCCTAGTGAACTCAATTAAATAACGTATCGTTCTTGCTTCTAGTGACCTAAAACACTGCTGCTGGCACATTGCAGACACCTGAGGGGAGTATTCTAGGTGTGACCGGGCTTATACCTCTAAAAACACTTTTATTTTTAAGCAAATGTTTTGAATCCATAAGGTCTGTGGAGGTAGGGGGAAAAATCTTGATGTGTGTATGTTCTAAACTTTCATATTCTGAATGACTACTTTTGGTGCTAGTTAAAATGTTAGAAAATGTTGTTAGACAAGCCAGTGATGTTTTCAGCCTTCTTTAGAGTTGTACCAAAACTTTTCAAAAACAAGCGCAGCAGTTGATTGAAACCAGACTTTTTTTGAGATCATATCCACAGAGACCAAAGGAACTTTGATTCCTGTTCCAATTTGAAACAGGAAAAAAAATCCTAACATGTTAAAATTAGTGGGAAAACCTGTTTCCCACCTGTTCTATTAATTAACCGACGTTTATTAGAAAGCTAGCTTCAAAAGGAAATTAAGGTCTTCCTGAAACTTAGAATTGCAGGGAAATAAAGTTCTGCTGCTGCTTAGTTAGTCCAATTAAGTTTTTTTTCCGCAGTTTGTCCTGTTGGAAATTGGCAGACATTTGTAGTAGCACCCTGTAGCTGATTTCAGGAGTGTGCTCTATGATCTACATGTGAGGAGTAAGATATGTTGCTCAATAACAGCTTACAGTCTGAAGTGAAAGAACAAACAAGGAAAGCATGAAGTGGCATGGAAGATGAGTAATGCTTCCAAGCAGTACCTTGGAGGAAGGAAATGCAAGGGGAAATCTGGAGCAGGAGAGGGTGTTAACAGAACAGAGAGAATAAACTTGGAAAGGCAGGAGTGCATAGGTGGGATTCAGAGCTGGGTATGGCAAAGGAAGGAGTGGGAGATGCAGTGCTGGAGGAACAGAGTATGTGGGAGTGGAGCTGGAGATCAGTATAGAAGTGATATCTCTGAAGTGGAGGAGGAGCCAGCAGATACACGCAGAATTTCTTTCATTAGGGAAATGGTACGAGTGTTATTGAAGCTCCTAGCTTGCAACGCAGAGGATAACTGGGATAATACATGTAGAGTATTGGCAGAGGGAATTGAAGGATGTCCTTTACCCAGAGGGGAAGAGAAAATTGGCACACAGCAGTTTATTGTTGGTTCCTTGCTTTCATTCCTTTCTCTACTAATGTGCAGTGGGAGCAGATCACCTAGGTGCGACCTTCACAGTGCAGTTCTCTGTCCAGGGAGGCAGTCGCAAAAGCCTACAAATGACTGCAATAAGAATTTTATTTCTTCGAATTCTTATTCTTATTGAAAAATAGTAAGTAATGTAGATCTGACAGACTAATTTAATGCTTCCTTGAGGGAAAAAAAAAATAAGTTTACTGAAGCTACAGAGTGTGATTTCCAGGTTATAAGGGTTCAGTAATACGATGTTCCCCATCTGCAGGACTGTAAAATGAGAAAAAGTAGGACAGTGTGCGTGCTCTGGCTGGGAGCTATGTAGTGTTTTCTGCTGTTTCAAAGTCTCAGTACAACTTCATCAAGAGCTGCAAAAATTATTACGAATGGCTTTGTTCTTGCTAGTCCCACCTTCATATTAACTCAGGGACTGTTTTTACTCCATGCCTGTCTTAGTAGACTGTTCTGTCAATTTATCTGCAAGGATTTGGTGCAAGATAAAAGCCTGAAGATGTCAGGCCCCAGCTACCAGTGACTGAACTGAGTTTACTGCTGTAGGTTTATTTTAAATATATGATTTGTTACATTCTAATAGCAAAATGTGTTGTTTTTCATAGACATTTTCTTTCTACTTTTGTGAACAGGAATTGCCAGCAATGCTAGTTGAGATTTGATCAAAAGAATAAAATACAAAGCTGTACAGAAGTGATAAATCAAACACGGATCTGAGAGCACCTCTTTAAACATTTAGAGCCTTTTCTGTTAACATTCCCACTTTGCAGGGAAGACTCATTTTAATCTCATGTTTGATGTCTGGTAACTTTTTACAGCTTATGAAATACTGTCTGACCCTGTGAAACGACGAGCATTTAACAGCATAGATCCTACTTTTGATAACTCTGTTCCTTCCAAAAGTGAAGCAAAAGAAAACTTCTTTGAAGTTTTTTCACCGGTTTTTGATAGAAATGCAAGGTAAGCCATGTCAGACCAACTTTGCTGTGTGGAGAATCAGCATTTACAAGCTCTTCTGGTTTTGTGTTTAACAGGTGGGATTTTAAAGGGTTGTTGGGAAATGCATTAAATTGATAGAAGTTTAATGCAGTTAGAACATTCTCAAATTATTTTTAAAATAATCTGAACTGTCACACTGGAGGCAGTGAATTTGACTCGTGACATTTAAGAAATCTCACCTCCATATTACATATTGTGCTTTTTGTACAATGCATGGTTTCATCTTAAAATTATTTACTATACCAAGAGTGTGTATGTTACTGACTAAAAAATCCTTTTTTATGATTTTCTTATGAGGGTGAGACAATAACAGATGACAGTAGTTATGTTTGCAATTAGCTGGGGCATCCACAACTTCTCTACCCAGAGACTTAACCATTCCTGGAGGTGTTCAAGGCCAGGCTGGATGGGGCTTTGGGCAACCTGGTCTGGTGGGAGGTGTCCCTGCCTGTGGCAGGGGGTTGGAACTGGGTGGGCTTTAAGGTCCCTTCCAACCCAAACCATTCTGTGATTCTGTGATTAGAATACAAGATGTATGTAACTGTCAATATTTGGTGTTTCTCTTTTGTATGGTGTGTGACTTTTTTTTCTACATGATTCATGCTTGTCAATTAACTTTGTATTAAGGCTGTCCCGTATATGTCTAGGTTCAGCTTATTTCACTTTTTACCTATATGAAAAAGTGTTTTATTGTGTGAGGCACTTCCCAACACATTCTGAACAATCCATTGTCTATTTTAAGTAGATTCTCTAAATCTCTTAGCATGTATTCCAGAGATTCAGACCTAGTTCTGTGGTTGTCAGGTGGGTTGTTCCCAACTCTGCTTGGAAATGGATGTCATGTCATGGAGTAAGAAATTCTAGAGCCTATGGAATAGTTCCCTCTTTGTAGGGAAGAAATGGAATGGAGGCAGAGCATGCATTGTTCTCTCGTTCTCTGATAGAGTATGTGGGAAACTTAATATAGCCTACCACAGAGCACCTTTTGTTCACTTTCTGTAAGCTCCCTTACCAGCAGAGCGTGCATGGAGAAATGAGGCCCTGTTAACAGTGTCTGCAGATACCTTGTGTTCCATCAGGTCTCCTTGTATGCACACCAAACTTGGGAAGGAGTTTGCTCTTCTGGGGGAGCTCCCCCAAAAAGACACAAATGGGAGGATATTTAAACCAAATGATCCTTTTTCTTCCTCTTTCCTGGTGCCCTTCTGTGTTGGTGGGAGGAAAACGGATTTGGTATTCGGATTCTGTACTTGACACCTGCTGACATGAAGTCAGATTTCATATATATTATTTATTGAATATATCGATTTATTTTCAGGTGGTCGAATAAGAAAAACGTTCCTAAACTTGGGGACATGAACTCTTCGTTTGAAGAGGTAGATGCATTCTATTCATTTTGGTAAGTTAGATGATGACCTCAGTTGCTATTCACAGTATGCAAGGTGTGCAGTGTAAAGGGTTTGCAGACCCTTTAGTACGTAAATTGTTGGCAGTGGTCTGTTCTGACTGCGTAACGTCACAAAATTGCCTCATGGCTGTTCGGTGCCTTCCACAAACTGTGCTGGATTTCTTTTAGGAAATACATCCACACTGTAAATTCACAGATAAAGCTGGAGTTTTGGACAGTGCTTGGCCAGAATAGCTGTGAAGTGAGCTGGCCCACAGGCTAGGAGTGGAGTTCATTTCACTTCACTTGTGTTTTCAGGGGAGGTGTCTACTAGGTTTAAGCCCCCCTAGTTAAGGGAGGTCTAGTCCAATAAAGTCCGGAGTTTAGAATAGACTTTGTCTCCATTATATCTCCCATCCACTAAACACAGAATTATATATAAAGACTAAATGAATTTCTAAACTCTGCAGGCTGCATTGTATCTCCACTGCCTATAAGGGGAGATTAGACAGCTACACTGTAAAGCTGGTGGTCCTTCAGAGATATGAACTATTAGTTTCGGAGGTATTAACACAGTAGAATCATTGTAGGTGCAGTGTAATTGTAAGTGGTGTTATAAATTGTAAGTAACAGTGTAATTGCCTAGAAAAAATAATATTTAAGAAGGTGGATTATTTGTAATAGTTTTGCTGTTTTATTTTTTTCATTCATTCTTGTTATTTTTGTATTTGATTTAGGTATAATTTTGATTCATGGAGAGAATTTTCCTACTTAGATGAAGAAGAAAAAGAAAAAGCTGAATGGTATGTAAATATAAAAAAATTCGACGGGAGACTGAGAGACTAGTGGCAAGCTGCTAAGTCTTGCTATATCAGACTGTAAGGCACAGGAAGAAAGGTGGCTAACCGGGAGATGGAATTCCACTCTCCCAGTTCGTTGTCAGTCACAGACTTGAACTGGACTGTGGGATTCTGGCCTTTTTTTTTTTTCCCCTCTTACCTGTGTAACTGAAGTAGTTTTAGAGGTGTTTTTAAGGTGCTTTGAAATTGTAAAAACAATGTGTGGTTATAAAGCATCTCCTGTGTGTTCATTTAAGTTCAGGCTTGTAATTCCAGCACGCCCCAGATGCAGGTTGAACCTAGACCCAGAACAGAGTAGATGAGTAAACAGCTATCATGTCCTTCTCCAACTCTGCATTAAACTATGCTGAGACAAGTGATGCCATCTGGAATATAGGAGGATTAGTTCTGATGGCTTGTTGTTAATAAAAAATGCGTGTTTCTTGATGTAGTGATAAAAGCTGAATTACTCAGACCACGTTGCTGTTGGAAAACACATTCTGCTTTTTTCATTATAAACACAGAACATTTAAATTAAAATAAAACACTGTGTCATGTAGTCTAACCCATGTTTCACAGGACACGGCCTTTCACTCGCTCATCCTGATACCACCATAGCTTGCATTATATAAACCTCTTCCAAGTTCAAATAGAGACCAATTTTGTAGTAAGGTTCAGCAATTAGCCAACTTTGTGTCTAAAAATTGTGCCATATTTAGGCTCTAGCTAGGCATATGTTTCTCTTATGCCTTTTTCTGCTCTTAAGTACTTGAGCCTCTCTTGACCCAGTATTCTCTTCTCCTATGAAAGTTCTGTGAAGGCACTGTAATCAGCTCCTTATCAGTTGTATTTTTGATAAATTAGAGATTAATTTCCAAGCTTCTCATTGTAAGGCTCTAGAATTATTTGCATAGCTCTTCTGTACTTGCTCCTGTCCTCCTTAAACATGTTTAGACAAATGGTACAAAGCATGCTGTACTTAGGAGAACTACGTGTCAGCTTCCTGCTCTTCTGTTCAGGTGGTCATGGTTCTTGTCATCCCTTCTTGCCAAAGGTTATGGTGCTTGTCTGTTCTCATCCTTCAGTCTGTTACTGAGTCCCCTCCTCTGCTATGGGAATTGTTTCCTTTTGTTCTGAAGCATATTGTCCTGCAGTTGGTTGTGTGGATGAGGATATAGATGCCACTAAAAATTAGCCTTTTTCTTGATAGCACTAACGAGTATTTCCAGATTTAGTTATCTAAGTTTAATCTATTTAACCTGAGCTGTATCATGGCATGACTTTACCAGACTGTCGCAGTACTTCATGGAAAGTGTTAATTCCATGCACATACATTTCCTTGATGTGAGCTATTTGCTGTGAAATCGTGATAATTGGCATTAATTATACTGCTGCCCTTTAATTAAACTATATACCAGCATTTTAGTTTTGCTTGAGCTTAAAGTTACGTCAGCAAATGGATTGCATTTTGGAAACAGAATCCGTGATGTGGGCCTGTAATGACAGATGAGATGCTCGTTTTGTCGGGTGTTTTGAAGGTTTGTTTGATTGTGTAAATGCTTAGCATTTTGGACATGAGCTTGGGGCTTGGAACTTCATTTTTGGAAGTTTATTTTTGAAGTATTCAGAGAAGACATCTCTGTGGAGAAACTCTTTTTAAGTGTTTGTTGCCGAATTCCTAAGTTACTGACACTGTAGGGTATTAGTCCTGAACTAACTACGCTCTCCCTTTTTAGTCGAGATGAAAGGCGATGGATTGAAAAGCAGAACAGGGCTGCCAGAGCACTGAGGAAAAAAGAAGAAATGAACAGAATTAGGACACTTGTCGGTGAGCATACAAACCGTTCTTGCAAAAAGATTTGTTAACTGACAGGGGAAGACGCTTGTTTTTCTCTTGTACATGATGTGTCCTTTCCTCTGCCAGACAATGCATACAGCTGTGATCCCAGGATAAAGAAATTTAAGGAGGAAGAAAAGGCAAAGAAAGAAGCAGAGAAGAAAGCAAAGGTAGAAGCAAAACGAAAAGAACAAGAGGCAAAAGAAAAGGTAAGTTAACTACTTGGTTTATTTGGCCTGGAAATCTCTGGTTCACTCACACCTGATCCACTGCTTCAGCTTCTAGATGTGTCAGAAAACTACTGTTAGAAGTTATATAGGGGTTTACAGATGTATTGCCTTTGATCCATGTGTAACAGGCAGTGCAAGGCTAACAGCCTTTTGGGAAAGATGAAAATAAAGAGCACAGATCTGAAACAAAAACTTCAAAAACTGAGTTTTGTTGTTGCATAAACTTTCTCTGGTTTAAAGGCTGTCATTAGCTCCTGTGGCCTACTTTCCTCTTTCATAAAATTGATAGAGCTGCTTGCTGTGTGGGTGTGGTCTCTGAATGGTTGACTGGTCTGAGACATTTTGAGGTACTATTACATACTTGATTAATATCAAACAGTTTGGAAAATGTCTCTGGAAACAGCATGAGTAGTGAAAGGTTTGGGAACTGTAAGGTGCTAAAAGGTTATCTTCAAAGGCAACACCAGAGCACTGCAGGGTATCATGGTAACAGTGGTGCAAGAGAAATGCTGGACAACTGCATTTTTCTAAGCTTTTACTCTTGGGGTAGGCACGGGAGGTTGGTAATCTTTTATAATCTTCATTGTAGAGGAGGCCAGGATTTACAGACTAGGTCCTCATAGTGAATATTTGAATTAATGCCAGCTGGCACGGTTCACCCCTTCCCTCAAAGTTTTTGTGAAAATGAACATTGATGTATTGCTATACTTCAAAAACTGGAAACAGCATATTTTAATATTGAATGACTCAGTGACCTTGTAACAGTGTGTCTTTGGACATTTTTTGTGTTTTTTCTTTTTCTTTTGACTGCAGCAAAGACAAGCAGAATTAGAAGCAGCACGGTTAGCAAAAGAAAAAGAAGAAGAAGAAGTTAGGCAACAAGCATTAGTAGCAAAAAAGGAAAAAGAGATACAGAAAAAAGCGATCAAGAAAGAAAGGCAAAAACTGAGAACAACATGCAAGGTATTTAAATGTTACTCTAGTGAAATACAGGTTACATCAGTGAAATTGTTATGCTTCCTTAGATCAGACCTTATCATGTGCTTATTTTTATGGTCAGAGATGGGTATGGAAAGTGGGTTTGCTAAATGGTAAAACAAGCTGACCAAATAGGCCCCAGCACTGCAATGGCTAAAGAACACTGTCTGTTAAGCATTTGTCTGAAGGACAGTAAAGTTCAGGAACTTTGTAGAACATGTATTTCTGCTTCCAGAACTGGAATTACTTTTCTGATAATGAGGCAGATTGTGTTAAAATGATGGAGGAGGTGGAAAAGCTTTGTGATCGTCTTGAGCTAGCAAGGTAAGTCTTCTTGCTCCTGATTCCTTCTCGTTTTGATACCCATCCTTCTACTAGCTATGCATTGTAACTTAATAATTTATTTTTAGTCTGCAATGCTTGAATGAAGCACTTACATCCACAACAAGGGAAGGAGGAAAGGCGGCTGTAGTAAAACAGGTAATTATGCTGAGTGTCAAATCAAATTAACAATAATTTGTTTGTGACATTTTATATGGCTGAATCTAAGTAAGATAGAACATAGCTGCTGTGGACTCCGAGTTTCAGAGTCTCTGGGCAGATTTGGTTTCCATTGCATTTTACATGGTGCAGTTCGTGGCTAGTGAAATAGCCAGTGCCAGTAAAAGACTCAAATCCCACTGTTGTATGGTACACAGAAACAGCAGAGGAATTTAGTTTTCCCTGACAATGGGTAGCAATTACCTAGAGGAGAAGAAGGGCACTCTTAACCCTTTCTGTTACAAAAGGAAAAATCGTGCCTCTACTATCCCTGACCTGGGGCTGGATCCACAAAAGGACCTCGTGCTGCAGGTGATAGGCACTGGAAGGGCGAGTGGGTTGGATGCCAAAGTAGAAAGCAAGACATCTGTGACCAAGATTCACATTACTCCACTCAGATCTTCCTAACTTTGCCAGCAGGGAAAAGCCATTTGGAGTAAAAAGGCTGAACGTATGTCTTGCAGAGAGAATAAGATGCTTTCTTTCATCCAGTTTGGAGTCGGATCTGCAAGCGGTATTTCCTGATAGAGAAAATTATCTTTTCCCTTCCCAGGGGCAGGTTTAATCATCAGGCAACTGAAGACCTAAGATTCATATCCCTCCGATCCACAAGTGACTGAATCCAATCTCCCAGTCTGCAGTAGCGTGTTCCAAACATGGGACATTAATCTCTCTGTTCAAGCTGTTCCACTTTTGCATTAATAAAAGTTCTCGTTTGAGTGATTTCCCTTTTGCCAGGAAGACTTTATTGTAAGACAGGGAGAAACCTACTTCGGGCATCCATCCTTCCAACAGGTGTAAGAGCATAGCTTTTTGATGGCACCAAGACTGGATTCAGCATACTCAGAAGTAGATGCACAAATGATATGTCACTACAATCTCAAGAAGTGATTGCAGTTCACAAAGACTTAGGGTAGATAACTTCTGCTGAATTTCTTGCTAACAAACTACGTATTGGCCATCTAAGCCTGAGTAAGCACTTAAGAGCTAAAATCAGTGTTTGCTGTTAATGCTGGTTTAGCTAACCTATTAAAGCTTTCACTTGAGCTAAACCACAGTAACAGATAATTTCTGAGCCAACCAGGTTTAGGTAGCAGTTATGCTGGAAGATCTGGGAGTTGCTGTACTCAACAGGGATGCTGGGCTACCCCAGTCACCACTTTAGGTTCTTAATCCTTTTGTGGATCTGTCCCTTGGTGTCGGATGTTGGCCTGGACATTCCAGTTATATGCAGAAGTCTTGCCTTAATCCTGGGAGCATTTATTTAATTTCCTAGTGAACTTGTGATGGTTTTCCACTGTAGTGGATAATCTGGGATGGCCACATCTACGCACATGATGGAGGGAGATAATACTGGAGCAGATGAACTCCATTTCCTTATGTATAATGTGAAGAACAGAAACTAAGCAAAATTCAAGGCACAAAGCAATTGCAGAGTGGGGCTTTTGTCATCATGTGGTTCTTTTTCTTTAAATGCTCATTTACAATCCTTCAGATAGAAGAAATAAATGAACAAATAAGGCGAGAGAAAGAAGAGGCAGAGGCTCGTATGCGCCAAGCGACAAAGAGTTCAGAGAAGTCGACCACTGGTGGTGGAGGGGGGAGCAAAAACTGGCCAGAAGATGATCTACAGTTGTTAATTAAAGCTGTGAACCTCTTCCCAGCAGGGACTAATTCAAGGTGCGTCTTGGTTTTGGTGATAAAAGTCCTGGTAGAAATTTTTAATTAAATAAGAAGTGTAATACAGCTTATTTTCAGACCATCTTAAGTATGATATCAGTGTAAGGACTCCCTAAATCTCTTTCTTTTCCTTGACTGGACAGCAGTCAAGAGTACTCATCAAGAACCTGGGCCTAGATATATGATCCTCTGATCTGTTCAGGTGCAAAGCTTCCCCTCTGTTTTGCAAGAACATACTAGGGATACTAGGGATAATTCTGGGGCTAGGGGTGTTCCCATTCTCTCCTGCATAATCCCCTTTATCTGGTGTTCAGGCACTCATTTGAGGGGCAGTGGAAAAACAGGGTTAGTAACTCCTCAGCCCTTTAATATTGGAGTTGTTGAGGGAATTTGTGTAAGCAACAGCTGAGCAGAGTTTTGAGGATTAGTTTTATACTTACACAACTACATTTAACCCCCATACATTTTCTGTATGAGAAGCCAAGAACTTCATCCAAGCTGATTGAAGTCTTAAGGGAAACTTAGCATTTATTAACCCAAAGCTTTCCACAGTAGTTATTGTGAGAGTTTTCATGTATTTAAGTATGATTAAACTTACTCAGGAGTTGGTATAAATGTGTTCATCTGTGTAAAGTAGCTTGATTCTTTTTGTATGAAGATAAGCTTTACATAATGCGCTGTTTTTTCCCCTTTCTGTCCTTGCTTCAGGTGGGAAGTTATTGCTAATTACATGAACTTGCACTCTACTACTGGAATAAAACGAACAGCAAAAGACGTCATCAATAAAGCAAAGAGCCTCCAGAAGCTTGGTATCTTTATTAGCTTACTTTTGTATTAAGACAGTGTGCATGCTTCTCTACAGCTTGATTTTCTTTGAGCAGCGTTGTGTTTCTATTGTGAGAAAATACTCTGTGTATCCCAAAAAGAAACGTGCTTCTGGTGAAAAATTTTATCTAGGCTCCTTTATACTTGCAGCAGGCAGAACTGTTCTCTGACGGCAGCAGGAATAAATAGAATTGATTAATCCATGGAGACATTTTAAAAAGACAGAGGAGATCAACATCAGTCAGCTAAATTAATGTGGCTTATCTCCTCGCATAGTAAATGTAGGCTAGAGAGCTGGGATACTGAGAAGAGACTCTGGAGGGTGTTCTCAAGGAAAATCAAAACACGCCGCTATAGAAAAAACAGTTTTGAAGTTGCTTCTCCATACGAAACCATACCTGTACGAGGAGGATCCAGACTCTCCCCTGCATTCCTGTCTGCCTGGCACAGCGGTAGCCTGAGTAACGCAGATCTGTGCCACAGCCCTTCTTTGAGAATAATCGCTTCTGATCTCACTGAAGCAGCAGATTCAGGCTTACGTTTGTGTGGAGGAAGTATTTGTGTGAGCAGTAAAAAGCAACATAGGAGTTGAAAAACCAGGCACGTTGAGCAAAACGTATTGGATGCTGAAAGATTTTTACCTACCAACCTCTTTACCATCTTTTTTTAATTGATTTTGTTTATTAATTTAAATCTGCTACGCATTTTTATTACTACATGTGGCTTAAATTTTGTTGCAGTAACTATTCCGTTCAATGTCTGTTCCTAACAGACCCTCATCAAAAAGATGATATCAACAAGAAAGCATTTGACAAATTTAAAAAAGAACACGGTGTGGTGCCTCAAATGGACAGTGCTGCCCCCTCGGAACGATTTGAAGGTAAAAGTGAAAAGGAAGCTCTTCTTGCACTTGTCTCAGCTGTGCACCCTAGTAAGAAAGTAACCTAGAACTTTAAGACTTGTCTACAAACAAGAAGGTGATGCAAGCTCAGTTACTGGATTTGAGGGTTTCTAGTACAAACAAAGGTTAACTTAACAGTCAGTGACAATTTGAGGTGCTTCCTGGGGAGCCAACAGGTTAAGTCAGATGCTGAAATCATCTGTTCCTCAGAGGGGTGCTATGTTTTCAGGCAAGAGCAGGCCTGAGGGGCTGCACTTGAGATACAGGATCATCCTACAGCTAAGCTTTGGACTCCTGTTAAACCCCAGACACCCCCATCAACCTTTCCAGTCTTGCAGCAGGCTGGTTCCTTACTGAAACACAACAGGAAGAACAACATCGCTGCCCTAAGGACGTGGTTTCACAGGACAGTTACGGTTATCTAACACCTGTTGTCTAACACCTGGCTGAGAACAAAAGCTGTTACCTTCTGAAGTCTCCCTGCTGTATTTAAAGATCCCAGGTGCCAGTTGGCCAGGCTGCTTCAGTGTTGTTTTTTTCCAGGCTTTTTAGTACTGGATATCCCTTTTATCAGTGGTATCACAGAGCAGCAAGGACTTAAAATCAATTATAATATTTTCATGGTATTTTCTTACACTTACCTCAAGGAATCATTACTAAAGTTATTTTTACTGTCACTTTTGATCTTGAAAACAGGCTCATCTTTAGATTCATCCCCCTGGACTACAGAAGAACAAAAGCTTTTAGAACAAGCACTGAAGACTTATCCAGTAAATACTGCTGAAAGATGGGAGAAAATAGCAGCAGCTGTCCCAGGCCGGTCAAAAAAGGACTGCATGAAACGATATAAGGTAAGGCTTTCCTACCTTCTTCTAGGATTGTAATAAACTCAGGTTTTGTTAGAATCCATGGCTTTTACTTTTGCCATCCCTCCCCAAGACAGTATCTGACAACAACAAATTAGCAGAAGACAGCACTTTATAGATAATTTTGTTGTTGTTAGCCCAGAAAAGCAGTAGGGACTAGGTTTTCTTCAGTGGAAATACTAAAACTGGAAGCTGGGAAGAAGTCTGCCCCTTAAAATTTGTCAGCACCTTCTTGGAGATTGTGTGAAGTCCTATCCCTAGCACCCTCTCTATTCCCTTTTGTACTAAGGGGAAGTAGATGAGCACTGATCTTCAACACCATGTCAGTATTAATTTGTTTCTAGGAGAAATTGTTTTATGGTATAAACTGTCTGGATTGCTCACTGTTGAGAGATAGTGCAGTAGTTCAGTCTCACGACACCAAATGCTTAAAACCACAGCATCATTAAGGTATACATTTTAAATAGGTTTTTGTTTTGTTTTGTTTTGTTTTCCTCCACCTCTCCAGGAACTCGTTGAAATGGTCAAGGCAAAGAAAGCTGCTCAAGAACAAGTGATGAATGCTACTAAAGTCAAGAAATGACTTTTACTGACAATCTTTGTTTTATAATAAAAATGCAAATACTATACATGTTCTCATTCTCTCCTTAATTGTACAGATACACGGCCTATGGTTGGTGTTTGAGTTTTAATCTTCTCAAATGCATTTTTCCAAGTCAAAAGCAGTGTGTTGTTTTTTTCTCTTAAAGCTCAAACATGCTGAAAGTTCTTGTTCACTACTCACGACGCCAATACATGCCACTGCAGATTTTGTTATACTCTGGAAGTTGTTCAATTGGACCTGGAATTTAAAGAAAGTTGACCATGACACATGCTAAACTGATAAGAAAGGGGGTGGAGTAGTTATAAGAGGTGAACTTAGACAACATACCCACGGCAGCAACTGCAGGATGCTTATCATAGATGTACTTCGTGCAAACTTCTCTAATAGTCTGGGCATCAATAGCCTGAAAGGGTTAGAGAGACATATTTTGTTACTAAACCTGTCTTAAAAAAGTACTAAGTCAGTGATCTTAATTTCTTTTGTATAATCCAGAGGAACAGGAGACAGAACAGTTAAAGTATTCTCCCTTGGGAACCAGTCTAAACTCTGTAGTGTTACTTCCTATAACAATTAAGAAATTAAATTACTACAGTAAGGGCCTAATCAATCAATTCCAAGAGGAGTGCCACTTACTTCAATCCTTGCTTCAAGTTCTGGAATTGGGATTCTGCGCTTATAACACAGCATTTGTCTTCCGATGTCTTCACAGATTGGGGTGGAGCCTAAAACGGGAAAACTCACTTCAGTTATCAGCACAGCGTAGTAAGAAGTAAGAATAAAAAGCTCTCTGGGCCTCACCATCAAGTTGTAGCAGCATATTTGTCTTTAGAAGATTTTTTGCTCGAGCTACTTCATTTTCTGTAACACTTGTGCAAAGTCTTATCCTGAAAAACAGTTTAAATCCAAAAGCATTAAATAATGCTAATCTGTAGCACAAGATGGCTGTGTACCTCTACCACAGGCACTGAGTACACCTACCCACACACATCTTTTCTACAGACAGAGCTGGTAAGAGTTCTTGGTATGAAAATAAGCCCTAGGACTCAGAGAAGCAGCATAAGGATAGGGTTTTTCTGGAAGCATACCAATATTCAGTCTAAAAACAAGTTCTTCCTCTTAGAGAGCTGCATTTCATTTTATTAATGCTTTGAGCCACGTGCAGTCCGTGCTTGCTAGCTTGAGAGTGGCTCTTGGTAAGATAATGGGAGCCAAGCAATTAGAGGTAATTAGCCCAGAAGGCAAGCCATTACTTCCTGGCTCTTGGTAAGAGATGAGAACTGTATAAATAACATCACACCTCAGAGAGAAGACTCCAGTAGCAAGACAGAGGGATGCAGTAGATAGCTTAACCCATTACAGCACAAGAATGATTCACATCTTCCCTGGTGCTAAACTGTAGCAAGCAGACAGCTAAAATGACATTTTTACCTAAGAGTTGTTTATAGAGGTCTCAGAATACCGGTATATGAGAAGTGCTCTGTGTCATTAAAGAAACTCCTCAGTTTTAACTTCAGCCCCTCAAGTCAATGCCCTTAAGTAACATGTCTGTTTCTAATCACATCTGCAGTTCAAGAATTAGAAGTGCACCTATAGACATAATTTCATTAATCTAAAGCCTTAAATCTAATTTGAAAATGTCTGTAGTCCTATGTAAATGTATGTAGTCCACATAACAGCTCATCTACTTGATGTAATTTCATCTTCCATGTACTCACACAAGCCCTATGTAACACCACCACCTGGCACGCCACATGGGCCAGTCAGTAACTGTAGAACAATTAACTAGTAATGGTATTTAAAGGTAATTGCACTCTCATTATGCTCATTCATTATTCTGAATATTTACGTTCAGTTGTCAAACATGCAGTTCCTGGGTACTGCATGCTGACTTAATCGCATTGTAACAGGTTTAACACATTTTTATAACTCCTGTCACTTGTGAGACAAAAAGAACATCACTGCCTATTTACCTTGTAAAAGCAATGTGAACTGTAGTTGGTAGTAGTAGCACTTACTCTTCTAGGGCAAAAAGCAAACTTAAACCCTAAATTACTAATTCTAAGTAAGGGTGCCAAAAACTGGCTGCTGGGACTGAGCATCTCAAGTGTCAAAGTTTAAAACTAGATGCGTTTATTTTTCCCAGACAAGCCTAAGCAGAGAATTAGAAATAGTCTCTTTAAATAATTACTATTTTTAAAAGTGTATTTGTCCACAGAAAATAATCTTTTTAGAGAAACTGCTGTTTGCTTACCATTCTCTCTGAACGAAGTGCACCATGTCCTGGATAGTTGATGGCTCACAGACCATGTAGAGGCCCCACAGCCCCGTATCAGTGTAGCAGGTGTTGAAGGACTGGAAACTATGGCACAAGTTCCCATGGCAAGCAACCTGAGCAAGTTTACTGGATAAGTTCTGCTGAAGCAAGAGAAAACAGATTTCGTTAATCTTCTGAAAGCTTGCTAGTCTCCTGTTTTTATTTCAATGTGACAGAACACGCAGCAGTATCACAGGCTCCAGCAGAAGCTGTGCAGTCAAGTATCAGTTCTTTACCTCAACAATTTCTTCCCTTGCATGTAGTCCAAATAGCTTTCAAGTAACAGCCCAGATCATAAAGCCACAAAGGTTTGAGAAAGGGCCAGTTACTGATACCCCCGTGTTCCGACGACATACAGGTATGAAACATTCCATGAGGGCTGGCAGACCTCAAGTCACTGCTATTTTGGCAATTTAAAGCCACGTCCTAAGATTTTCTTAGATCTTGGGCAACAAAGTCTTCCAGCCTCCCGGCTGGTTTCCCTCACCCTGCTTTAATGAAGGACCTTCAGAAAGAGCCACGAGGTCACATCAACGCCCTCAGATACGACTGAGGGGGTCAGTATGGGCAGCACCCCAGGCAGACAACCCTCCCCAGCCTCGTTAACACCAGGAAGGTGTTTGCAGGTTCACTCACCACGCCTCCTCCGAAGGAGCGGTCCCAGTTACCTATCAGGGTGTTTGCTACCATAAGGGGGATCGTATCTGGGTCAACCCAGCCAGCTGCTTCCACCGCTATCGCCAAGTGTGCCAAGGGCATCTTGTCATCTCTTATACGGATCTGTGGGAGCACACGAAAGCAGCTGTAGTGCAACCTGCACACAGTAACATACACGGCAAGTTAAATGTCAGGAGACAGCCATCTGCATCTGAAAGCATGCACATAAAGGACCAAAAATTAAAGTGCACCGAGCTTTATTTACCATTGGCCTTAATGAGCCTTGCTCTGGCTGTATCAGAGCACTTGCCAAACGGGAAGCCTAACACCATGAACATAAAGAGGGCATTGCAAGGAATTTTATGACAAACAGCAGCAAGGAAAGTTAATGGCTTTTCAAAATCTGAATCAAGCTGGGAATGGAACACAGATGCCTTGGCTCTCTGCCATACCCTTTAAATCAGTGATTCCCAGTTAGAGGAAATGCTCTCACAGTGCAGGCCAAGCACTAAAAGGAAAGTAGCAGGTAAGGGAGGTATTCCCTCAGGAACTGATGAGGCAGAAAAGAGACAGTGGTGGCAGCGAGGCTTGCCCAAGAAAAGTTGGTAAGTCCTGCTTTGGAAAGCAGCTACTCCAGTGTGGTGGCCAGACCCAGTACATCCAGTTGCCTTCACTGGAGGCAGGAAACCTTGTAATCTGCTAAGTGTGCAGCTGAGAAGCTCTCCTCAGCAGGCAGTGTGCTTGCAGGGGATAAAGGGCCAGCTCGAAAAGCCGTTGAGCTGCTTACCTCGCTGCCCGTGAAGCTACAAGGTGGCAGGGGTGGCAGCCCTCCTTCTGGAGCAGACGGCAAGTTACCGAAGTGGCGTTTGGCTAGGTCAAGTAGCTCATCATGACAGACCCCTGAACAAAGACGTTTCACATACTTTGTCATGTTACTCTGTGAACAGTTCATTTAACTTGCTATGCAGTTTAAAGACTCAGCCAGCCAGTAAATTATGGGTCCCCCCCTTTAATGACACACATTCAGATTTCTCCCAGCACTCCGTCATGCCGAGTAAGATCACAATCATACTCCAAATCAAGCTGTTTGCTCTCCATTTCAAGCCTCAAAATTATTTATCCCTCTCTCTGCTTTTCTTGCTTCTCCCCTTTCCATACTGAATCCCTTCTGGGCCCTTCTTTTCATGCCCCCATGGAACAATGACCTTACCCACTTCAAGTTATTATTTTAAGGATGTTTCTGAAATTTTACTGGGAGAAAAACGGAACATAAGTTCAAAGGCTATGAAGGCAAAAACTAAACATGCAGGGCTAACAATGAACATCCAGGACGTACTGAACAATGGGCAATTCAGCATGTTGCTCCCTGAAACTTAAAGTCTGTGGTTTTAAGTACTGTTTCACATGACCAAGGGTGAATGTCTCTTACTAACCTCCAGCAGCAGCCAGGACTATTCTGGGTCCTTTGTAATGTGTTGTTATGTATTCCACCAAGTCATTGCGGTTTATGGATCTGGAAACAGTCAAGGAAACATCACTACCATGTCAGTAAGGTCTTTTTACAAGAAGAAATAGAAATACAGAATAATATAGTATCAGAGTAATTATAAGTTCCACCAATGCACAGATGCAAAAAGCTGAAATAAGGACAGCTTCCTAAACAGGAAATTGGACCTTTATACATTTTTCCTTTCAAAGCTCTTACAGCTTCCTGATAAAGAATAAGAATTACAACTCTGCTCCCCGTTGCTCTCACTCAGGTGCGAGATAAGATGCACTAATGATCCCATGCCAATTTTAAAACAGTACGATCAGTGATCTCCTGGTCTGAACCAGTATAAACAACGGCTGAAAGAGCAGTGTGAACGCAGTTTTATTTCTGGTAACACCAACACCTGACTGATGGGAAAAAGAAGCACTTGTAATTTTATGTCAGATGCATTTTTAATAAACAAGAGAAATAACATCAAATAATGAAGATGAGCAGTAGATATGTGAGCTGCACATACACCTTGATGCCTGCTTAAAGGGGAACTAAAGTAATGGGGAAATTCTTACAGTTATGTCCAGCGCAACTTCATCTACCTTCCAGAGTAAAAATACAACTCAAGTTGTTCCCCACATTTTCAGAGGGATCTTTTAAATACAGAGAAGTTGCCACACAATTAAAGACAGCCACAAACTTGGACATACTTGATGTTTTCCGTGGGTCCTAAAATCGTCCTTCCTAGGGCTGTTTTCTGATAGGCTGTAGCATGAAGGTAATCAAAGACAACTTCCTGTAAATTGGTTTCAACCTCTTGCATCTCTCGAAGTATAACTCCTCGCTCACGCTCAATCTCTGCTTCTCCCAGGGTGCTGTTCTGAATTATGTCAGCAAGAATTTCCACAGCTAATAGAAAAAAAAGATAGGAATAGAAATAATTTTCAAACTATCAGAAAAATCTGGTTTTAAAAGTAAAACCCACCCCAAAGCCCAAGTGACCCAAAATGTACTAATGAGATTTGCAGCCTGGAATTTTAAGAACTTCTATTTTTTTTTAAAGGATGCTAAAATGCTACAGCTTTACTTTAAGAGACACTTGCTCTGTAGGAAGGGAGAAGTCCAAAAGGCATTTCTGGGGCAGAGGGAATAAAATCTAGCTGACAAAAATGTTTCAAGTATCAACTTCATTACTGGCACACTCCTTTCCAAATCTGCATCCTCACATTCCTGTGAAGTTGAAGAAAGGACTTTTTGCCCAGGAAAGATGGGACTGTTAGGCTGCAAAAGCATCACTCTTACGCCTCATCAGGAGCTGGATAAGCATTTTTTGGTCTTTGCTACTTCTCTAATGAATTAAAGCAGTTACCTCTTGGTAAATCTTTTGAAAAAGCCTTTGCATAATACACTGTTTGCTCCCTGGACGTATAGGCATTCAGATGAGCTCCCATGTTCTCAATTTCTAGTTCAAGGTCTAACTGAGATCTCTTTTTTGTTCCCTGAAACAAAACAAAGTCAAATTAAAAAGAAAGTCAAAAAAATAAAAAAGTCAAATTAAACCCTTGAATTCACCCACTCAAAATTACTACTGCTTGTCTGCTAAAGTCAAAGCCAAAAGGAAGAAAGTCTTCTGAAATTGAAACTGGCATGCTAATCTCTCCCATGTTGAAAGTCAAATATAAATCCTACTATGCTCCCAAATGAAAATAAAAAGCTGGCAAAAGGTAGACTGTGTGTCTTAAGAATACTACAAGTTAAAAGCAAGTTAAAAACAGAGGTGTGTTACTAATGTAATTGTGTATCAGCTGGACACCACTAGGAATTTAGTTTCATTTTCTAACTGAAACCAAGTCTGAGTTGGTTTCCCCTCTCTCCTCCAGTTGTAAACTGTATTTAGACAATCCTGACAAAAGTTCCCATCACTGATCTCTAAAGATAACTAGTTTAGAAATTCATCATAAATTTGTAAGCCAATACTCATACTCACCTTGAAAGCCATATGCTCAAGAAAGTGAGCAGTTCCATTGTTCTTCTCATTTTCATACCTGCTTCCAGCATCAATCCAAAGTCCAACCTCATTGGGGAAAGAAATAAATCATTTTATCAGCCAATCATGCAGCTTTGCTGTTTTTCCTGTACAAGCTAAACTTAGATTTTCAAGACCTACTTTTAAATGGCTTTTTCCTTAAGAGACCCAGATTTTCAAGGAAAAAGAAAAAACAATCTTCACAGAAATCAAATCACAAATAATTTAGGAAAATCTTAATTTCCCATCTTATAACTTAGGAATAGTTGCTAGTAAACTTTGATAGAATCCAACTTAGTTCCACAAGGAAATCAACATAGACAAAGTTAAGAAAAAGCATTCCCTTTACAAGTTACCTACTGTGCATGTTGAAAGTCCAGAGTCTTCAGAAGCTACCTGCAAGCCATTTTCCAGCGGACTCACCCTAGTCTCAGGAACATTTAAGACTACTTCTGTTGCTGCCTTGGAAACTCTTAACCTGCCTGTTCCCACATGTACACACTGTAAGAAATGGGAAGAGTTATAAAGAAAAATAGCTTCATTGAGCTTTTTCAACATTAAAGTATGTAAATATATAACCCAAATGAGTACTTCAAGCAATACGCTATTCCAAAAAAGATTATTTTAAATGTCCTAACAAAGACTTCCCTCACTATGTGACTGCCCTAAACATGAAATTACGAAATCCAGCTCTCACCCATTCTCCCCTACCCAAGGGCAAGATCTCAAAGCTCACATATTATGGAACCACAGGACAACTCAGGTTGGAAGAGATCTCCAGAGGTTTCTAGACTGATCTCCTATAGGGAGCAGCTGAGAGAACTGGGGCTGTTAGTCTGTAGAAGAGGAGGCTCAGGGCAGACCTTATTGCTCTCTGCAGCTGCCTGAAAGGAAGCTGTGGGGAGCTGGGGGTCGGCCTCTTCTCACAGATAACCAGTGACAGGACCAGAGGGAATGGCCTCAGGTTGTGCCAGGGCAGGTCCAGGTTGGAAACGAGGAGACATTTCTTCTCAGAAAGAGCAGTCAGGCATTGGGACAGGTTACCCAGGGAGGTGGTGGAGTCACCGTCCCTGGGGGTGTTCAAGGAGAGGTTGGACGCGGTGCTTAGGGACATGGTTTGGTGGGTGATATTGGTGGTAGGGGGGTGGTTGGACCAGATGATCTTGGAGGGCTTTCCCAACCCTAACGATTCCGTGATTCAAAGCAGGAGAAGCTATGGAGTCGGACCTGTTTGCTCAGGCGGGATGGCGGGTTTTGGGGGTTGTTAATTTATGTATTTATTTGTTTGCTGGAGTCTTGAACCTTAGCCCGGCTGCGCAGCCCCATCCCCATGAGGGGGCAGCCGCCCCCTTCCCGCCTCCCCTCAGCCGGGCGGGAACTACAACTCCCGCCATGCTCAGCGGGAGCCACGCACTGCCCCCCCCAGCACTACAACTCCCAGCGTGCACCGCGCCGCCTCCAGCACGACCACCACCACCCAGCCGCTCCCATCGCGGTCTCCCGAGCGCCAGCGCGGGGAGCCGCCGAGGCGCTGGGGCCCTCCGCGGATCCCTCCCGTCCCCGCCCCGCCGCCTACCCGGTTCCCCGGGCTGGGCGATCGCAAAAGGCGAGGACGCCAGGGCAGGAATAGCCGCCGTGCCGCTAAGCGAGCTGTAGGCGCCGCCATTTTGTGGGCGGCCGAGCGCTTCCGGCGGGAGCTGCGCAGGCGCAGATGCGTCCCCGGCGCTCCCCTCAGGCGGCGCCGCTACTCTCGCAGTTCAGCCTGCTCCTTTGTACGCCCTATCGCTATCCTTTGCCTTGTCCTCAATAAATTAAGAGATTAAAACAATTCAAAACTGTCTCCTCGTCTCGCTCTGCCCTTTTCCTAGCCCGCGCGGGCGTCCCGACAGCTGAGGAGGGCAGCCTTGGGGAGTGGGCGAGTTGGTGCTTGCCTCAGGAGTGCTGCTACCCCTGCAATTCCTATTTCTGGTGGAAAGCGCCAGCAAGCCGCGTTCAAACTCATTATTGCAGAGCTCGTTAATTGTAAACTGCTATGTGATAGGCCTAAGTCTCAACTACGTTGTACATCTAATGCTCCTCCCAGAACAACACCATTGAGGAAAGTCAGTTTTCCTAGGAGACCATTGTCAGCTTCAGTACACACAAAGCTGCGTATTTTTATAGACAATTTATAGACAGTGTGATCTGCTGTGGGTAGAGCTTTCCACCTGCTGAGGTTTGCTGAGCTTCCTGTTGCCACACAGGATTCAGTTAGGATAGGCCTCTTCAGCATTTCCCATCATTTTCCATTAGACAGAATGAAGCTCGCTAGGGAAATCCAGGAAAATAATCTAAAGTCTTGTTTTATGAAGTATTCTGGATATATGGAACTGGACTGCTAGGAATAGGACAGCTTCATCTGCACCAGTAAACATGATGCTCCACCGGGGCCAGCTGGCAGGGAACAGCCCTGCAAGCAGTCCCATGTGCTGCAGCTGCTCAGTGCCAGGCACGGCTTACAGGAGTGGTACCAGAGCCAAATGAGGGCTGGGAAGTGTTTTAGCCCTGTACTGGTACAGGGAATCTCACTGCAGTGCCAAAGATCATTCCTGGGCATGCATTGAGTGTGTGAGTGTAGATAAACATGCAGAGTCATGCAGAAAGCAGTGCTGTCCGTTTTCACTTCCTGTTCATTTTTATTTATTTATTTGTTTGTTTGTTTGTTTGTTTATTTATTTACTTTTTCTGCTGGAGTTAAGGGCTTTTTAATGGCTAATCAAATACTCCCTCAAAAGTGAGGGGAGGAGAGGTGAAATACCATTATTTGTCTGAGCCTCTGTGTTAAATGCAACACGCATGGAAACAAAATGCTATTTCTAAATAAATAAATAAATAAAATCTGTACAACACACAATGAGGGAAGCACTAGTTTTTGGTACTATTTTCCAAACTCAGGATCTCCCCTCTGCCTCAGACTGCATCACAGTACTTGTGACAACCTCTGCCTCAGTACAGACACTACAGAGCTTTTCTACTGCTGTCTTGCTCTGCTCCAGAAAGAGAGAGAAGACTGAGCTGTGGGCAGATGACCTGAAGAAACAGAAATGCACCTGGATCTTGTAACCTAGATGTAGTATCAGCTTCTCCCCAATTCCTTCAGAGCCTGCCTTTTGTGCCTCCCATGTTTTTCTTTTTAATATATGCAGCCAGTTTCTGAAAGAGCTCAGTGCTTGGGGTTGACAGTGCCCTCAGTCACTCTGCCTTTCGGCCAGGGCTTTCTTTGCATGTTGAGCTTCAAATATGGTGAGAACTGAGGATCTTTCTGCTCAGTGAGAGTTATCTTCTACAACTGCCAAGATCCTATTATTCAGAGTCAGTTCACAAGAGCTGTCAGAAATGGTGTTCTCTCCCCCCTGAAATGTTAATTTTAATGTAGATTTTAGGTGACAAAACTACCAGGAATCACAAACAACAGTGATGATTGCTAGTATCTCCTGAGTTGTCTCAGAAGTGAAAGCTTGAGAATGTTATTCAGGATTATCTATATCGTCAGACTCCAAAACATGGGACAATTTCAGAAAAGTCACTGTATTTAAATATATTGGGTTCTTGTTTTATGGATTTTTATTTTATTTATTTATTTATTTATTGGGGGGGGGGGGGGGCCCCGCCCAAGTTCTTATTCCCTTAGCAGCTGAGAATGAAAATATTCTGACTGCCCAATTTTTTTTCACTGCCACTGCAATGTTGTGTACTTAAACAGAAGCTTTGATTCTGCAGAGGGGACTCCAGTTTCTATCTTGAGGACTGGAACTGCATGAAAATAGTAAAAACAAAAGCACAACATGGTGAATATATTTACAAATAAAAGTTGAAACTGTTGTTTTGTTTTTACTGTTGTTTTGCTACTATTTTAGTACCCACATAACCTATGTCACAAGCATTTTGTATCTGCAATGTAGGCACAGCCTTTCATCAGAGAATTTACATTGGAAGCAAATTAGTTTCTGAGGAATAGCAAATCTATCCCTATGTGGAACAAGTTACTTTTTTTTTTTTTTTTTTTAGTTTAATTTTTCCCTTTCTAGTTTATGCATATTCAAAAGATCCATCCAGTTCCAGGATTCCCTATTTCAGATATATCTCTGTCAAGCTGTAAAAGAAAAAAGCAAAGCACCAATCTGTGTGTTTGAAAGTTAAAATTAATCTTCCCTTCCATTTTACAGTTAGATCTAACTGATCTAATTATGCTGGGATTTATCTCAAAGACATTTTACCAGACTTCACTAAGCCATTAGCCATCCTAGAAATTTGAATCCTTGCTAGACATAGAATTACAGCTTAAGATAAACTGATTATCCTCATAATATGTCTCCTACTTAACAAAATAGCAGTGTCTCATATGTAAATGCAATCTAAAATTTAGCATTCAGCAAAGGTCATTACAGCGATGCAACTTCAAATCAAGAAACATTGTTATTCAGCTGAAAATGCAACAAAATAAAACAAATACCAGTGCTCTAACAGTATGAGCTGAATATATAAACATTATCTGCTAAACTCCTTCAAAACACTATTTTAAAAATGGTTTTAACAATCTCTTTTTACAATTAGATTATTTAAAAGCAGGCAATTATAACAAAGAATGTTCATAGTATCCCTCTGGTTTAGGTAAACAGTATTTTCTGCTGCTTTGAGATGGAGTAAATGAGACCTTTCTCCACAGCCCTTATGCATCCAGTCTCCAGCAACAATGAAGTAGAAGGGCTTGGATTAGCAGAGGGGAGTTCTGTATAAACAGTCCTTGTAATTTATCCTGCATTCTTCAACATAATACATGAACAGTTCAGGATTCCATGTAGCTTTACAAAATGGGTAGAAGACATAGGTGAGATTCTCAGGGTGACAATCTGGTTCCTTCAAATCCAGACTACAGATTTCACCCTGAGTATGAGGAGCTTTGCATTTTACACTAAGTAGCTATTTCAGATTAGCATTCCTCATAAACAGTACGGCACTTTTGTTTTTTAAGTAGGCTTTACCCTCCAAACTGGTCAGGAACTGCACCAAAGCCTGTACTAAAACACAGTGTGAATTGTACAATTTCAACTTGTTTTCTGAGGAAATGAAGTTTCCGTGCTCTTTACTGTACAATAGCAACCAAACTCAACACAGAGTACTCAAAGATAATGCCATTCCTATGTTTCATGAAGAGGAGTGGCCAGGAAGCTGCAGCTGAGAAGGCTGTGGTATGAGCTCACACAGAGCTTCAGAAACCAAACTGGGGAGACGGTTACAAATACCTAATATGAAAAAAAGAGAAGGGAAAAAAAAAAAAAAAAAAAAAAAAAAAAAAAGATTCAGCTGCTTCCAGTGCCCTTATATCTGTCTGTTTACTCACAGAGTAATATTGTAATATTTCCACTATATATATATATATTTAAATAATGTAGTAGCAGTGAAAGGTGAAAGTGATGTAAATCAGAAATCTGCATATTCCTACCTGATGCATACAGAACCATGTGTCAACACAGGAGCTGAACACCATCCTTTGAAACCAGCACTGCTCTAACAGTGCACTAGAACGACAATCTTGATATGAGCAAAGCATGATCACATCAAAGGGATTTTATTTCAATTGAATAGAATAAATATTTCTTCCAAAATTAAGTGAAAGTTCCTGTCAGCAAGACCCATTGCCACGACTGGGTTACTATAGGAGTAGTCTGGAAGCATTCTCCTGACTTACATACAGATTGATTCAACCCCAGGCACCAGGCAACAGCACTGCTAGGAGAAAGACCTTCAAAACTGCTGAAACCAGCACCCAGTAAAAGCATTAACAATTGAAATTGCCTGCAGCTAAATGACTGTTTAGTGCCGTGTTTGCTTTTGTGGAGTCATCATGTTCACTGTTTATTTACAATCCACTATGTTTTTAAAGCAATGATATAGTATTGCACTTAATGAATATGCTGAAATACTGCTGCCAGGAATTGCCTTTAGCTTAGCCAAGCAAGCAGAATTCAAACGAGCCTGAAAACATGGGCTGAAGAAATGATACTTTCTTGGAGAGGCTTTTTGTGTGTGTGTGTGTGTGTGACTAAAGCTGGTTTGAGAATATAAATCAAGCTTTGTGGACACTGTGTTGTATGGTTTTCATGCCAGCTGCTCACTGGCATCTAGCTGATTATTTTTGTCATTATTACCTATAGATTATCCTCCAGTTAATTAAATTTCAACTTCCCAAAACTCCAACATTTATTTCAACTTTTTGCTCATTTTGAGAAAAGGTCACTTTAATAAAATATTTTCTCCAGAAAGTTACTAAAGGGAAATCAAAATCCTTAGCATAATTCAATAGAAATTAATGCAGTTAGTGAAAACTGATATTAATGCAATTACTGATAATATTTGAATTTGGCACCTGGCCAAGTAGCCAGTATAGCCACCATTCTATGTTTCTGTCATTCATTCCTTCTCTGCCCAGGTAACTGCTGTGAGAATCTGAAGGAACTGCAGAAGGAAAGTAGCTTTTCAAAATCTACATTTTTTTAACAAAAATGCTTTTAATGCTACTCTTCACAGCTTATAGCATAGCAAATGTACAGTCACATGCTATTATAATATCCAGATAACTGAATTTTCTCTTTTATCCCCTCTCTTATACTCTTTTCTCGATCTCTAATCTCTGTAATCTCAGTAATGCTTAAGAAAGCATTAGCAAACACAGCTACCCCAAACAGTAATTGATCCAAGGCAGATTTTGGTTAGCTGCCCCAGTTCCCTGTTGCAGTTAAACAGTGGAAGCAATGTATACAAGTATAAAGCTTTACAGCTCTGTCCAGCTTCTTTGCCACTTTTATCGCCTGAGCTGATCTCCATGATGTTACAGATCCTCTGAGGTCCGTGATGCCATCATGGGCTAGTTGAATTTGAATTCCCACTCATTGTTCTGCACTGTAGGGCTGTCCTGCACCTACTAGGTGGTAGCATCCATCACACCTAACTTCAGCTCTAAACACCTAGTTCTCCACACTATCTCAATAGCCAGTGGACAGAAACAAGGCCACTCCAAAATGTGGTTATCCGTTGCATTCTGGACACCTCTCTTAGGACAGTTACGCAAAAATGTCTCCTTGTGACACTTCCCAGTGAATGTAGAGGAACTAATGAATAACTCAGCAGATGAAGATACCCAACTTCAAGGCAGCTGCCTTCGGGCAAAACAAATCTTATCCTGAGCTTCAGGCTAGTAGCACATCCCAGACTTCCCTCATCTAAAGATCAGATCCATATATTTTATGATTTTTTTTAGAGGATATTATACAGATTATAAGTGCATTTACTCAAGGGCACAGCAAGTTGAACTTATATTCTGCAAGGGCCTCGAGCAACATGCAATGACCTGGAAATTCTGCAGCATCTTTACTTAAATTTAAATACTGAGTTCTTGTCATTAGTAAAATAAAAATAAAACAATCACTTGAGTATTCTTCTATGTTACTTAGGGTGACTAAAGAATGTGTAGCAACTGTATCATTTATTTATTTATTTATTTATTTGGTGAAACAATTAACTACGCTGTAGACGTTACCAAGAGAAAAGCTTGAAGTGTTGACAGATACCTGGCAAAGAGAAATTTGGGGGCTTTATAACCTGAGAAGCCAGAAGGAGTTTGGGAATGTGGGATAATATTGGTTGGATATTTCTGCTCACATAATCAAGCAGCTAACTCACTGAAGTTATTTAAACTTTTAAATTTCAAGTGAACAATTGTGCTGAGTTAATTGGTACATATCACTGAAGTTCTTTTTGCAGACTGACTCCAGATTTACTGTCCTTTTTTATGGTTCTCTGAAAAATAAATACATTCTGAAGCTTCTCTAACCTACCATGCTCCAGATGCCTTTCTCCAACCTTATTATAGCCCACAGTGCCAGACCTACTACTTCTTGCAAGAGACGGCTGCTTTTGCTGGTTATTTTCTTCCCTAGGATTTTTCTACTAACTTCCAGATGTTTGGCAGGCAGTGCAGAGCAGGAACTCTGAGCAGACTGCCAAACGTCTACTGCTCCCAGACATTGTGCATGCACAGGTTTGCTCTGTATTTTACGGGCACTGTGATTCTTCAAAATACCTTCCATCTTCTTTACAAAAGCCAGGTAATTTAGCCAGATATGCTCAGAAAATTGTCAGGTTTGCAATGCAAGAATTTTAG
Source organism: Nettapus auritus (assembly GCA_011076525.1). Taxonomy (NCBI): domain Eukaryota; kingdom Metazoa; phylum Chordata; class Aves; order Anseriformes; family Anatidae; genus Nettapus; species Nettapus auritus. The sequence continues at coordinate 12,927,087 of CM021765.1, read as the reverse complement.
TGCATACAAGTTACTGAGTCGGTCTGTAGACAAATAGAAAGTTTGAAATGTCCAGAACATATCTGAAATGACATACATGTGTGAAGATCCAGCATGCCTTAAGCACGTGTTTCCTTCTACCTTTGGAACTTGAGATGGCGACTGGGAGGTATGAGAGTACCTGTGTACCTCTGAAACATGTTTCTTTCTTTGAAAAATCCTAATTAACTATGTAGGTAAGGAAGAACAGGGTTAACATGAGAGGCTTAAGAGATCTACCTAAGAAGGATTTTCAAACACGACATGGTCTTCATGGCAGATAATCTGCAGTATGCCAAACAAGAGGAGGTTTGGAGCAGGAATCCAAGTCACAACTGCTAAGTAGATTCAACAGAAGCAAGGAATGGGCTGTTGGTCTCTAGCTGGTTTCAGTCACTGATGGCATTGCATGGTGGTTGCACTATTTTAAGCATTAGTCTTAATCTCATGTGTTTCTGACTATGGCTCTCAGTCATCCTGCTAGTTTGATAACACAGGTTCTTCTTTCTGTACTATGTAGCATATTCACTGTGCTCTGAAACACTTGTCCCCAATCAGATATAAAAAATAAAATAAAATCAGAAAGCTTCAGAACTTGCTGCCAGCTGCACAGTGCACAAATCTCACAGCTTTTCCTTTTGACTTTCCATTATTTTTTTTTTTCAAAATGATATTCTGTATTTTCTAGTCTTGCTTTTTACCAGTGAAATTATTTACATCTTATCTTCTTTCTGAATTACAAGTTAAGCATTAGGAGTACTTTTTAGTATAATTATAGATACAGCATGATAACAAGGAATTCATTGACAAACTCTAAACTCCCCAAAGTTTCTCGAAACTATTATTTTTCATTATTTTTCAAGGTTTTCAGCAGCCTCTGGATGAACTAAAGGAGGCATATGTGGCATTTACATTCAATTTTTATTTAATCCATGTAAGGTCCTCATAAATTTCTCAGAGATGTATGGATTGGCTCTCATTTCCTACATAAAATCTGCCCTGAATCATTTATATTTGAATAAGGAAAACACATCTACCCAGTCTGCAATAAAGCACCAGGAGCTATGTGCATAGTTAAGATTCACTGTCTGGTCTTTACAGGCAAAGATGGTAAAGGCCTGAATCAAAGTTCAGCACGGTCAATGAGATGCTCCAATTGAATTCAAAGTACCTGCCTTTAAACAACTTGCACAAGGTGGTGGCTATCACTCACAAGCAGAATATAATTTTCCCAGTTCCCAAATTATTGATTCACTTTCTATTAAACTTCAATGTAATATAATGTAAATTCACATTACTTTACTTTTTTATTTATTTTATTTTATTTTAACATGTGCAGTTGCCTTTTAGCTAATCCAGAATACTTCAGCTTTGGCTACTGTCACATCTTTATTGGGCTCCTGCTGCGATATCCCTATCAGCATCTGAAACCCATGCTGACTTCTCCCATTACAAACTTTTACAGATTTTAAATAGAGAAAAGACATTTCTGACCATGAGGTCTGTGCTCTTGTATCAAAAAGGTCAGATTTTCATCCAGTACATCCTACCACAGACTCACAGTTAATCCAAGTCAGACTATACATACTAACAAGGCATTTTAATCTAGTGAAAATGTTGGGTCTGGATTTTTTTTCCCTGCCTTTGGTTAGGTGAGACATAGCTTTGTGTAGCCATTCCTCCATGGTCATTGCAGACGAAAGGAATTCTCTATTTCATCCTGCCATTAACAATTCTCATTTATGCAAAACAGAAGATACAATTCTGGAAGAAATGCCATTATGATTCTGTCACCAGGTTGTGAAGTCCCAGAGACCTGAATCTGCCAGCAGAGAATGAATTATTGTCCTGTAAAAGGCAGAGGACCATCAGCATAGCATGGACCTCAGCACAGCTTATATTTGAGGCTCAGCTGTTTCCTTCCTTAAGGACTATGTGGAAGGTACTGATCATTCCATGTTGCCCTTTATATGGGTGTTTTAGCATTCCAGGTCAAAATACGCCCACTGTTTAAGATAGAGGAAGTATCATGAAGAACTCCAGTGAATCATGTCTAAGACGGTGATTCATGTCTTAGTGTGAAGCCCACATTATCTTTTTATCTTCTTCTAATGGACATCTGAAAAATGCCAGTCTTTACCACTGTTTCTGCTAAGTCTTTGACTGAAACCCTCATCCACAATTATGTAGCCTATTACTTATTGTAATTTCTTTTACCCTTCTTTTTTTACACCTTCATTTACCTCCTTGCCTTGCCTTCTGAAATGCTTGTGTGTTATGCATTGCTTTGATTTGTAAGTTAGAGACTAGCAGATAGAAAATGGAAACAGGTAAAGACGAGAGAGAAATTAAATGCTCTAAATTGTGTCAGCCTGATATAACTCACTTAACCATTCACTACCAGTTCTCAGAAGTATCTGCTTCATTCCTTCTCTAAATAAGGACTGTTTAAGCTAAATAAGAAAGAAAATGAGCAAACATACAAATGGGAAAAAAGAGAATCCAGGCAAAGCAGGTTGTCAAGAGGATGGAGCCAGTCTCTTTTCAGTTTTATCCAGTGAGAGTATGAGAGGCACCAAGCACAAACTGAAGTACAGGAAGATCCTGCTGAATATGAGGGGGACACTTCTTTACTGTGAGGTTGACAGAGCACTGGGATAGGTTGTCCAGAGAGGCTGTGGAGTCTCCTTTTCTGGAGATATTCAAACATCACCTGGATGCCATCCTGTGCAGTGTGCTCTAAGTGATCCTGCTTGGCAGCAGGGTTGGACTGGGTAATCTTCAGAGGTCCCTTCCAACCTCGGCCATTATTATATACGTGATTATATATATGTGATTCTGTGCACTTTGTAGGGGGAACATGTGCCCTGCCACTTTTGGGAAGTAGCAGGATTTTAGTCACATAACAAAGATACTTGTGCTGAAGGCAACCAAATATTGGTTTCCTGCCAGTTATGTGGGAGAGGGAAGTTAAAGCATTGCAAAGAGTCTTGGCTTATTCAGAGTCTGTATTCTTGCTGCTGCTGCTCCAGCCCAAGCTGCTGTAAGGTGGATGTATACCTGGGTGCCAGACGGTCCTGAAAAAGGCATCACCCAGCACCCTCTTGCAGCTGGGAGAACCTGGCAAACAGGGTTCTGAAAAAGCCTGGCCTGCACCCAGCACTGTTCGATGTTTGAAATCAAGGCTTTGGTTACCAAGCAGAAAGGATATTCACTAAATTTTAATGACCCCTGAAGAGAAATTGCAGGAAATGTGTAGACTAGGATCAGGAAAAAAAAAAAAAAAAAAAAAAAGTAGAAAACCAGAGAAATGGTCTGGAAGGAATAGGAAGCTTCTCACAATGGAAGGATGTGAGATATTATTTTTAAAAATAATTAGCTGCAGAGAAAGATGATGAAGTAAGATAACAAGATAACAAAGTGTTACTGGCATGTAGTATGCCCCTCAGATAAGTGTCTAGGTGTGGCATAGCACCATAAACTGAAAATCCAGCACTGTCCTACCTTTGTATGACATCACGTACTGTTGCCACCATCACAATGGGGTGTGTAGACAGCTAGTATAAAAGACACATGAAGTTTTAATCAGCACTGATAAGATCTCAGCTGGAGTACAACATACACTTTTGGGTACCTCACTTGAAGAAAGGCCAATAACAGAAACCAAGGTAGAGCCATGTAATTTTCAGAGCTATAGAAAATGGGACCCGTGAGGTAAGATTGGATGAATTCATTTGTTTAGTCTAGCAGTAAATGACTAAGGGAAGATATGACAGCAGTTCTCATACACATAAACTAGTTGCAAAGGAGATATAAGCTGTTCTTCATGCCTACAGATACAGCAAGAAGTAAAAGCCTTATATTGCAACTTGAACATTTAGGTTGTTTTTTTACAAAACACTTTTGAAGCAAAAGGAATGTTATGCAGCAGCTCGCTGAGGGGAGGTTTGAAGAATCATAATCACTGCAAATTTTCAAGGTCAGGTTAAACAAATATCTGACAGGAGCTGATTAGGTAGAGTTGATTCTGCTCTGAAGCAAGAGGATGAACTGGAAAGCCCTTTGAATCTTTTTTAAAATCATGAAATCATGTCTGGAGATGCAACTCCATTGTCCCCACTACTTAATTGGCAGGAAAATGAAGTAAAAAAATGTACCAGTGTCACCTCTCCAAGTTTTTTGTTGTTGTTGTTGTTGTTTTTTTTAATTAAGCCTTTTTTTTTTTTTTTTCTCTACTTGTTAAATCTCAGAATTGCTTTATCCAGAATTAGGGCATTTCTGGTGGAAGAACAGTGAAAGCTGGAAAATTATATTTATTGAGGTTATTTGATTTTATGTTTTGTAAATACCCAACTTAAATCACATGAGCAGTTGGGATAAAAACAAAACAAACAAAAAACTTTATTTGTAACTACTTATTTTGCTTAAATGTCAGGGACAAGAACACTTTATGTACTTTTTTTCCTTTGCTGAAGAGCATCTCTTACTGTTGCTCTGTAAACCACTTTTGTCTAGGGCAATTTTACACTCTCTAAACTCCACAAAGTCCTCCTAGTGACACAGGTGCTCAGACATCAGCATTTAATTTCCTTTCAGCTAACCTTGAAAACATGATCATAATCCAACTTCTTCATTTCAAATCTGAAGAAATGCTTTCCTAACTTTGTAGAGGTCCTGGTGAAACTAGGAGAAATAGCACTTGAAATTTCCACTACTTTTATGATTAAACATAAATAGTGGAGTTAAACATCAGTTAGAGTACACCAATCCCTCACTCCATTTGCCACAAAGAAGCAAATCACTTGATATTTCTACCCCCAAATCCATAAATTTGTGGTTTCTAAAAGCTTCCATCTGAAGAAGCAGAAAGCTTCCAATTTAGAAGTAATCTTTGTTTCCATTTTACAGATAGTTTTATCCTCTGCTTATGTTAACTACTTTTAATCAAAAAAATCTTTCATTAATTACCACTATTATTTTTCCATCTGACTCCAAAAGCATTTTCAATGGAAGAAGCTTACCTTTGTGCAGTCCTGTGCTGTATTCCTGAGTCAATTATAATTTTTTTAAAGGAAGAAAAAAAAAAAAAAAAAAAAAAAAAAAAATCTATGCCAGAATATTTAAAGAAGCATTAATCATCTTTAAATTTATAAACAACAGACATAATAATTACGTCCCTTTTGAAAAAGAAAATTACACTCCTAATTACCTTGGAAAAAAAGCCTTAAGTTACCTTCACAGAGTTTACATTGCCAATAAACCACCATCAACAATTATTTATGCATTTTAGGAAACAATTGTGTGGTTCTGTTCTAGTTTTGCAAGCACTAAAAGGCTCCGTTCAGATGCATGTTTTCCAGTGACATCTATACTTGTTTTTCTTTTCTGCTACCCAGTGAACCAGCTGTGTTGACTGATGTCTGAGAAATCAAGTTCACTCCCAGAATAAATCCATTGTAGTCAATTTAGTTGCAGCGAGGACCCATTTGACCCACGGAGCTCTAGAAGGTCATGCAGACTGTCAGTAGCTCAGACAGGATTTAAATAGAGGATCCTCCCGAATCCCAATTCAAATGAGCTGCTTTTGACATCATCATCATGTCTACACATTCAGAGTGACATTTTCTCAAATGCCACTCAGCATTGCTCATCTGTTGGCACACCAAAACGTGACCTTCCTGGCTCTAGTCGCATGCCCTCATTCTTCATTTACATTTATTTATAACCCTCTCCTCTACTCAGTGCCAGCTGTTAAAACCAATGCAGATTTCCTTTCCCTCTCCCCGAGGGGAGCTGTGGATGAAGACGTGAAGATGAGGTTTCAGCCTCATTTCGGTAGGGAGGTCTCGGTACTGGAGTCAGCCTGGGGGCCCAGCAGCTTCCACCAGTGCCACAGCAGCAGCTGAAAGCATCTTCCTGTAGCACACAGCATGCCTGTGTGGGGTGCTGACAATTATAATGCTCCAGTTGTCTGAAAGAGCCTCAGTGAAGGTAGTGGTGTGGACTACAGGATTTCTTGAAGCCTCTTCTGGCCCTTATTTCTATTATATAAGTATAACAAAGCTGCAAAAACAGTTTGGACAGACAAGAAAAAGGATGGTCTTTACAAGCAATCTCAAGGGAGCTTTACAAGCAATCTCAAGGGAGCTTTGACTTTTCTCACTGTTCTTTCTAATTCATGACTGTTTCCCCTACATTAAACTTACTGAACCTAAAAAGTCATTTTTATTATTATTATTATTATTAATATTATTAATGTATTTTTATTTTTCATTGTTATCTAAAAACTAACTTAGTTTAAATTACACAGAATTTCTCAGTTACACTACTGCCAGCATTAGCTGATTTTAATCCTTGAAACGACAGAAATTTGAAGGGCTTTCCGTGGATTAGGAAATCAGAGCATTCCCTTGTCTCCCATTAAAGGCAGACAAATCAGCTACATTCCAATTCTTACTGTGAAGAAACCTGGGATTTCTTTATATCTGTCTTTTTCCATGCAGCCTGGTTTTCACAGAAAGCAAGCATTAAAAAAAAAAATGTGTTTGATGGAATCTAAACAATGATCCAAAGGCATGTGTTCTGCTCAGTCAAGTGACCAAGGCCTCAAAACATGCAATAGTGCACCACAAAAGTAGGCCTAATACAGCCACAGCTATTTACGTTCCTATTATTTTCTTCAGTGTCAATAGCTGGAGAGTGGAAGGAGACACAAATTAATCCCTGAGTATGGAAAATGTAGGTAGAAAACAGCAGTGTATTGTACTTAGCATGAGCTAGATGAGAGTAGGCACACATGCTGGCCAGCCAGCTTGTGCATACAGCTAACTGGATTAGCCACAGCTCACGCTGTCTCTTGCCCAAGCAGATGGAAGAGAGGTGGACTCAGGTTATTGCACTGGGGGAGTGAAACTACAGAGCAGTGTCTAGAACTGAACCCAGCTTCCCAAGTTCCATTCTTTCTGAAAGAGCCTGCTTATACACAGTTCTGTTTCTGTTGCCTTTCTATAAATGCTCTAAAAGTCTGTAAGGGGGGCTCCAGCTCTTCCATGACCATCACTGGTTTTATTCTGCATTGTTGCCAGAGGCATTACACCAACTCTGTACTCAAAAATGAGAAAGACAATGGTTTCAAAGTTGCTTCAATCCCAGGCTGCTAGAATGGATGTGTCACTGTTTAGCAGGAAATAAATGTCTGCAAACCTCCAACACAGCCTGTCTGTAAGACCTGAAAGATGTTAGGTTCAAACATGAGAAAGAAGAGAGTTTTAATGTTCCATAGCTTTACAGGCAGCTCTTGTAAATCATGTAGAATAAAGAGATGAACTGACTGGTCCCACTCCCAAGATGAGCTCATCACTGTCTTGGTGCACCCCCAAAATCATCAGAAGAGCAATCTATTTAGGACACTGCTGCTGAAAACTCAGCCTATGCACCCTTTCAGCATCTTCTTCAGGCAATCTACGTATTCCTTCTGCAGATGTATGCAGCCTGGAACATCCCCGCCAGTGTATTTCCACCATGAAGAATATATGACTATATTCTTCCACATTCTCACACCATCTCCTTCCTTTCTACATACCTGCATCTTGTCCCTCTCCCAGCACTTTGTAGCCCTTCCTGTGCAGCTAGCCCTCCTATTTTGCAGGCTGGCTGTATGCTAACCAAGCAGGATGGATTTTTCTCCCACATTCACAGACATAAAGGCAGCCAGACCATCTTAAGGACCCAGACCCTTTGCTCTTCTGCTGATGAGGGTTGTCAGGTGACAAGTATCTTGCTCATATTAACCCACTTGTTCTCTAGTGAATAAAAGCACAGACTGAATGTCCAGACACTCCTAATTTAACCCTGTTAGGAGTTGTCCTATATATTCTTATTGTTCTTTTTATTTTCCTCCCTGGTACATGTTTTCTTCCTGTTTATTAAACTTGTTACTACATCTTGACCCAGTTTAAAATTCAATCACAAAAGGACAAGGACTGCTCTTTCTGCCGAGTGCCCCTCATGGAGGAATCTGAACCTGATCAGGCCTTTCAGACCCCATAATTGAATTTCCTAAATAAATTTTAATCAGTCATTTTGCAAAATGTGATACAATACTACAATTCATTATGAGGTACTGACTGTAACAGCATCATCTCATGGTAATGTGTGTTCACAATGAGGTTGCCAAGCTTCACTGATTTTGGAAACAAATGTAACAGCTTTAATTTCCCCTGGGATACACGGATCAATTGCAAAATCAGGTGTTGTCTAAGGCCAGATGTGTTCCGGTAAAAGAGGACAAAACTTCAATCCATACAGATTTGTGTTTATTAAAGTATGACTACAGGTCATAACTAGTGCCAGTATGTCTAACACTAAGCAGCCCTTGGAGGAGATGAAATGATCAGGAACAGTCGGGTAAGAAGATACAGAAGAAATTAATTGGGATTTTTTCACTGCTGAAGGCA
>CM021765.1:12882769-12918603 GCA_011076525.1 Nettapus auritus | reverse complement strand
TAGGCAGGGCTGAGGCAATGGTCTTAAACCCCTGTGCAAAGAAATCATAGCATGAGCTTTAACTTCCTATCAGCAGAGGAAAGAACGAGGGCAATGCAGGGGCCTGAGAGCTGCTCTGTGAGAGGAAGGCAGGCAGCCTGGGTGGCTTTGCTCTAGCGGTACATGATCTAGCGAGGGTTTCTTCCCTTTGGCAGCGGTCACATCACTCCCCTGAGATACATGGTTAAATTGCACAAGGAGGCATTGTCCTAGGCCAGATGTGTTCCAGTAAAATGAGGGCATAGACCTTGAACATCACTAGTGATTATTAAATCATTACCAAGGTTTAACAACCTGCATTTTGGCTCCTTTCAGCTAATCTGGCCATTCTCCCAGACAGTGCCCAAGCATGGCTCAGGGATTTAGTATGGGCCAGGGAACACTTTCAAAAGCAATTCTGATGAAGCCACCTGCTCTCCAGGGCTAGGAAAGATTACCTGTATGAAAATGCATGCATTGTACAATCTGGCTTCAGGGCTGGAGAATGCTCCTGGCCCGTTACTAGTACAGACACAGCCTAAATGGCTCTGTTATGGCTCTGGTTATTGTCTTATTCCACTTCTGTCTCCTAAGTAGGAGTTAGAGATACCAGCTTGTCGTTAGACAGTATTTCACATAATGTTTAGATGCACAGTTTAATTATTATTATTTACTATATTATTATTGTTATTATAGAGTTCACTAAGTTCCTCCTGTGTAGTCCCAAAGATTGTCAAATTCTTTACCATGCAAGAAGTTTGGGTTTGTAGTGGTAAATGTGCCCTCTACAGTTACTTCAATAAGAACTGGATATTGATTCTACATCAGTTTTATAACTATGGCAATTTAAAGCTGTAATTTAAACTTAAATAGGCTCTTTTGCCAGATCTGTGTGCACTGATGAGTCTTGAGCCATTTTTCTTTCTAGTTACTGGACTGTGCTTCAGCCGTGGGGTTTCTGATGCACGGGGAGTTATGTGCAGTTAGAATGACTTTCTAAAACAGTAACACATCTTGCAGTCCAGTGAGAATATTAGCCTAACTATTTTTCAACCCTCTTTCACGGGGGAATTTGGCATCCAACATGTTTTAAAAATCTGCTTGCCTCTGCCGGCAATGGATGCCAAATAACTTTTCTTCTTTGACTTCTCTCCTAAACAGTGTGGATACCATAAGAGTGGTTTCCTCTCCGCACTACAATTAGAAGGGCTAGGTTAGATCTTTGATTTTGTCCCAGTATGGGCCAATTTTACAGAGAGGCTTTCACTACCAGGCAGATTTTATTTTGGTGTAACATTTCTATGCAATAAAAATGTTAGTACAGGCACTATTAGAGCGGTGAAAAATGTCTTCTCTGGGTTTGTTTATTTCACTCAGAGACCTAGCACAGAGTGTTCCAGCAAGTGTGCTTTTTTTTGCTGCTATAAACTGCATCTACACTCTAAGAGTAAACATTGCGTAGTATATAACAAGCCTAAGTTTGAAGGGGTTTAATGACTTGATATTCTGAGGTTGAGCAAGAGATGACAGAACATTTTTTATTTTATCGTCTTGGAGGATTTTCACAATTAAGCTAAGAGATCAGGTGTAAAGTTATAAACATATTTAACTATTAGAATTTTAGTTTTTCCTCTACTTCAGATTGTGATTCAGTTACTGCCCAAGAAAATAAGTACCTGACTGACGCAGCTTATGTCAACTAACTAAATTACAGTTTGTGAATAAAATATTAATTCTACACTTTTGAGATCTAAATAAAATACTGATAAACTTCTATTGCATAGGTTAAAAACCTCATCAAGAGAAGCTTTATAATCAAGTTAGTTGAGCTGTCTTGCTCATGATTAATGCACACATTATCTCCAAGGCAAATACACCACTGCAGATACAATTCATGAAATACTGACTGTGTGATTCTAATTAAGATATAGGTTGTTGCATTAAGCAGATTAAGCTATGTTAAGGAACATCTCTTTCCAAATGACTAATGAAATGATATCCTCTAAAAACTTCCTCAATAAAAATGGATTCTATTTCAGCTCTTAAATTTCCCTGTGAGAAGATAAAATCCACTGACCCAAGAAAAAATATTTATTGATATTCCTCACTATCTGTGCCTCTCTGCGGTACAAAGAGGCTCCCAACCCTTTTTCATTTCCACATATAGTGGACATATATAGAGCCAGTCTGAGCAGTAAAATTACCAGGAACGCATGCCACTCAAGAAAATAAAATTATTAAAGTTCCTTCAGACTACGTGTCAAGCAAAAATTCTCACCTCACTCACAGGTGGCTGGAACCTCCCCATCTGTTAGTTACTTATGGCCTCCAACTTCTGCAGTGTCAGTCCTTTAGGCATATTAGCATGTCTGTGGTATATTACAAGTCAGACAGATCTCTGTTCTGGGTTTAGATAACTTTTTTAGCACAAACATCCCATTGGGACTTTTCCTCCATTTAAGTGTGTGTGTGTGTGCACATAAAATACTGAAAGATCAAAATTTACCAAAGCAGCAGGACCAGACTGAGATCTTAGTTGGCTCGTGGGAATACTGAAACAGGAAACTAATTGAAAATTCTAGGTCTGTTGAGGAATACCTCTGAACTTGAATTTTCTCATGTTATGCAGACTGGTGTGGTAGAATAGGAAATGTGTACAGGATATAGACTTTTAGCTTTCAGAAATTACTTTAACAACCATCTAATTCTTCACCAGTTGTTACATCAGAAAATAAAAAGATGTTTCCCTTTCAAAATGAAAACTGCATGCTAAACATACACCAGTTGTTTTTATTTACACCCCCCCAAATGCTGACAGCTGTATTTGTAGTACAGACAAAATGTATTTACCAAAGCACAGCCTCCTCAAGTGTGGCTTATGTAGCACTAGTGACTTATAAACTATTTCCAAATGATATGTGCAGGCAGCTCTGCCTACAGGAAGATACACAGCTGACCTGCAGAATAAGCATCCCAAATCCACTGCTGTTGGCAATCAGTTACTAACAGTCTGAAGGCACTTACCTGGTGACTTACACAAGTTTCTATGTGTAGGCACTAATTGTTCCTGTTAATGGGGATTGATCAGACCTATGGAGAACAGGTTATCATCTAACTCATTTAGTCAGCCTTAGATTCTATAAAGCAACAGCACAAATAACTTAAATACACATAGCTTTCTGTTTAATGAAGCATGACTACAGGTCATAACTACAACAAAGCCTGTTTAGTGTTAGGCATGCTGGTAGATGAAACCATCAGGAAAAGTCAGGTGAGAAGATACAGAAGAAATTAATTGGGATTTTTTCACTGCTGAAGGCATAAAATTTGCTTGACCAGAGGTAACCACTACATACTTGTTTCCCTCATTCAGAACAAGATAACTTGGTAGCATTATCCTCCCTCTACCTTACAGAGGTTAAGAGAATGACAGATCAATGACAAGAAAAGGAAGGCTCCCGTTTCTCACCCTCCAGGGCCTTTAGACCTTAGCCTCTGGCCTTGCCTAAGATTTCCCGACAATCTCACCACCAATTCCCGAGATTCAAGATAACACACATATAAAAGTATTATCTAAACTCCAGAAAAGCTTTGAGCTCATATTGCTGCTGTATACCACTTCTTTACAACACACGTGCATAGCTTTGTCCTTCACCTTCCATTTACCTCCCACATGCTCAAGGACATAAGATTTTAAATTATGTATTTATTTCTCTGAGACCCTCATTGCTCTGACCCTCCTCCCTCCCCAGCTGGAATCAGGTGTGAAGTGCTCACAGGTGTAGGCAGGGCTGAGGCAATGGTCTTAAACCCCTGTGCAAAGAAATCACAGCATAAGCTTTAACTTCCTATCAGCAGAGGAAAGAACGAGGGCAATGCAGGGGCCTGAGAGCTGCTCTGTGAGAGGAAGGCAGGCAGCCTGGGTGGCTTTGCTCCAGCGGTACATGACCTAGCGAGGGTTGCTTCCCTTTGGTAGCCGTGGTGTCATCCCCCCTAGCTCCTTACAAAACCGAGTTCAGGAAACTTTTCAGCGCAGCACCAGGTGGTTAAGAGCACGCTCACGCTCCCAGACGGGACCGCAGGACATCCTTGCCCAAGTACCCCAGCCCGCTGCCCGGCCATGCCGCCCCCCTCAGCGCCGGTCCCCCCCCGCCGCCATTTTGTGAGCGCCGCGGGGAGCGGCCCGGGCCATGGCGAGGAGCAGGGCGCTGCGGAGCGGCTGCCTGCAGCTCGCCGCGCTGCCCTGGGCGGCGTGCTGGTCAGGTGGGAAGCCGCAGCCCTTCTCCTCCTCCTCCTGGAGAGTCACGGAGCCGCCGCCGAGGGGGTGGAGCGGCACCATGGAGGAGAAGGAGGAGGAGGACGGGGCTCCTCAGGGGCAGCCGCACGGGAGGTGAGCGCCGCGCTCCCGAGGGCAGGGGGGAGCCGGGAGGGAGGGAGCGAGCCGGGACTCCCGTGGTCGTGTGGGGGAAGCACCTGCACGACCCCACCTGCTCCAGGGTGGGCGGTGGGGGCTAAAATTACGGTACCGGGGGCCCATCGGGTGGGTAGGGAAAAGTTAAAGAGGTCCCCGGCCATCGGACCCTTCCTCAGCCCCGGCTCGGTGGCGCAGGAGCCGGGCTGCCCCTGAGGGGATGCTGAGGGCAGCGGCACCCCCAGCGCCTGTCCGCCCCATCCGCGCTGAGGAAAGGGAGGCTGAAAGGAGAAAACCCCACTTTTATTGGGATAAAAGCGGCAGTTTCCCCTGAAGGGCCGGCGGGATGTGCTGCAGCGGCGCTCGGGAGAGGCGCGTTATGTAATGGAGCGGGGCGCTCCGCGGGCCGGCGTTCCGGGAGCGGTGTCCTCGCCGCAGGAGGCACGGGCAGATGTTGCTGGCCGGGGTTTTTCTTCCATCGCACGATGTAAACGTAACGTGGAAGGTCTTAACGAAGTAACTTAGTGCAATTAGTTCAGCCATAATCTCAATGATCGGTAATTATCTCTAGTAAGGATTTAGGGGAAGCATTTGTTGCATGTCTTGACTTTGTGCAGTAATGTTCATATTAAGCTTTGGTGGAAATGGTTTTTCCAGTGATGATAGTGATTTTTTTCTATTTACAAGTTTTCAGGTTTTCTTCTAAAGGAAAGTAGCTTGTACTCATGTATTTGTTTTATTTTTTCAAGCTACACTGACTAAAGCAGCATCAAAAAGTAAATACAACAGGGAAATAAGTGGTAGTTATCACTTCATTTTTTTGTAAAAGACTCCTGAAAATGGTTGTATATTTTTCTTTAATTCATAGTAGCTATTCACTCAGTTAATAAATAAAGAAGCCTGATTCATTTTGCTGATTAAACTTTCAAGAAAAAACAAGCATTAATAAAAAATATATATATATAAAATCCTCATTACTTCAGAAATTACTGCAAGGGTTGCTGCAGCACTGCCTGAAATGGTCTGAAATTGAAATATCCATTATAAAAAGGCAATGGGAACTTTGAATGCTGAAGGCTGGGAAGCCCAGTCGGATTTCTGCAGCGTGATGGAGAGGATTGCTCAGGAGAGGAGGAAGGGATGGAAGGGAAGCTGCTGAAATACAAGTACCGGCTAATTGGGCTTCAGCTTGGCCCAGATCAAAAGAGACCAATGCCCTGTTTAAAAGGAAGCGTTCCAATGTTATTGTGTTCTTCCCTTGTATAGACTGAGTGGATTGGAGGAATTACCTCAGCAGAAAAATACTATTTTGTCGGTCTTTCAAGCCTAAGATTGAAGTAGAACTGCTAATTCTCAAACCAGAAATAGCTTTTAAATTCTGTTCTGCAAATAGGAAAGTGATTGTTTTATCTGTGGTGATGAAAATGCTAATGCTGCCATATTAATGAGTGCCTTTATGTATAACACCTGCTGTGAGGTTTTTTTTTTTTCTTTTGGTCACATCTATAAATCTATTCCTCATTTCAATTTAATTTTCCAGTCAACTGCTGTACCTTTGTAGCTTGCAGCATGTTGGCTAGGGCTGTAATCAGGGTCCTTGTTCCAATATGCTCAGAGCTGGGCTGTGGTAAATCACTTGGTCATCTTGCCTCTAAGTGCAGCTAGAGGCTTGAATAACAAGGATTTTTCTGTAAAGCAGATGTTGTGCTTGGTTTGGAATTAATGATCATGTTATTTACTGCCTGCGTGTAATTGGCAGCTATGCAAAGAAGGTACGACTTGGGTTTGAATAGCATGCGACTGCACCCAAACAGATGCATGTTACAAAGCTGTTCAGCAAAGAGAATTGGACGTTACCAAGTGACACCATGAAAACACTTGGCTGCCGTCGTGTCCCTGTTGTGAAAAATAAGGTTTGTGTGGTGGCGTGCCAGTGAAAAGTCAGTGGGTAAGGAAGAAGGCTGTGGATGTGTATCAAGATACTTGTCTTGTGTAGGACCTGTTATCGCAGTTAGAGCTGGTGGTACTATCTGCTGAGTAAGCTTTGTCATAATATTTCATTTTCTTATTGCTTATAATGTTTGGAAATAACTTCAATTGTTTAGGGTGAAGTCTCCCATGCTGTGGCCTGGTTTTTGAGGGAAGGTTTCATTGAGGTTCGGCTGTTCCTGATAACTTGTTATTGCCACAATAACAAGTTGTTTGTGTGTATGTATTTAGGTGTTTGAAAATTAAATGCTTTGTCTCCTGAAAACACCTACGTACTTAAGATGGTACCTTGAAAATTAGTAGATGGCTCACCTTCATGTTGGAAAGGTTCCTTGACTCCTTCATAAGGGGAAAACAAATGAACAAACAACTCCAACTCTTTTGCTGTTGACTAACAACTAAAGCACTTTGCATTTCATTGAGAGTACGTGGAGAGGCATCATAATCTGTACTTGTGGGGATGGAGTAAAAGGCTGGTCATGTATAGCAAAAGGAGTTGTCAGGAAAAATGCTGATGTGTTGTGATGGTTCTAATTTCCTTCTGTATTTGTTCTGCTGTGTCTGGTGTTCTACCACTTGTAATTTCCTTTAATGGCTGTGCTCCAGTTGAAGAACTTGCAGGGTGCTGTATGACATGCTCTATGTCTTTCTAGCCTGAAGTTTTGAGCATTCAAACATGTATTTGGAAAGGCTGGTTGCCTTTTAGCTTAACTCATGTGGAAGATGGTCTTTGAACAGTCGCATTCAAGGAAAAACTATTTTTTTCAATAAAGAAACTTTAATTTCCTTCTATTAAATGATGTGGAAATGTTTTATTTGGATTTCAATACATTTGAGGTTGAATGTTACAGTTTTGTAAAAAGCCATATGTCTAGGGGGAATGTGTATGTATATGTACACAAAGAAAGAATGTTATTTGGACAAGCAAAAATTAAGCACATGTTGAAAACTAAGTGTGAAAGATGGAAAAAGTAACTTGGAAGTATTTTTATACTGCACAGGAATCCCTTTGGGTCCATGTGTTTGGGCTTGGAACTGAAGAGAGGGAATTAAGTAGACTATAGCACTTAAATATGCATATAAACAAAAAATGTGTGACTATTAACTTAAAAATAAAGACTAGCTTAATGCTTGGGCGTCGCTGCACTTCCTGAATAACTGAAGCTTCGCGGGATTTTAAAGGATTATTCTTAGTGTGAGTCTAGAGAAAGTTTGCATAGCTGTTTGTTCCTTTCTGGCTTGGAGAGAAAAAGAAAATTAAAAGCCTTAGTAAATGGGTTGGAGATAGCAACCGTGGAGATGCAGATGTAAAAATGCCAGAGCTGAATATAAGCGAACTGCTTCGGATCCTGCTGCTTTGCCACGTGGATCCTATGGGTGAAGGTTTTGACGGGACTTCTGGGCACTTGTGTAAGAACAGCTCTTACTCTATGGCCGCGTGCCATGGACAAAGTCAGATTTCTGCCACTGTGTGTTCGTGTGGAGCCTTACTCTCAGTAAGTGTGGTCGGGGAGCGTTATTTATGCGTAGTCATATCTAATTGACGGATGATGTTAGGCAGGAGAACTCTACCCTCAGGCCAGAGTGGAAGCTTGTGGTATTTTAAAACTTCATTTTAGTTACAAAAAACCTGTGCTAACAGCTTCAGCGTCACAAAGTAGCTTAATGCTGAAACCAAGACACTCAGCCTGTTAACGCGTGGGAGTGGCTAAAGCGTGCTTATAAGTGCTGAACTTCAACGTTTGATTGTTTCTTCTAACTGTAAGCCCCGTCCTGGCAGGGTTTGTGTCTATGATTAACTCTGTTCACGTCAGGAGAGCAACTAAAACTAATGAACTCATCTGCATGAGCAGCTATTAGAGCAGGGCTGGTGCCGGAGCGCTACCGCTGGGGTCCTGGTGCTGTAGCTGCATGGTCCAGTCGTGTGCTTGCTCCTGTAGGGGAACTCTTCTGGAATCCCTTGCAAGTGCAAGGGGCTGTCCATGGAGATTATCCTTGCTGTCAGAATCCAAAGGTTATCAGTGCTCAGCTGTGTGCATGGGCTATCTTCTGGTATTTTTTGTTGACTTAAAAAATTGTCTGCATTTGAGTCACGATGCAGTAATTGTCCCGTGTACCACAGCACGGCTGCAACACGCAGACCTCATTTCCGTATGTGGTCAGCCAGAGTCCAGCGGAGCAGGTAAGAAAACTTTGAATCCCAGCTCCAGAAGTGTTTCCCGTGTTCCTCCCTGTGCATTAAGTGGCTGTATGAGATTGGTTGTGTAGGGAGAGGGCAGTAAAGCACCCTTATGTTCTGGTGTAGGGAAAATGGACTCCTGCTTTCCTTCTGCGACTGCCTCCGGAATAGCACAGCGATACGCCGCTCTTGTGCTTAACCATAATGACACACCAGGCTGCGCTTTTAAACGTGAGGGCTGTGTGCCAGTTTTTGGAAACCTGGATGCAAGCCTGCAGTGAAAGATGAGGGTAGAGAAGGAAACAGCTTGCTCTAATGGGTATGTAGAGGTAAAGGCGCTGGATGCTGGCTCTGTCAGCTCTGTTAATACACGTGGCTCCTGTAGACAGCGACTCATAGTGCCACAAGCTAAGCAGAATATGCATGTAGCACAACACTTCTTAATACTAAATACAAGTCCCCAGCATACTGGGGCTGTGAAGCAGCTGTGGAGGATGGGGCCGGTTAGCCAGCTGAGTGCTGCAAGCACAGGGAGAGCCGGTATGCGTTGCCCCAGCTCCAGGAAGAGGCATCCTCCTGCAGTCCGTCTGATGTCCCAGCTGACCACCAGGCTGAGAAATAGCTGGCCCCAGGGGCTACCGTGGACCCAACGAACACACATTTGCGTTTGTGTCCAAGGGCACAGGAGGGTGTAGCCGATAGGCACTCATAATCACTCTGAATAACTTCCTGGTGGTTTAGCACCCTCCCCTGTCCCAGCCAGCTTGTTGGTATAAATGCTAGCTGGGTTACGCAGTGATCCGGGTGAAAATAAGTGCTTCTCTAGGGGATGGGCAGGTAAGGAGGGGCTGTCAGCTTGATCAGTTGCTTGACTGCGTTCACCATGTGGACACACGTTTGTTCTGGCAAGCCTAGGGGAGTAACAAGGGCACAGGTGGGTTGGCTGGTGGTGGTGGCTTTAGTGCTGCAGCTGTTGTAAAATGTTCCATATTTGCTTTATTTGTAACTAGAATTTCTCTGTTATGACTAAATAAACCTTTGTACTGTTGATTCTCAAAACTAGATAGGACTGGCTAAAGATTCATCCTGATTCTAAGGGGTTTGTAGAGAGGGCTACTTCTGCTTCTGTTACCAACTCACTTGTTCATCTTTAACAGCACACATAACTGCTGTAGAGTCGGGATACTTACAGATCTGTAGGAGCAAAGAGGAGATATATATAAATAAAAAAGATATATAGCTGGCAGCCTATAGCTGTGCTACAGAACGGGTGCATCCAAGATGGAAGAAGGCTGTACTAGCATGGATTTGGGGGGATTTTGAAAATATCATGGAGATCAGGATGCCCCACAGAATCCCTAGCTGGCTGTTAAAATATCAAATAATTTGAGTGAAAATTTCTGTAGTGCTTGTTCATGCTTGTAGCTTTTAATTGGAGATCTCAAATAATAGAAGTATTTGTAGATAGCTGGTTGCCTGCTTGAGAGCTTCTTTGGGTGAAATCCGAAGGCTGAGAGGGCATCTGGAATAACTGCTGTTGCAAGGGCTTTGGACAGCCTGCAGTACTTCACAATAAAAGTTTAAATGCATTTAGAATTTTCCGGTCCTGAACTGTTCATTAATTAATGCAGACAATTTCTGACCTGAAGGAAAAATAAAAGCACAGCCAACATTTAGCTGGCAGTGGTTTGATAGATGAGTGTGCAGGGGGATTTAAAAAAAAAATAAAAAATTACTTGTCTGTTCCCTAGTGTTTGCAAATACCTTACCTTTTAGCTAAAACCCTTTTTTTTTTTTTAGTTTCAAGCCAGGAGTGTGCTTTTTGGCAGCCATAAAACACATGCATATTGTAAGAAAATCTGTGAGTTGTGTGGCAGTATTCAGCTGTCCCTCTGGGCTGCACTCTGCATCGCCTAAGTCCTGGATGTAGTCTATAGAGAGAGACAGCAATGAGAAACGAACCAAACTCCTTGCTTCAAAAACAGAGAGTAGTAAGGATATTTGAAATATGTGGGATGTTTGCAAGGCAGGTGTGAGGTTTGTGGATCTTGGTGGGTTCAGGTAAACCGTAGTTTCATAGTAACCCTTTCTTAAATTTTCTGTGTTATGAATTTATTCAGTAAGGACCATGCTTCTAGGTAGGAAAGGATAAATTTGTTCCAGCAGGCTTTACGATTAGCACGACTGCATGGCTGTATCCTTAGGAAGAATTTTATATCCATTTCAGGTAGTAAGTAGTGACTGGTAGAGACTGAATGGAAGGGGTGAAGACCTGTACGCTAGGTTCTGTGTGGATGCTCTTCTACTGATGAAGTTAAAATACTGCCGTGCTGGAAGCTCTGCAGTGAGCACTTGAAAACAGAAATTTTAATGATGGTGCTTCTTGTAAATTTTATGTATCCTGTGTTCAACCTTTTGGAACAGATAGGAGGAAGTATTAAAATGTTTAAATAAACTTTTAATGATTTTCCTAAGTGAAGACTTAGAGCCAAAATAATCATATCTGAGTTTTAAGTTACATAAGCAACGCTAAAATAAACAATTGACCCCAAACCTACTGTCCTAAAAACTTCATCCTGTTTCCAGGAACAAACCTGCTTGCCAGAACATAAAGCAGGGGTTTTCCTCGCCGTGTCCTGCCTGATCCACAACTTCACTCTTGCTTTGTGCATTCGCAGGGGCGCCTTAGCATCTGGTGCTGGAAAACCAGTTGTGTGAGCTCTGCGTTTTGATTCATGTTAGGCTTCGTCCTATTCATCAAACAGGGCTGTGCTTCCCTTCTGTCTAGTGTACCTTCTGGCACAGTGGGTTTGGCATGACTAATGGGCTCGTTCAGCACTTCCTGTGTGTTGGTACGTTTCCTTCTCTGCCTGCAGCTGAAGCAGGAAAGCATCTCCCAGCGCGGGGATAGTTGCCTCCTGGCTGAGTCCCTCTTAGTACGATCCGCTTGCCCTTTTTGTGGGTACGTCACCTCGTCCCAAAGGGTCTTTTCCATATATTAACAAATCAGCTTAATGCTTCGAAGTAGAATTTCCTCTTTATTTAAAACTGTAGGTAGTAAAGATGTCTCGTGGAACTTTGTGATAACAAATACCCGCTGAGGATGTGGCCCCTTCCTGCTGTCTCCCTCCACCCCTGCCAGTGAACACAATTCTGGTCCAGCTGGGTTTTAGTACCTCTGCTGGTCATAATTTGGCTGGCGATCCAGCACTTAAATGTCGTTTTCAAATATTATTGGAAGCTCTTTGCCAAACTATTATTTTTCTTGGGGAGGAACTCAGAAACGCTGGATGAAATATCAGCTCGTTCCTGTTGGGTAGTTCTTAATATTTAAAATATAGCTGCTGAATTTCCTTGTGTTCAGAGGCTTTCTTGTGCAAAAGGGGTAAGGATCTCTTTAAACTAATAACTGGTTGAGTTTTATTTTAAGCTAATGATTGAAACATACTGGCTTTCTCAAAATGAGTCTGCCACTTTTTAATAAGAAAAGTCAGGTTTCTTTTACTGTATTTATTTTACTGCATTCCATAAATAGTCTTGGATTTTACCAGTTCAAATGAAGCAGAAGTGAATCGGTGAGACTGATACTTCAAAGGAACCTGCAGTTCATCAGGAGTACTTTGTCAGTTACTAGTTTGTACATTTGTCCTTTTCTTATGCATGTAAAAGAGTTTCAAGTATTCTGTGAGTGCGGAGGTCTTTTCTCCCTTCGGTTGCTTATGGAATACTAATGAAAGTAATGTAATGTATGTGCATCATGTGGAAAATATGTTGGCAGACAGATACCTGCAGTGCCTTAAATGCTTTGGCATTGTCTTTGTTTAATCAGCAGAGTTGATCCCTACTTCCCCTAGAGGCTTATACTTTCAGAATAAGATCAAAGGTTTTTATAAAAATGTAAGCAAAGGCAGAATTCTCCTGTTTTAGAGATGAATGAATAGATAAACAGAAGCTTAAAAATAAAACCTTAGGCGCTTTGCTCTCTAATATAAAATGGCTTGTAGGAACAATAATTACAGTAGTCATATATATTTAAAAATCAGACATCTGAGATGTTAACAGAAGAATTTCCTGGAATTAAGTACCTATCTGGTTAAACTTCTGTGATTTGTTTTCATGATGCTTTCTAGAAGAGATGTTCTATGCCGTGTCTGCGTGCTTTGCTAAATTAATAAGAGGACTTGGCACTGAAGATGCTCTTTGAGGAATGCCACATTAGACATTCTTAAGTTGAAGGAACAGTTAATATATCCCTTAAAATTTATTATTCTTTTTTTTTTTTTTTTTTATATTCCATCTGCCTTTTTGTGCCACTGATTCTTTTAATTACCCTTATGTGTGTGAAAAACAGCATAGAGCAACTTGGGTGGCTGTTCCGTTGAAGGCTGGTTCCAGTAAATCTTTTATGGAATAGAGAAGACAGCTCAGGAGTATCAACAGGTACAGTTAATGTTCTCATGCAGGTGTTGTGTATTATAGCTAAACAGAAAATGGATAATGCAGTAGTTTCAGTAAAACTGCAGGGAAACTGGGATAAAAAGCAACTTTTATTGCTTTATGATATTTATTGTATATTATTATTACTCATTATCTAATAATATAATATTAGATACCTATAATATTTATTATAGGTTTCAAACAGGATCATGACCAAGAGTATTACTTCTCAAACGTGTAGTCAGGAATGCTTTCTCAGCGCTGACGGAACATTTGTCCTGCCTTCACAAGTGACGTGTGTTCCCACTTGCTGTTTATTAACTGATCCCTGTGGAAATAGCAGGGAAGAGCTCTGCATTTGAAGTCAGAGCATCACCACTAAATGCATTTGAGTTTGCCTTGGTAACGCAGCTTTTCTGCGTGTGAAAGCCCAGCTGTAATGCTGCAGTAACCATCTATTTTTTTCTGTAATTATGAACTTAGGAGCAGCACAGTGAGTTCTGCCTAGCCAGCTACTTAGAAAATACCCCATTTAAGAAATAATTTCAAAGCAAACTGTGGGCTTTATTCAATTCTCTTTTCTGGTGATGTTTTATGAGTGGACTGACTTTGGTACATTAGACCAGTGCTTCATATACCAGCAAGAGTTTGAGTAGCTGAGTTAATGAAATGGTGGCTGGTCTAAACCGTGTGGTAGGGAACTTTCCACAGCACAAAGTTCACAATTTCTAGTTTCAAAAAACCTTTCTGCATCTAAGCAGCGTGTCATGCTGTCTGTTCATTAGTAGGCATCTTCTAGTTTTTGTCAGGTAGAGATGTAAGTACCTGAAAGTTGAGCACTTTTTAAAACAGCAACCTATTTTTAAAATATCGTCAGAACACTGACATGGTGAAAGTAAGTGTAGAAATGGAAGCATTTTGCTTCGACCGAATTGCTTCAGCAAGTTTTTAAATAAAATAGGGATATTTGTTTTCTTTACCTTGGTTCTAATGAGATCAATGGGACTCCATATTCTGAAGCTGTCCAGCATTGAAGTATGGTTTGGATTAAGAGACTGACTACTTGAGCTTAAAGTGTTCTAAGAAATGCCCCAAATTTGTGAGAAATTCAGAGAAATAAACATTTCCCAGTTATTTTCCCACTTTTTTTTTCCATTTCATAATGCAATTAAGAACAGACATCGCAGACATGATTTGAGACGTTCCAAGCTTCTGTGGCCTTTCACTCATCATTTCAGTGAAATTTGTATCAAACTTGACTTTGAAGCAGTTAATTTTACTGTTGCTCCAATAAGCTTTACTTTCCTTTTGGACAAGATAGGAAATAGGACCAAACATCTTTTGTGTTCTTGGATGTGTGTACACGTCATGATGCATCTTGTAGGCAGAAGTAACATGTTGTTCATGCTACATGAGACTGCAGCTCTTACTACAAAGTAAAGTCACTATGTGGGCAAGTCCTAAGGGACTTTATAGCTCAGTGTCTCTTGGATGTGTTTATAGGATTGTATTACATCGGGCACTAAATGTCATAAGTTTCAGGAGGAACTTAATTTACATTTTGGAAGAATAGTAAGGATCCCCTCCCCCTTCAGTCTTGCAATTGGTAGGTAATAGTGTTAGCATCTGAAGCTGTGCATACCAGGGAGTAAAATTCTGCCTGCGCTACAAAGAGATCTCAGGTCTACTTGCCACAGCATGTTTTTGAAGTCTTTTGTGTAACAGCAACTGCTTTAAAAGCGTATTTTGTTCAGAAAAATACAGTAGATCATAAAATGAGTAGGGCAGGCTTGTTTCTTATGTGTGAGAAGATTCAGTCTTATGAATGTTCACATTAATCCAAGAAAAGATTAATTAATTTAAAATGTATTTTAGTTCTCCTCAAAAAGATATGGAGAAGAAAATAGAAGAGCCATCTGCGGGCAGCCAGTACCCTAAGGAAGCGGTGAGGAAACCTCAGAACGCAGATCGAGGATCCAGGGGCAGCGATTCCTCCAGGACCTCCAGGAAAAGCTTCAGGATGGACTACAGGTTAGAAGAAGATGTAACTAAATCAAAGAGGGGCAAAGATGGGAGATTTGTCAACCCATGGCCAACATGGAAGACACCAACCTTGCCAAATGTTTTGAAATGGTGCCTCATGGAAAAAGATAACAGCAATGTGCCAAGTTCAAAACAGGCAAGTATTTATTTATTCTGTTCTCGATTTAGATTGCTCTTACCTCTGCTGTAATCGATAAAACATGACAGTTTCTAACTAATGCCTTTTAGACAATTTCTGGAGACTCTCCTCAGTTTTGTTTTTCTGATTTATGGAATTGCTTTCTTTATTCTTTTCAAAAAGTGGGATGATCTTTTGTCTTTTCATTTTTTTTTTTTGATTTTCAGTTAGTTCCCCAACCTTTCATTTATCCAATTCAATTTATATTTACAAAATGAACAAAAATGACCTCCTAGCTCAATCATAAACTACTTAGACAGATAAAGTGTTTCATTTTTAATAGGTATTGCCTTCTGAATTGAACAACTAACAATTTATATCAGACAAAATAGCTGTGGAATATTTCATTTTAAATATTTCTCATACTGCCATTTAGATAATCTTTTTTTGTAAAATATATATTAAATAGTTGCTGTCTTTTACTTATGGAGGTCTTTTTCTGTTTGTTTGTCAAGAGAAAGAAATGCATGTATTAAAACTAATCAGAGCAAGTATTTGTACTAAAATATTAAAGGAAAATTCCATGCTTACTGGGAAACACCATTTTTTATTCTTTGTGTATTGCTTCTGTCAAATGTGTATATAAAAAAGGTCTAAAAAAGAGGAGCTGGGAGAAGCAATCTCTGAAAGATTCTTCTTTTCCATGAAGAGTAATGGATATTAGAAAACCATTGGTTGGATGGATCTAGTTTTGACAGGATTACCTCTCAGTTTTTCTAATGTGTTGTCTTGCACTGCAGAAAAGCTGTGCTAAATGGTGCACAACCAGGGAAAGCATTTTTGAACCACCAAGAGTTAACAATGCTTTTAAGTATCCAAGAAGGCAATCAAAAGCCATAAATCTCACCGGCAGTATTTAGCAAAGAGCTTACGTTTTCATTTTTCTTACATGAATTATCTGTGAAGGAAGTAATTTGATCAGCTTTACTGGCAGGAAAGTTGTGTTACTTACTGACACAAGGGTGAGAAATTCAGGGATTTCTTTAAGGATACGTGACACAGGATACTTAAGGGAGTATTAATCCTGGCTGTAGTAGTTCTATATTAATAATTGACTTCAGAAAAAAAGCCCAAAAAACCTATTTTGGTTTTGGGATCCCTTCCAATAATGTACCAGTTTAAATTCAGTGTTCTGTTTTGGTACGTTATCTGTACCTTGTAATAACAGCAGTTGTCTCAATGTGTACAGCTTTCTAGGCAGCGTGTTGCATTACGATACTTTGGCCACGTTTACGTAAAATTCACACTCTGGCTTTTCCCAATTGCCTTTGACTGCTGCCCTATTCTGTGTGTGTACGGTGGCTGTAATCATCGCTGCAGATCTTGTCAGCGCTGGTCAGAAACTGGTTAGTGACTGAGCTACCTAGAAGGCAGCGCTCAGGTGTAGTGCAGACTGCAGAACATACAGCTTTGATGGCAGTGGAGAACTGCAGCGCTCCTCTTTAATTTACTGGTTATCCCTGCAATAAAGGATGATTACAAAGAAATCTGTACTCTACCAGTTGTAAATTGTTTTCTCTCTGACCCAGCTGGAATTCATTTTGGACTAATTTTATTGCTTTGCATCTGAAATTGGTGAATTAAGTACCTGCAATTATTCAGTAGCTCAGTGAAGTAAATCAGGAACAGAAGAACCTAGATAGGGATCAATGAAATGCAATTCTTGGGTCCTCAGCCATTTTGATGCTTGTTCCAGTTATGTTTGCTCCACACCTAAATCAAGCTGTAAAGCACTTCTGAGCTTGTTTAAAATTCAAACTAAGGGCTCCATACTTTATTTAGCAGTGGTAGATAACATATCCTTAGAAGAGATTCCTGCTCCAGTTTCCACTTTTGAGTGTGCTGCTATACTGGGCAGGTTCAGTTTATCTGTACCAAATGCTTTGCATATGTTTCTTCAAAAAAATAAAAATAAAAATTATCCAGGTACTTCAGTGGGTAAAAAGCTATATGTATTATAATCATGTCTTCACAACAAGCCTCTATTATCTGGAATACATAAACTTTTGGTACTTTTATTACAGGCTTTATTACAAGCTTTTTTTTTTTCCAGTGCCATTGAAGCGCCTTTTAAGTATTAGCTGTTGGATCAACAATGGAGAATGTTCTTATTTCTGTAAAAATCCAGTGGTACCCCAGCGTGAACTAAGTGCCAAAAATCCTAAGCTAATTAGCAAGTTTTACCAAAGCCCATCATGTGTTTCTCCTTCCTTTGCATTAGGTAGGAAAGAACTGGGGGTGGGGGACACAACATGACCCAGTAGGGAAAGTTTTCTTATTCTACCAGTGATCCAGTGACAGGACAGCATCTTTTCTTCTGTTGGTAGCTGACTTGAAATTGATGTCATGTTTCAAAACTCTTATATTTCCTGTGGTATTAATATTTCTGGTCAGTCTGACAGAGAACAATATGTACTATAGCGGGCTAAAGATTCTCTAAGATGATGTATTTTGTTCGTTATCCTGTTGTACAAGTTTTAAGAATTTCATATGAAGTATAGTGCCAGTAGAACTTGTGGTTTAGTTTGAGATCTTCTAATTTGACGAGCGAGTGCTCACTGCTTTAAAAGTAGGCTTTCAATCCAGGTTTTGAACAAAGAAATCTTCAGTTATCAGGAAACAGTGTTGCACATACTAAATATGTAATCTCGTTGACTGAACTGTCACGTGGCAATTAATTTTACTACCTGCCCCCTTCACCACCAGTTGAAACTGAAGCTGGCCCCGAGGAGATATGTTGGGTCTTGGAACTGAGTCTCATCTGCCTTTCTTCAGGATGAGTGAGAAGTCATTGCACATAAGTAACTCCTTGCTTAGCATAAACACTCTGCCAGGCACTACTAGTACTGGGCAGAGAATTTTGTTTGACATAAATAGTGTAGCCAATAAATAGAATGACTTCTTTCGCTCATTTGATGTGAAAGCCAAGCAGTTGCCTTCTTATTTGAAACACAGAATGGTTGAGCTGTCTTCTTACCTGAAATGGCAGAACTGAGTTTTTTTCCTAAGAGTTTGTCCTTTGTGAGCATAGTTGCGACACGAAAGTGTGAGGACACAGTGAACTAGTCTGACCTTCTGTGCAAAACGATTTGTAGTCCAACTTTAAAAACAAGTACTTGAAAAGAATGTTTTCCATTAAAAAAAAAAAAAATGCACTTACTGACATAAAATGCATTGAGAATTATTAAATTTCATACCTGGATTTAATTTCCTTGATATAATCTGTTTTATTGATTTAACCACAGATAATTTCATGGGTTGACCTGATTTCCGTTCTCGAGTAGTATGGTACTGCTGTGTACTTAGAATGAAAGAGAAACATCACTTTCTTACTTATTTTTTTTTCCTAGAGAAGCAGCAGCTTTTCTCAGTCTACTAATCATACTTTGCTTATTGTTGTATGAATTAAATTATTGTATTGCACTAACCATTCAGCTTTAGAGGTTCTCTATATGATAAGTACACGCCTCTCTTTTTTGGAGACAGTAATGAAACTTTTTCCAGGAGACACACGTCTTGTCCATTTGCTCTCAGAAAAAGCAATTTCATGAATATTTTATTACTTACAGTAAGATTTCAGTAACCACCCCGACATATGCCCTCAAAATCAATAAAATATTGCAGAGTAAGTAACTTCCCTGAAGCTACCAGGACTGTTTTAGCAAAGGAAATCCTAGACTCCTAAACTGTCACACCACCAGCTGGGCTTTCAAGGGAGCTCGTCGTGAGCTATCTGATAGTGTTCATCTGCCATGCTGGAGGCAGAGAATGAAAGCAGCAACCGTGACAGGGAGAATGTAGGTAGGAACCAGAAGTGTTGGGACATAAGCGATTAGAAGGGAGAGAAGAGTTGTCAGAAGTCGCCTAATAAAGGAAAATTCTTCTCAAGTAATGTGAGGAGTGCAGACCAGAGCTATTTGGGAGGAGAGCTGTTGCCACCCTACGACAGAGGTGGAGATGGTCAGGAACTCTGAGAGGACCTTTTTTAATAGAAACCCCTTATTTACTACAAATAAAGCCTTTTCCATTCACGTTTCAACTAAACTGCATTGAAGAACATCTTTTTTGTTCAAAAAGAGAATGGAGAAGTGGTTTGATGATCAGTTTCAGTAGATAACATACAGCCGTGGCCTCCTTTGTGCTGAATACAGCACTCTTGAAGCTGTGCAGAGTCAAATTTGGAAGCTGACCAAGCTGAAAGCTTTATTTTCTCCTCTGGATTCATATTCAGCTGAATCAGTTCTCTGAGGTGTCAGCTCTGAGAACTGCATAAGCATTCCTGCTGGAACAAGAGGGCAGGTGGGGGAAGGTTTCGTTGACTTTGTTACACAGGAGTATGGATTTTGGTTGATGTAAGTCATTCACGGGGCTGCATCCTGAACCTACGGGCAGATTGGTATAGTGATTTATTCAGTAATAATTAAACTTTAATACTTAGAAAGTTTCAGTAAAACTCCTTGAAAAGTGTAACTAAGTGTGTAAAGGACCATCTTAAAAATGAGACCTGACTTTTTGTGCTGTGCTAATAGTCAGTGGATTACTGGCAGATATGACAAGAGAAGTGTAAAAGTCAGCAGTACCAAGCGAGGATAACCTCCAGGTGGTGCTTCTATACCTAGTGGAGAGAGAGGGTGTGCTACAGGCTGGTAGAACAGAGCTTTGGCGAATCTTTTTGGGAACACTGTATTCTTTTATCCCTGGGTTTGTGACTTACTTGTGCTAGTGCTTGGGAAGGCATCACTTAGTTGCACAAGCTGACCTGGAGCCTGTCACAGTAACAAGATATGTCTTCTTTTCCAGGTCAGGAAGACCAAGCATTGCAAGGCCTGTCTCAGATGGCTGTTAATGCTTTGCAGGGCTTTCACTGTAATGCTTTCAAATGTGCTTTCTCTTGGTGTGATGGAATACTCTTGAGCTCTCTCCTCTGTCTTGAGAGAGAAATGAAAATGTGACAAAATCAAAAGGTGATTTTAGGAGGAAGTTGCTGGGAAAATGGCCATTCAAAAGGCAGTTCTTAGGTTGCCTAAAATATAAACAAAACACGAGTCTGGACTGTAATGATTTGTGCCTTACACGAAGTTCTTATTCCACAGCCAAGTAAGTTTTCAGATATCTCATGCATATTGTATTCTTTTTTGCTAGGAACTTGATAAAGAGCTTCCAATTTTAAAACCGTACTTTGTTCAAAACCCGGAACGTGTCGGAAAGACCGGAACTGGTATGCGAGTGACGTGGCTGGGACACGCCTCAGTTATGGTGGAAATGGATGAAATCGTATTTCTTACTGACCCAATCTTCAGCCAGCGGGCTTCCCCAGTGCAGCTGATGGGTCCCAAGCGCTTCCGAGGACCTCCGTGCACAGTTGACCAGCTCCCCAAAATAGATGCAGTCGTGATCAGCCACACCCATTACGATCATTTGGACTACAACAGTGTAAAAAGTTTAAACGAACGCTTCGGCAGTGAGCTGCGCTGGTTTGTGCCTCTAGGGCTCTTAGACTGGATGCAGCGATGCGGCTGTGAGAACGTGATTGAACTGGACTGGTGGGAAGAGAACTGTGTCCCTGGCCACGATGCGGTAACTTTTGTCTTTACCCCTTCGCAACATTGGTGCAAAAGGACTGTGACGGATGACAACAAGGTTCTGTGGGGCAGCTGGTCTGTCTTGGGACCTTGGAATAGGTTTTTCTTTTCAGGAGACACCGGCTACTGTGTTGCTTTTGAGCAGATAGGTAAAAGGTTTGGACCTTTTGATCTTGCAGCCATCCCCATTGGAGCTTATGAGCCAAGGTATGAAAATCTATGTTTGATCAAAATAAGCTAAATAAATAAATAAAATTGCTGAATGACATCCCCCTCCAAAAACAAACCAACAAAACCAACCAGGCAATCAGAAGATGGAATTAAAATGTCTAGTTTGCTTGCCTGTGCATGTGTGGTGTTCTCAGAGGTTTTATTCTTCAGCATTAAGTACAGCAAGGGCAAATCAGCTGACTTTTTTCCATGAAAAATGTTGAGTAAAAATCTGGAATTACTTCGTGGCCTTTTCTCTTAAATAGCATCACATAACCCACATCATTTAGATGCATGCAGCTTGCTGCATTTTCCCCATGCTTCAGTCCTTATGCTGCTTTTTCTACTTATCTGGAGATGGAGATGAATCTGTTGTAGTACGAGATCTATTTGTTCAGGCATCTGTATCCTACTTACCATGGGGTATCTAGACTTTTAGGTGATAACATTCATACAGTGCTGGAAGCAAAGCATGTATAGGCTTGGAAAAGAAGATGGGAGTCAGAACTATGTGGTAAAAATCTGGTATTTTTTGTCAAAAATTGCCAGATTCTCTCCTCTGCTTTGCTATCATTTGCTTCAGTTATCTTCTGAAGCACATACTTTTTGATAAGCAATACTAGAATTAAATTAAATAGAATTAAAACCTATTGTTTTACTACCTCCAAATACCAATAATATGTACCAATACTATTAAAAATATAGGGAAGAAAAAAAATTGACAAGGGGAATAAAATACATGAGCTGCTGTTCTGTGGGTACGTTGGTATATTCCAGCTTGTCGATTTTGAGTTCTCTGTATATTCTTTAGGCATATATACTCGAACTCTTTGATTAGGCAAATGTATTTTTTTTAAGACTCCTTTCAACTTAATGCAAGTAAAAAAGAAATCTGGCACTTAATTATGTGAC
Organism: Nettapus auritus; assembly: GCA_011076525.1. Classification (NCBI taxonomy): domain Eukaryota; kingdom Metazoa; phylum Chordata; class Aves; order Anseriformes; family Anatidae; genus Nettapus; species Nettapus auritus. Next base: position 12,896,644 of record CM021765.1, on the reverse strand, counting down.
ACAAAAAATGTACTTTGTGTTTTGGTAGGTGGTTTATGAAACACCAGCATGTGGATCCTGAAGAAGCCGTAAGAATCCATATTGATGTTCAAGCGAAGAAGTCTGTAGCAATTCATTGGGGAACCTTTGCTTTAGCAAATGAGGTACATTTGTGCTCTCTATATGAGTTCAGATTTCCTGAGTACGCAGTCATTAATGAAACTTCGTTCATGCAGTTTACATTTACAGATACGCAGCATATACTTAAAATGTGACATTATGTAAGTGAAAAGTTGTTCCTATAGGTACTGCAGTTAAAATTCCTACCTTTTCATAACTGCATAACATATTTCCATGGTTAAAATTAATTTCAAAGTACAGAGTTAAAATATTTAAGATTGATTTTCTTTCTGATGGAAAAGCCCATGAGACAGAGGAACACATTGGGAATCTTGCGCTAAGCAGCACGTTTAAAGTCCCTTCTTTGTTGTTGAAAGAACCAGATGCACAGAAATAGTTACAACTGTAGTCCTGCTGATTTAGAGAAAATAAATATAGGTAGTAGATCTCTCCAGTAGAGCACACTTGCACTTTTTGTCTATTTGCCCACCTTCCTGCTTTGTATATGGTATAACGTTAGGAAGTAAACACTAAAATGCAAAACATACGGGACAGAGAAAGACTGAAACAGCCAAGAAAATTACACTTTAGTAAAGCATTTCAGTAACTTCACATGTGCCCTAAAGTCTGAACCTCTAGGTTTTAATCAATCAATAGATTGATTCTCGAAACAGCTCCTCGTTCCTTTCATCTGAAAACAAGAAAGAAATTAATTCAGTATAGAAGCCTACAACTCTTTGGTTGCAAGCATTCCCTATGGAAAATAAAGTAGATGATGGTGCATTACCAGTGATTTTAGAATATGAAGGCAGAAAACAAACAAAACAGCAAATAATGTCTGAAGAAATAGGATGCTTGTATGGAGGTTTAAATAACTAGAACATATCCTGTAGTGTGAATAATGAACGTGGTAGGTAGGGACATCTGTGCAATAATAGAAGCAAACTCAGCAGTACTTTACTTAGAAATCATAAGCTCTGAGTGCCCTTAGTTCAATATGGTATTTATTAATCATGCTTGTCTAGTAAAGAAATCTAATACTATTTTTGATTCATAGTTAAATATCAGCTTCTTTTACTGGCAAAAATATGGAAAAAATCAGATACCCTGAATTGTTGCTGTTTTTTCTCCCTGCCTGTGTCTCCGGTTCTAATAAGCAGGTACTTGGTTACCTTAACAGGACCAAAAAATACACTGAAAGGGAAGCATCTACATATACTTCCTCCTTGTCTGGTAGCTGTTTTTCAACTTCCTTTGCAACATTTGCACCAGGTTATCATGGTAACTTTGTTCTGAAGCTGTTAAGCACATTCACCTGACACATTATCTTTTTAGTTATAACATTTTCTATCCATGATACTGTAACAAGCTGTCACTAGCACTTGGGATACAAATTAGTTATTTAGCAAAAAAAAAAAAAAAAAAAAAAAAAGGGTTATTCTCCTTTATGATGCCTTTTCTGAAATATGATACATGGAAGTAACTTCAGAGGAACAATATTGAAATGGCACTAGTTCTTACACATTAAAACTGACAAGTTAGTTTTACTAATGCAAGAAAGCGCCACCTACTGCCTGTTAATACTTCTTCCTCTGTGCTAAGAATAACTAATATCCACGGTTCTGCTTTTAAGAGATCTAGTTACACTGAAGAACACTGAATTTTGGATAAGGTGCATCTTACTAGTTACTTGAAGAGTGTAAATCAGTGTTCTTACTGTTTAAAAACTAAAAATTACACCAAACATTTTTGTTCAATTTGACAAATATGTTCCCTACTTTTTGTGGGGTAATATTTAAAATGTAAACCAGTCTTTTAGAGTGGTGATACTTTTTTTCTTTTTTCCACCATATGCTGCAATTGTTGTTTTTTTTCCTCATACTGTTCTTACTTTTCCAGTATTACTTGGATCCTCCAGTTAAACTGAATGAAGCTCTTGAAAGATACGGCTTGAAAAAAGAAGACTTCTTTGTCTTAAGCCATGGAGAATCACGGGACTTGAGCACAAATGATGGGTCTGAATAATGAACCAGTAACAGTTCCTCGTAAGCCTTGTTTGATTTGAACTAGAAATTAATATCACATATGTTAATTTGATGTACTTACAAAGCAGATTGAGTGAATTTGAGTTCTAGATTTCAGGTCTGTCAGCTTCATAACTAAAGCTTGCATATAAAGTTCATTTTATGGTTACACATTTTTGTTTTTCTATCAAATTGATTTTACTAGTTAAATTGTTTACAAATGTTGAGAGGTGATCTAAACACTGGTTAATATATAAGGTTTTGTCTGGGTATAACTTGGAGTTTCACTCTATTACGTACATTACTGATGTATGCTGTACAGTTTTTTGTTTTTTTTCAACTCTTCATCTTACCTATAACAGCAATAATAGCCTCAGAGCAGGATGTGGTCTTGTAATTAATGGCTGACTCGAATTATTCATTGTCAAAATGTCATCTCCCACTTGTTAGTCATTAATTTTAAAATTATGCCCTGTTTCATGATAGCTTCACTCTATGTTATGTGGGGAGTCTCCCAGTACAGCTGTGTTGGTAAAGCACAAGCACAGTAAAATAATTATTTTACTGTGTGCTTCTACACTTTCATTTACTGAGGAACCACAAAAGCTGAATTTTAAAATGATTTAAAGAACTGTGCCTTTGAGAGAGAGAGAGAGAGAGAGAGAGCACTTAATAATGCAACATTAACGTGTAAATACTTACTGGTGGCCAGAATATCTGCACCCTAATATTGTTTTGTCACTGTCTTTAAGTTAGGCCTGAATGTGTCTAAAATAACTTTTTTTTGTCAAATGCAGTACACGAGATGGAAGAGTCCCTTAATGGCGCTTGTCTTCGCATTGACTCAGCCTGTTATTAAGTACTTTTTTTTAAAGTGAAAAGTCTGAAGCAAGGGCTGTGGTAATTTTTCCTTATAGCTTCCCTATAATTTTAAAGTTGAATGAGAGACTACAAAATTACTTACTATTGTAATACTTGGCTAAATGTATCTGTATCGAATTGCCGTGCTCACTTACAGAATTAAAGCCTATTGTTGCCAAAAAATAAAAAAATAAAAAGGTTATTTGCCTTCATAATTCATTGGAAAATCATTTGTTCATGATTTTTCTCATCTATGGGACATATGGGTCCTTTTTTTTTGCTCTTTTGCATTACATTTTGTGTTCATATTCCATGAAGATCAATTAAAAAGAAAGGTAAATTATTACCCTGTGATTTAAAGACATTAACTTCTGGCAAAAAATTAAAACCAGTCAATGAGATTTCATGCTAGGAGCAAACTGAAGTGATCTCTAATTGTTAACAGTTAGCCTTCATAAAACCTGTGCTGGGAAGTCCTAGAAGTCTTAAAAAATTTAATACCAACAAAGAACAGCAGAAGGAGGCAAAGATCAGCTAGTCCAAGCTCATTGTGAGAAAGGATTCTGGAGCGGACAAATTGTGTAAGGAAAAAATAGCTCCTATTCCTTTAGTGAAATTAATATCTAACAAAAATCAGTATTTCTTTATTTGAAAAGGTATTTCTACGAGCAATGTTATCACCAGAATGTCTAGATGTAATCATCAGAATATATTCAAAACCAGTTTAAAACTCCTGCTGGTTAGTTCAGTGTTGATTTAGCGAGGACATTTCAGATGGCATCTGTGTTGGGCCTTGCATTTAAGCAACAGCTTCAGTAATGGTTAGGATAAGGTAACGTATATCACACATAATATTGTGGAGGAGACAAAGCTGCAGGATGTTATCAGTAATTTGAAAGACATGGTTAAAACTCAAGTTGTTTTTTCAGTTTTCAAAATCAATAGACTGTTCTGTGAAATTTCATGTTTTAGAAAGAAAAAATGAAACTGAAATAGGGATTACCTGTTACAGCTAAGCAGAAACGTAGAGTACTTAATTATAAGGACCAGAGCCTCATATGTCAGTAGTGGAATATGTTTTGTTTTAGATGCATTCGTTCACAGCAGTCACTGTTCTACATACAAATGTGATGTTTTGTTTGGTGCTGGTAAGATTCCATGTGGGGTGTGGAGCAGGGGATGAAAAATTAAGACAGTTTTATGAAGACATATTGGAGAGTCTTGCATTGTTTGAAAACATCTCAGTAGTATTGTTCTGTGAAGAAGAGGTTTAAAAATAGCTCTTCCTAGGCCAGAAAAAAAAAAAAAAAAAGAGGCAGGGCTGCAAAAAGTTTTCATCTATTTTGAATAGAGAGGACAACGGCCATTTGAATTCTTATCCTTTCCTTTCGTAGTGGACAGAAACAACTACCAAAAAAATGATGTCTGAAAAACATTGTTTTTAGGTATAAGAACATGGAGAGGGACATCTAGGCATCTCCATTGGTGAGGTTAAGAAAACATATGCACATAAAATCAGATATATGTAGAACAGACTGATTTCTTCTTGTCTCAGAAGAGAAAGGTGAGATTAGGTCAGATACTGTGAATTTTTTTAGACTTATTTGTTAAATACAGAAGCAGAAAAAAAAAAGCCATCAAAAATGGCAAAACATTAAGTGATTGTACTGTAATTTGCATATTGCAAAATGAACAGTTATTTTGACCAGTGGGAAGGAGAAAGAGAAGTTCACTCTAAATGCAGTGTTTGTCAGAGTTCTGGATAGGGAATTGTGTCAACTTCCGCCTTAATGGTATTCCTATTGAGTTAAAAACTACATATACACAAATTATATATATATATATATATATGTATAATAGCTTTACCAAATTATCGATCAGGGCATATTTTTCTTGCAGTTCCATCTCTTTGAAGAAAGTTGTCTACTGAAAATAAATATCTACTGAGTATACAGAAAGAAAGTATTTTATTAACAGAGGAATGTGTGTATTAACTTAAAAAGATGAACCATCTGGTAACTGTTTAGATAATGCAGTTCTCTTAAAGTTTTCCAGCATTTACATGTGATGCTACTTTCTCCGTGGTTTGGTATTGTGGAAGTTTTAGTAGTCTTGTTTTAAGGTAAAGTGTTTTCTGCTACATGTTCTGTGTTCATCAACGAAACTTCAGTTTCCTTTACAATGTTTAGATGTATTCCACTTCATTTTTGAATGAATGCTGCAGAGATGAATGGAAATTTATGGTGGCTAACTCAACAGAAGCACCTGTTCCAGTGATGTTCTAGTGATGTTGATGAGAGGAATAGAGCTCTCCAAGAGCTCCTCTCATCGAGTCTCTCCAAGCAGGCTTGAGGGCTTCCACAGAACAGGAAGCTTTTGTAAAAATGTGCGTGATGCTTCTCTAATGAAGATGCTACAGCAGAGCTGCAGATAATCTTTGACTCATAATAAAGTATTTTGAAAAATATGTATGCTTTCCTTTAGAGTTATCACTTAAGGGAGATAAAAATCCTTATGATTTTGTTCAAGTATGGAAGCCTTCCATGTTGTGGTTAACTGCACTGCAGTTTAGCTAAATGGAATGGATATATTTTTGTACTACATTTTCATATGCTTAGTATTCTTTGCAGTTAAGGTGAAAAAAACAGCATTGGATAATCTTAATTACAATTTTCATTGAAAATACTATTTCTGCAGGAAGTCAGTAGTAGTTTGGCACTGTTTTTAAGATTTTTCTAAGCCTGTAGCTTTTTTAATAGACATCAGATTAATAAAATATAAATGCCTGAAATCTTAAGTCCTGAATCTTTAATGCATCATTCTATAGATATTCAACAGCTGTAAATACCTAAGGCACAAAAACTCTGACATTGGGAATGTTTAGATTGACTTTATTCATCCATTTAAAATATTCAGTGTATATATAAAAACTTTCCTGCTTTAAACTATGCCTCCCTCTGTTTACGTGTACCACCTGGGTTTCTCAGTGCCAATAACTTACTGCTTTATCTTGTATAAGACTTCTGTTATGCTCTCTATTAAATATGCTACAATCTCTTTTGTGATAACTGATTTCTGCCTAGTACTGTTTAGTACTCTTTTCTATCTAATCTTAAGATTAGATATTTTTGTCAGTCACTTTTAAAAATTGCTATTGCGTTAATATTCTCACAACTTGCTCTTTCACTTCTGGATCAGGGTGATGCAATAAAGATGCCAGCTTCTGAGCAAATGGGGTAGAATCCCTGCAGAGTGTAGAGAAAACTGAATCTTCACTGCATTGGTCCTGAATCATCGTGCCACCTTCATTGTTCACGTTCTTTTTCAAGTTTGCTGCGAACACCAGGGCTCTAAGCAGAATATCTCTGTTCATGTGGTTGTCAAAAAGTAACAGCAGTGATGGCACCTGGGATATTAAACAAAGAATCCATACTTAATAGTAAGGGTTTAGTTACATGTACTTAACATTAACTTTAAAACATGGGGGAAAAACATATCTGCATCTAAGCCATGTGAACCAGAACTACACAAGCTGCACAGCATGCGTGTTTCTTCTTTAGAAAGGACTGGCTTGTGTGTGTATCACAGGCTGATCAATGCTTTGTACTTTCAATCTCCAGAATACAGTGGTCTGGAAAATTCCTATCTGTAAGAGGGTCTGCTTTTCTTCTAACTAATGCTGGGTTTGTCCTCTGTGGTGATCTGAATGTTTGTAGGTTAACATAGCTGACAGAACAGAAAAAGATACACTTTTAACAGAACTGAACATTTAGCTCCCCTAATCTTGTTTTAGTCATGAAAATCTGTTAAGATCTAGACTAGCTCTGCTTCTGCCATCAGATATTTCAAAAACAAAAGTCTAATTTTTAAATTAGCCATTGCACATTTTAAGGAACTTATTTTGGAGAGGAGAAGAACGATGCAGAACTGTTCCAGTCATAAATCCTTGTTTTGTTGTGAGGAAAGGATGTAACTGAAATAAACCTGTATGCCAAGTAGCAAGTATCAGATAAAGTTCTCCATGGAGACATAAGTAATGCACAAAGAGAGCTTATTTATAGTGCTTAGAGACAAAGATTTATGGATGCATTTGAGAAAGGAGGTGGGGATTTCGGTGGAATTTGATTTTATTTGGTATAGACCATTAGCTATTGAAACAGCTGTTGAAAACAATGATCTACAGTACTGGTTGTATTTGAACTTTGTACCCTGTCGTAAATCTATATACTGACTGCGTGTCTGGAAGGGAGGTTTTGAGCTTGTTTTTGGAACTCATCAGGGAACTTTGTATATTACTTTAAAAAGTTCATGGTACTACCCATTTGGTGGAAAGCAAGAACAGTCTTCAGATTGTCACTAATTATTTGGCTATAAAGTAAAAGAGGGTAGGTTTACGTTAAATATAAGGAAGAAATTCTTTACTCTGAGGGTGCTGAGGCCCTGGCCCAGGCTGCCCAGAGAAGCTGTGGCTGCCCCATCCCTGGAGGTGTCCAAGGCCAAGCTGGACAGGGCTTTGGGCAGCCTGGTCTGGTGGGAGGTGTCCCTGCCCATGGCAGGGGGTTGGAACTGAATGATCTTTAGGGTCCCTTCCAACACAAACCATTCTGTGACATTCTCTGATTTGGAATGTTACACAAGAAGTATGACTAAGTGCCTTCAAGTGCATATGCTCTGTGACGCTCCGTTTGCAAGAAATACAGTCTGCAATTAATATGTGTAATACACTGCAATCTAAAGGCTAACCTGTGAAAGAATGTATACATCTAGCTATTAATTTTAACTAAGCACTTGCTAAAATTTTACTCTGAAATTGCACATGTACTTGTAATATTTAAATTCTTCTAATGTGTTTACACATCTATACACATATGTAGATGCTTAAAAAAAGGAAATAACAAGAACCTTACCTGAGCTTTGAGAAAATGTCTTGTCATGGCTGGGTTTGCAGATAAGTTCACAAGTACTTTCAGAACTTGGATCTGAAATGAGGAACATACAAGCTCATCGCAAGGTCTAAAACCAGAATGTGTAGAGCAGAAATCAGTGCTCCCTTACCTTCTTGAACACTGCCCCCAACTTTAGTCTGCCCCCAGCTTGCCCCGCTATATTTTACCATAGTCCACTATCCTCTGATTTTTCATAACAGTTCCTTTCTTCTGACAGTCTTTGAACACAGATTTTCACTAAAGGAAGGAAAGAGTCATGCAGTCAAGCTGCTGCTTTTAATATTGTCACTAGACTGCAATGATTTCAACATACTCTCTACTGGCTATAGAATTTGCCTTTTCTCAGGACTTCAGCTTTCACACGATTACATCAGCAAATTAAATGAATCAGCTCACTCTGTAATCCAGTTTTATGCAATTCTTAAATACAGGACTGATACTTTCTTAGTATTTTAAAAGCAGGAGATGACTGAAAATAGATGCCAATCTAAAGAATAGGCAGATAAAGAGCAAGATTCAGAGAAAAAAAAAAAAAAAGTCTACTAAATTCTGATACCCAGCAAATCCGGTTTCTTTTTTCCATTATTCTTAGAGATGGGATTGTTCCTGACGAAACATTTTCAACAAGCCAGAAGTACTTAACTTACTCATTCACTTAGGCATCTGTGTTTTTCACAAGATGGACTAACACAATGTTCCTAAAAATCATCACACATGACATCCTTGTCTCTAAACTGGAGAGACATGGATTTGATGGGCAGACCGCTCCGTGCATAAGGAATTGGCTGGATGGCTGCACTCACACAGTTGCAGTCAACGGCTCCATGTCCAGGTGGAGAGCAGTGACAAAAGTAGTTCCTCGGGTCAGTATCAGGACCGGTGCTGCTTGACATCTTTGTCAGGAACATGGGCAGTGGGATCGAGTGCACCCTCACCAAGCCTGCTGATGACACCAAGCTGTGTGGTGCAGCCGACACACAGGAGGGAAGGGATGCCATCCAGAGGGACCTGGACAGGCCTCAGAGGTGGGCCTGTGCTACCTCATGAGGTTCAACAAGGCCAAGAGCAAGGTCCTGCAGCTGGGCCGGGGCAATCCCAAGCACAAACACAGGCTGGGTGGAGAATGGATTGAGAACAGCTCTGAGGAGAAGGCCCCCGGGGGTGTTGGTGGGTAAGAATCCCAACATTTGAAATCCCCATTTGAAGCTTTTCTCTTTCAATACTTCTGGCAATAATTCACAAGTCAGCACAGAATCACAAATAATTTCCAATTGCTGCCACTCAGTTGCAAGAGATGTAGTAACCGTAAGGAAAGGAAATGGAGATCTTAGGTTATCACAGCTTGGCATGTTTCCCCAGAGATTCATGCATAAGTGAAGCCTTTCACATGCAGATAGATCTTCCTTGCTCTGTGATGTAATTGCAATGTTTAGGAAGCAGAAGAGAATTCTAGAGTTGCTGTAGCAAAGGCATAGAGCAACAACAGTGCACACCGCATTGATTTGCTACAGCTCTAGCCCAATTAATGCACTATCGAGATGCTCTTCCTTCCCTCTCCCTCCTCGTCCTCAGTCTACATGGAGAAAGTAACATTGATCCAAATTTTACAGATTTTATGGACTATCTGCAATCATCAAGGAACATTTGATTTTCTAAGTACAGTCTAAACCACATAACAAAAACAGTAGAAAGGAGACTAGTAAAACAGCTTCATAACTGGTTTGTAAGAATACAGTACTCGTTACCTGTGTCCTTTCAGATCCTTCCAAAAGCACACGAAGAAGGCATGGGATCTGGTTTATCATCCTATGGTGGTAGTCACTGGTAACAGACATATTTGTCAACAACCTGAGCCCAGCGAGCTGCAGATCAGAGTTCAGAGGTGCTGATTCAACATTCTTACAAACTTGCTCAATATATACCTAGGGAAAAAGGGAAAGCTCCTTGTTAATACAAGCCCATTTTCTATTCACAAATATTATCAGTGGTCTAGCAACAGTAGCCTAAATTGAACACTGCCTGTTGAATACATGACCTGATCAAGGTACTTGGAAACAAGTGCTTTGCTTTGTTTTGTTTTTAATACACACACATACTCTGTTGGCCTGATAGAAGCAGACATTACAGACTCATGCTCAGTAAATTCCCTGAAGCATGAATTACTCTGAAAACCCAAATTGCTTTGACTCCATTCTAGAAGTGGCATATTTGCTTTAAGGAGTTGTTTCAAAAATGACAAAGCAACTAAGGTCTTCTTAAATATTGAGATCAAGCTATTGGTAAGTCTTGGAATGACATCCCTTCTTCCAACTGTGTGGCCCATTCACTGGCATACTCCTCAAGAACAATGATGACAACTGACACTTGCAACTATTATTTACCTAGATTTCTTCTGGATGACAGCACACAATGAATCTTGGAGCCCTAAGAAAAAAATACTTTGCATTTATCAAAGGAGTTATCTTCTACCTATATGCCTACATAAATGTTTTCAATTGGAAAGCACCACTTCAAAAAAAAGGTGCTCAGCACTCAAGATGCTGCCAATGACCACATTCAGTCAAAATGTTATCAAGCTAATGAAAAAAATACCAAAAGTCTTCCAACCTGCACGTAAACTTGGACACTCCTCGATCAGATGTCATAAGTGGCTGCTTTTTTGATGTCTGGTCCTATTCCATCCATACCATCTTTTGTATCTACCAGCAGGACTTGTTGCCATTATTACAGACTCATCTTTTAGGATTAAAATATCACACTGAAAAATGTGTTGCAGACAAGCCCAAGGGATCAATTATCATTTTCTTCTCTAGTTCCTTTGCCTAGGCGTCACGCTGGACTCAGCCTGCTACCCATCTTATTAAACAACTGTTACTGATGTTCTAGACGTATTTGGAAATCATCTTGCCTCACATAATTTCACTATAAATTAACAATCTCTGTTCAGTGGCATCAGGTGAAATCTAAAAATCTAGTTTCCAAAGAGTCTTTTTTTAAAAAAAAGGAATTGCCAGTGTTACAATGCATTTTTAAGTGATCCATTTGGCCTTAGGATACACAGATCATCCAGATCTCATGCCTTGTATGTCTAACCTCAAAACATTTTAGCTTCCTTCCCTGTATTTAATAAATAAGTTGAAAGCCCTGTACTATTTTTTGTGACTCAATTACTCTTATTTTTTCCCTGTAAGAAACTTACCTGTATCTCTTCCTGATTTTTAATATTCATACTCAAATTATTAAGTGCATTTAGTGCTTTTTCTGTAACTTTGGGAATACAATCTGAGAGCATCCCTCCAATAACAGAAAGGCCATCCAAATTTCGAATTATATCCTGAAATATAAAAGACACATAATAAGATTACTACAATTTTTAAATTAAATGCTGAAGGCTTTACTCAAAGTTTCTGTTTTAATCCACACAGAATGTGTGAATGACTTCCACATCTCAGATTATATACAATCAAAGGTAATTATTGCATATCAAGTTTAGAGAATAGTTGAGGCAATGAACAGGTCACAGTACCTAAAAGTTCTGTCCGATCAGAAGAGAGTTTCAGGATGAAGCTTTATATTATTGCATGTAGAAATTACAAAACTTCGTCTTTCTTTTCCCTTTTTTTTTTTTTCATTTAGAAGCCTAAGAATCACCAAAAGACCAATTCACTGTTTTCAGGAAAATGGAAATGGGTCTTGATTCAGTTACATTTTGTTCTGAGAGATTTCTATTATGAAAAGAGTTTTAAGCAGCCAGAATAGAGAGCTGTCATAAGTACCATTCAAAAAGAAAAAGACAAAATAAAGGAGTGCGTGTGGGGGCAACCCTGGAGGTTAAGCCTTTACAAAGACATGAAAACGTGCATCCATCTCAAAGCTTTTCTGCATCATATTCCCAACTGAATTGAAGAGACTTAGTTGGGAAGCTACTAAGATGCAAATGGCATGCAACTTTATAAACATAAAAAACTACATTAAATTATCTGAGTAGATTTCAGACAGATCCTGAAATTATTTAACTTGTCTCAAATTCAACCCTTTAATTAACATTACACAACTGTAAGCAACAAAAGAGATAAAGATATTTACAGTACTTTGAAAACAGAATGCTGTATGGACAGAGTTGTATAAATGTAATTTGTACAAAGATTAAGCTTAGATAAATCTTCTAAGGCTGGTAAATTACATTCCTTGTACTAGCAGGAAATAAAGGCATAGACATAAAATGGATTTTGGAACACAAGATAACCTAGCTCTCAGTCTTGGGTCACTCTTGAGCAAAACAGCACCTGTCATTTTCCATACTGACTGGTATTGAAATACATTGTTTTCTACAGAACAATACTTACTTGATTTACAGAGAAGGCGGCACTGTTGCTGAGAGTGATTAAAGCTTGCTCTTGAATTAATGGATCATCTGTGGCCTGGAGCAAATGAATAAGTTTCTGTAGAGCATCCGCATCCATGGCATGGGGTGACTGTGGAGGACTTTTGTCTGTCACTGTTTAAAAATTAAACGAAATACTTAATACCAAGTTTCAGACATTTCACTTAGTTACCACCAAATGCTTTTTTACCAAGCTGAGACTTAGCTCTTAGTTATAGTACATATTGTTCTGAGTTTGACTGTACCCAACCACCATATCATAACAAAAAGATTCTGTTTTACCACAGCAGGACTCCCCATCCTTTTTCCTGAATCCCATGGCTACTTCTTTTCAAAGTAGGAAAAAAAAAAAAAAAAAAGGAATATGTAAACAGAGCTTGGTGTACATTACTGTTTGGTTAACCAGCAGCAAACCTCCCAGTCAAAATTATAAGGAATATTCACCAAACATGCTAATTTTTTTCTAATGTTCCCTGAAATGAAATGTGGAGATCTGTCTGAACACTGTGGGAAAAGAGAATAAAACTTCTGATTTGAAGACTGCTATTTCCAGAAATTATGCTAACGACATTTTGCCAGTAAGCTGAGGTTCTTTGACAAAATAAAAGCCAAAATGTTAAGAATGCTGCTGTCCACAGAGTGCAGTCGCTTGGCTAACTGCGGAAGGCCGCTTCTCAGTCAGAATGATGCTATGGAGTACCTGGTTTTCAAAAAAGAGTGACACTAATGACAGCAAGGACCATTTTCAGCCAGGTTGGAGGCAGAACAGTTTAGCTAGCTGAACTGTCAGAAGACCCGATCTGTGACTACCGGACTAGTCATGGATGGCTGGAAATGACTTCTGGAAGCTAAGAAGTCCTTCACAGGTTCTCATATTTGCTGCCAGCACTTCCTCAGGCAAACACCATAGCATTCCTTGATTTAAGAAATAAATAAATAAACAAAACCAAAGTAAATTATGATAATCCAACAGCTAGCTTGGGAAACAAATTAAATTGATTCTTATCCTCATCTGCATTTTCACATTGCAAGCTCCTTCAGGCTCACTTTGCTTAGCTTGGATATACACTTTAGGGGAATTAAAAACGCATATATTTGAGGGTGGTTGTTGTGCTTTTTTTTAAATACCGCATCCTCTACAGAGCCCTGTAGGGGCACCCCCACACACGGAGCCCACCCCCTGCCACGCACGGCGGCTTCTCCCCGCGGCTCGGGGCCTCTCCCAGCCGCTGAAGGCAACCGAGCCCCCGGCGCTGCCGCCATCCCCTCCCCGCCTCACCTGAGGGCTGCCCCCGCCGGCGCCCCCCGCCCGCCGCCCGCCGCCACAGGCAGTAGCAGGCGGCGGCCCCGAGCACCAGCCCGGCCGCGGCCGCCCTCACCGCCGCCCCCCGAGGCTCCCCCATCGCCCCGGCCGCGGAAGCAGCCGCCCCATCCGGCACCGCCCCGCCGCCGGAGGGAGAGCCGAGCGGGCTGAGAGCGATGAAGAAGCTGAGGGAAATGAAGGGAGATGGAGGGAGCCGAGGGAGATGAAGGGAGATGGAGCGAGCCGAGGGAGATGAAG
>CM021765.1:12855058-12882759 GCA_011076525.1 Nettapus auritus | reverse complement strand
AGATGAAGGGAGATGGAGCGAGCCGAGGGAGATGAAGGGAGATGGAGGGAGCCGAGGGAGATGAAGGGAGATGGAGGGAGCCGAGGGAGATGAAGGAGCCGAGGGAGCTGGGCATTGTCGCCTCTCAGCGCAGCTTCAGCTTTAGCGGCCGCGAAGAGCCTTTGTGAGACACTCGGAAGAAAAAGGAGAATGCACCTTTTTATTACCATTATTTTTATTTTTATCTATTCGTCTATTTACAGAGACCACTAAAAATAAACATAATAAAGTCTTAACAAAACACCAACACGTTCGAAATACACGCGCTGAAAATACGCGTCCCGGGGGGGTTGCTGACCACCCCCTCGCCCTCCCGGCCCTCCTTTACTTCAGACACCGACCGGCGGAGCCCCGGCTGCCGCCCCCAGCCCCGCAGGGCCCGCCGCCATGGCGCCCCTCAGCAGCGCCGGGCGTGCCTCCGACGGGGTAATGGCGGCGGCGTCGCCTCAGCTCCGCGGCCTGGCCGGGCCCCTCGGGGAAGCGGGACCCTGAGCATCCCCGTCAGCTCGGGGGGAAGGGAGCACTGAGCTGCTTTGGCACCTTCCGAGATTTGATAAAATTCTTTGGGTTTGGTTACAGAAATGCTTTTAAATTTCAGGAGGAAACTGGCACGTTCAGCGGCTTTCCTTCTTGCTGAGCACTGTGTGTAGTTTGCGTTTTTTTATGGCCTGTCAAAAATGGCAGCGGGCCGCGTTTTGGGTACTGGTGGATTAGAGGCTTACTGACACAGGAGGAAATACATTTCCGTGAAACATTAGGGTGTAAAACCATGTCACAACGTGAAGGACTGCAGAGCAAACAGATTGTATTTCCAGCTTCAGCATTCTTCCCTATTCTCTGTATTTCTTTGGTTTCTTCCCTTTTTACCTATGTCAGTTTCACCTCTGTCTAGTTCAAAATCTGCAGGAGCCCTTTTGCAGCTTCCTTAAACAATGATAATACAAAAAACAGTTTAAGAGTCATCCTGATACTTCTCAGGTACCCAAAATAGACCCCACTTGCAAGCAGCTATTACAGCTAGGATTTCCATGGAAACACTAATAAAAAATCCTGAGCCAATTAGAATAATTATGGAGCAACACTCCAAGCAGACTGAGTACCTCTCATAAGAATCCTCTTGATCTTTTTTTTTTTTTTTTTTTTTTTTTTAATCTCGGAAAAACATAAGATAAAATGTATCTTATGCATACGGTGTATTTGTTGATTCTGTACTTCAAAAATAGCTGTAATTTACATTTCCAAGCAAAAGTTATAAATACCTTTATAGCAGTAGTGGCATTAAGTTAATAAACTAAAAATGAAAGAACGCAGGTTCAGATTAAAGGGAGTTTCTTAAGGGAATGAGCCAGTTACAAAATTAGCCTCTGTTAGATCTTTTTTTCCTTGTTTCTTAGATATTGGTGCTCACTGATGCCCAGTCATATTTTTAATTTGTAATTTTATTATATTTTAATTTCTTTATGGGGTTATAGTATGCTCGGTACAAAGATAAATTAAATGATAGTACTTATTATATTAAGGAACATCAAAGCTAAACTGAGATCTATGAACATTTATGTAAATATTCTCAAAATTAAGAAGGATATGAAGTTCTAAAATGGACATTTGCTTAAATCATTTTATGATTAGGCTGTGGTTTGAACATGCTCCAGACACGGTTGGAGTCCAAATAATTGTGTCCAAATAATTTGGGATTCCCTGCTGCGTCTGTTTCTTTCATTCCTGTGTGATCTCTCTCTTTCAGATCCCATCCAGATTTACTTTTAAACTATAACCATAAAAAGTTAGGTAAACTATAATCCTACAAATAGTATATATATGATGATGACTTTCACTGCTATGAATAGCTGTGTTCATGCAATGTTAAAATTAAATTTGCGTGCAGAACTGGCTCAATATTTTTCTGCTATATGACCCAGTTTAATTTTCCATGAAGGATAAATCACTAAACTATTAGGAAGAGGAACAGGAAGTTAATGGATTATGGCTGGAATAGAGAAGCCTTTGAGATTAATCAGGCTTTCTTGTCAGGGTTAGCGGAAGACTGAAGGTCATGACCATTCTGAGCCTCATTGTGTTTCACACACTGTCCTCTTTCCTTCTCTTCTGCTTTCAGGAATAGCAGCAGCAGCAGACCAGACTTTCTGGGTCTCCAGAAGAGATAGAGTTGACAACTGTTTTGTCACAATTTTGCATCAATTTTGTTGTCAGTGGTAATCTGCTGTAGGCTGCTGCCCACCTTGCTGGAACTCATCCCAGGGATGCAAGCTTTTACTGTCTTTGCTTAAGTGCATCTGGTTTACAATGTATTCTTCTCTTGCAGGTAGACATGAAGTAATTATAATCCTGCACTGACGTTTAAGTAAGGTATCATGGTAGATCTAAAATGTAAACAGTAGAGTAATTTGAATATGCGATGAACAGCATGTCGTCAGCAGTGTGAGTATGAGGACAGGACCTAACACATTTGTACCAACAAAACAAAATAACAAAATTAATATGTATATGTATTATTTATTTATTTTTACGTTGAGCTCACATATTACTTCTTGTAATAGTCAACATTATTGTAAGGCTTAGAAACCTTGGTAATGACTCAGGATCTTATGTTGTGCTTGGTGCTGTACATATATCAAAAGATGTTCTCTGCCCAAGTGCCTTGTAAGCAGTTGGTGAGTCAGCAAATGGATGTAAGAAACACAAATGTACATTAAAACACACAAGCACTGTAAGATCATTACTGGTGAGCAGGAGTTTTGATAGTCACAACAGATCAAAAGCAACAAAGGTCAAGGGCTTTTATCCAATCTTCAAGCAAAAAAAAAAAAAAAAAAAAAAAATTAAAAAAAAAAGTTCTAACTAACTTCATTAGTTCATTTTTTGAAATTTGACAGAACACAGCCTCTTCATTTTAATGGGTGTTTTTGGAAAAGCACCACAGATTATGGAGGTTTGCAAGAAAACAACAGGAGCTGTTAGCTAAACCACACTCAGTGGCATCTACTGATTCTGGATAGCCTATGGGATTTTGGAGAATCATAAAGATTAAAACTTGCTGTATCTCTAATAAATTACTATGAAGAAGCTGTGTTGATTTTGTCCTGGACTAGGAGTGAAAGAAAATAAAGAAAAGATATGACTGTTAAGAATTGTTGGTAAAAATTAATCTGTTGTATTTAGGTTACCTGTATTTTTTTGTTTTGTTTTGTTTTTGTTTTGTTTTGTTTTTTAGGCATAGAACACAGATCTTGAAACTATGAGAAGTTCTTTTGCTTTGGAAAACATTATAGGCAAGACATGGACGTTCCTTTGTCATCTTAGAGAGTGTTTTCTAAGGCACAGCTGACAGTCATCACCCATGTCATCCTGTCTTGCTATTTTTTGTGTTGAAAATAAATGGAAGTTTCTGTTGCGACATCTGCTAACAAATCTATTGTTCTGTGTACTGAGGTCATTTCAATGGCAAGAAAGTGTCACAGCTAAAGAGTTTGTAAAACTACTTGGATATCAGGTATTTTTGTTCAGATGTTGAACCTGCTGATTCTTAATAGCTTTCTATTTCACACATGAATAAGAAGTAGGAATACATTTACATATGTAGGTATGAATGTATTTTTAACAGCTGCTAAAAGCATGCAGAAAGGGGGTTTAAAATGACTTTTCCATTACTAAGCTGTGTAGCATAAAATTGAATGCTACACAATTTTAACTTTTTCTTTGTGAACTCTTAAACAATAGATGACCTTTGTCACATTGCTGAACAGAGGCTCTTCATAGAAAGATAATAACTGATAACTGTACCGCACCAGTTTTGTTGATTATTATTATTATTATTATTATTATTATTTAAGAATTCATAGAATCATGGAATATCCTGAGTTGGAAGAGAACCACGAGGATCATCGAGTCCAACTCCTGGCTCCACAAAGGACCACCCAAAAATCAGACTGTGTATCTGAGAGTGTTGTCCAAATTCTCCTTGAAGTCCAGCAGGCTCGGTGCCATGCCCACTGCCCTGGGCAGTGTGTCCCAGTGTCCAACCACCTCTGGGTGCAGAACCTTTTCCTAACACCCAGCCTGACCCTCCCCTGTCCCAGCTCCATGCCGTTCCCTCGGGTCCTGTCGCTGTCCCCAGAGAGCAGAGCTCAGAGCCTGCCCCTCTGCTCCCCTGGTGAGGGAGCTGCAGGCCGCCATGGGGCCTCCCCTCCAGGCTGAACAGGTCAAGTGAGCTCAGCTGCTCCTTGTACCTCTTGCCCTCTAGACCCTACACCATCTTTGTAACCCTTCTCTGGACACTCTCCAATAGTTTCACATCCTTTGTGTACTGTGGTGCCCCAAACTGCACACAGTACTCGAGGTGAGGCTGCACCAGAGAAGAGCAAAGCGAGATAATCACTTCCCTTGACCAGCTAGCAGTGCTGTGCTTGATACACCTCAGTGCATGGTTGGCCCTCTTGGCTGCCAGGGCACACTGCTGGCTCATGTTCAGCTTGCCATTGACCAAAACCCCCAGAACCCTTTCTGTGGGGCTGATCTCCAGCTTCTTGTCCCCCAGTCTGTACATACAGCCAGGGCTGCCGCTTCCCAGGTGCAGAATCTGGCACTTGCTCTTGGCCTACAATTACTATGTAGTTTATGAGCTGGGGATTTTATTGATAAATAACTAATATTTGTTGTATGAATATTCTCTTGGTTTATTTTTTAAATCTTCTGGATAAGTAAATTTTCTAGGTTGTGAAAAGTTAGCAGTTGCTGGAAAAAGTGAAGATGTCTAATTGAAATAGCCAGACCTGTGCAGATTTGGATATTAAAAAAAAAAAATAAAAAAAAAATTAATTTCACACCTGGCCCAATTATTACTGAAGTTTACCTGAATGAGAATTGCAAGACCAGGTGTTACAATTCCTTTCCTTACCTAGGTTTTATAAAGAAATTCTCAAATAAGTTAAATAGAGGCCTTGCAGTCCAGTGTATTGTTGGATATTTTGTATTTTCTGTTTGTTAGAACTTTCACAACTTCCAATGGAAAAAAAAAATAATTGCTTGTGTTCTTTTGAGAAGTAAAAAAGAAAAGGAAGTAAGTACAGCTCATAATAGTAAAAACTGGGACTCGTATGGCAGACAGATCCTGGCTTGATCCAGGAGAGGGAGTAGCTGAACAGCCTTAGGATTGGCTTTGGGAAATCTATCCACAGGAGAACTTGTGAAGAATGCTATATAGCTGCCTGCATATTATTTAAAATGGTATTATTTGTCATGAATTACAACCATGTGTTAGATTTATAATATTTTCTTAATATAATCCTCCATTGAGATACACCTTGAAATGATGTATTACCTATACAAACCATAGATAAATAATTAATTGTACTATTTTTTCCTTCCCTATGTGTTCTTTCACCCTTGTAAGTGAAGTCATCACAGCACAAAATAAAAGAGACTGAGTATTTAATTCTGCTTACACTGGACTCATAGAGAATAGAGACTGACTTAAGTAAGCTTTGGCCACTAATATATCAAAAAATCAAAATATATGCAAGCAGTACAGGCTAAAAATGCCATCCATTTTTTTTTTTTAATTATTTTTTTTTTTAAAGTGTTTTACAGGAAGTGTTTTTTTTTTTCTCAGACTTTCTGCCCACTGTTCAGAAAAACAAAACAAAACAACAACAACAACAACCCCCCCCACACACACACAAAAAACCAAACCAAACCAACCAACCAACAACAAAAAAGCAAATAAATCTTTATTAGTTTATGGTTAGTCTGTAGCTTAGAAAAGAGAAAAAGCATGTACATGTATTTTTCGCTTACTGTACAGAAAAGAGGATTTAGAGTTTTGCATTAGATTCGAATATTGTAAGATTGTATGTTCTTACCCTTTCCTGAAGCACATTCAGTACTCTTGGTGAAGCTCATGTGAAATTTATTTTCTCCTCCTGCTTTAAATTTCATATATATGTGAGTTGAGGTGTGTTTCAATAAAAGTTGTTTTTGTAAATATGTGATCTCTGAGATTACAAATTCTAGTCCATGAGTGAAGAGAACAAACTATGATGATATTTGTTTTGACATGAATCACTAAGAAGTGCCCTTAGTGAAGTTCCCCTTAGTGAATCACTAAGAAGCTGGACTTCATCCACGAATGCAGTTTCATTTGTAAACATGCATTATGAAGTCTGTGAAGTCTGGAATAAGCTGTGAGAAACTTTAAGTACTGAGAAGAATTTATGAGATTATAATGTAAGAGAAAAGGAAGAAAAGAAAAAAAAAATGAAGAAAAGTTCATAGCTATGCGGACAGTGCACAGTCCAAACACTTCTTAAAACTCCAACAGGCTTGGTGCAGTGACTACTTCCCTGGCGAGCCTGTTCCAGTGTGCTACATTGAATTGCATTACTTGACTTTTCTGATATGTGTTTAGGCAGATGTCAAGGATACTAAATAATGAAAATAACTTGATAAAGATTTTCTGACACCTATTTTATTTTATTTTATTTTATTTTATTTTATTTTATTTTTACTTTACTTTTATTTTACTTTACTTTTACTGTATTTATTTATTTATTTATTTTAATTTGGACCTGTGTACCTTTGTTCTTCCCTTAGAAACTCTTCATTGTTTAATACTCTGCAGGATTATGCGTGTGAACCTAAAATTACACTTAAACTGAAAAATCTTTTAAAGTGTTATCAACACTAATAATGAATAGTTACAGTTAAAACAAAGTATGATTGTACATAAAGCAATAAGGAGGTAAACATTTTGGTTTTACTGATCCAAAAAACTTCAGCATTAGATAGAAGAACAGTTATTTTAAAACATCCAGAGAAGAAAGCTGCTGTAAGACCATGCAACAAAGCAGTATAATGACTCTAGTCACACATTGTAACCAGTTCTTTCTTAGTTATCTCTGTATAACTCTACTCAATTTTGTATTTTCAATATGTCTATACTATGAATTGGCTGCAATTTCATTTCAGCTGCTTCCTTTTGCCAAGTGTTCGTATATTATATTAATCAGTGTAAAAATATAATGGTTGATTTATGCAGTGTACATATAAACACACATACATGTCACAGTGAAATCGTCTTGTAGATTTTCTAGGCAATAAGAACAACAAAAGAGAGAAGAACTAGTATTTTCTAAGGCCCAGTTGCTGTTTTCTCACTATATATTCAAATGTATTTTTCTTTTCTTTTACAGGCATATTCTTAAAATACGTGACCATAGCCCATAGTCTTGTACAATTTTGATTTTTAAGAATTTCAAACAGGATTATTAAAATAAATATGGGTTAGACTCTTGTGACAAATGGTTTACATACTAATAGGTCATAGAAAGATTTATGCAGAGAGTAAAGTGGTTCTTTAATATGCTTAATTGCTGGTTAAAATTAATCAATTAAACAGTGGTTTTGAGGGATAAAAGACAGTTTCAGTTAGATCAACCCTTCCCACAAGCACACACATTATTTCTGTTTCATATGCTAATTTAGCTCTTCCTTTAATTGTATGTATAAAAAGAGAAGTGTAATTTGGTAGCAGAAGTATTTCTAACTATAAACAGAAAATTATACTTGAACATTCATCTCTTTAAAATAGATACTTTGGACAACAATAATGCCGTACACATGGACAATAACAATACAAAAATTAATATTTTTCTCTAATGTTTAAATATTCATAATACAGCACTGTTTTGTGTACTAATAAATTGTTTAGATGATGGGAGAGTTATGTGCCAAAGCATGGAACTTTTACAGTAGAAACTTAATGAAGCTGTATTTTGGGTAAGTATATACATTTTATGGATAACTCAGGAACATCTTTGGAGAAATCTTTTAAAAAGGAATATTTGTCTAGCTCCTCTGGGGAAGGAAAATGTTTTCATTTTAATAAAGCAACATGAAGAGAGATTAGAAACTTAGATTGAGTTTTATTTTTCTTTGGCAATGTTATTTTACGTTAAAGCTAGTAAATTCTGAGTTCCTGCCTATTTCAGACCTGAAAAATCTATTGACATTTTGGTGCTTTGATCAGCCGTATTTGCCAGAGTCATGGTAATATACCCAGGAACAAAAGTATAATTTGAGCCTAGGTCTGTAACTAACAGTTTCATGTTCTTTCTTCACTTTCTGTTATTCCTGGGAATAAGTAATCCAGACTTTCAGTAATCCAACTTTTCCTCTCAAAAAATGGGGGTAATACATAGGTATGTGTTCAAACACAATAAACACAACTAAACATATTCACTTGTTTCTTTGTTATAAAGCCCATAAAACTTTGTTAAGAATACTAGCGTAAATCCTTACTAAGAATCACAGAGTCAGGACTAGTAGGGAGGTCAAGGCTTTGCAAGCTATAGCTAGGTTAGCCTTGGTGAGCATTTCTTTAGTCTTATTTTAGTGGTCTTAAAAATTACAGGTACTGGAGACATGAAAATTTACTTCGTTACTTCATAATCCTTTCTACTGGAAATATTTTCCAGTATATGCCAAGGACATGGACAATTATTCCTTTTTTGCTTTTTATCAACATTCTGAAGATTGTCTAAGTGAACAGTTTTGTTTAATTATCATAGAAGTTGGGCTGGAACCATAGAATGTTCCATTCATTATTGCTCCAACCATATTAAATGAAATGATATTATTTTTTAATCCAAAATAAGAGAGATGTTGGCAAATGCAAGTAGTCTTGTAAGATCTAATTTATTCAATAGTCTTTTCAGCAAATCAGATAAGGAGAGTTACTATATTTTAATGTGTCAGTTACCTATGAGTCATATGAAATGCATTTTTTATACTAAATCTAATTACATCTTATTGCTTCACATAGAAAAGAAATAGGATTTTTACCAAAGCTTAAAATTGTTAAGATATAAATTGAGTTTTTATACTATATTCTATTAAGTTTAATTGGATTGGAAAGAAGATGTAAATAACATTTACATGGTCTCAGTTCAGGGGAACAGTTAAGCAAATGCACGCATCTAGCATTTTTAAATTTATTTGTGTAAATACTCAAAAGTCCTTTCATAAATATGGACCCACACATTAAAGTGTAGCTGACAGCAGAAGGAATATATTATGGTGAAAGCAAACAGGTTTTTATTGTTTGATAATGTAAAATATTAAGAAAAAGTAGAAATTTTATTAAAATCAGTAGCTCGCAATGCATATTTTATTCAAATGAAATAACAAATAGCATTCCTCTTCAGAAATCTACATTGATGAGCTTGACTGCTTTGTGTTTCAAAGCAAATTGCAATTTTGCAGATTTTACTTCATTCAGGTTGGGAACCATATTAAAAATTCATTCTGTTTTAAAAATCAGAAGATGGATAAAATACAATCTGAGAAAGAACAAAAGAAAAAGGCAGAGCAGAAGATGACTCTAGCAATAGTCCATTATAACATCCAAACTTGAGAATAATTGTACAGAAGTGGAGCATGTGGGTTCAGATTCACAAGGAAAAAATGACATTTAAGTCTATATGTCTGTTTTGCATAAGACAAAAAATACATGTTATGTAAAAGAAAATTACGGTGTATAAGTTAAACATGCTTGCTCCAACACTTTGTCCTTTTGCTGGGGTGTATTGTGGGTTGTCATTCATTGGTTGACCTTGGGAAACTTGGTGTTGTGAATGCTGTGAGAGGCAGTGGTTCCCTGCATTGCTTTGCTAGGACAGATGGTGCTGGTACTCTTCTCTAAAGATCAGCGATGCTGATGCAAAGTAGACTTGAGAGGTGTTAGGAAAGTGGAGTATATGTCATAAGTACAGTGTGGAGTGGATCAGTACAGTTTTCTGGGAAGTGAAGTGTACAGTGATAGGAATAAATCAGGAGGGATCAGAGTCACAGTCTTGGCTTCAGTTAGAGGGAATTCTTCATGGCAGGCTGAGAAGGAATGAAGCTCAAAAAAAAAAAAAAAAAAAAAAAAGTCAGAAGACAGAAGAAATAAATGCTTTGTTCACTCTGCCTGAGACTTTGTGTTCCACAGATCCTGCAAGTATGATTTTTTTTGTGTGTGTGTGTCTCCACACAGCAGCAGCTGTGAACATAGACTCTGTCAACATGAATCCACTCAGATACAAGTAAGGTAAAAATAAAGAACAGGCCACAACTTATGGCTGTGGGTTTGAGCTCAAATAACCGTGTATGGCTCAAATGTTGCTTTTACAGAGCTGGAGTCCTAAACCAGTTTTCAGAGCTTTCCTTTTTTTTTTTTTTTTTTTTTTTTTTCTGTTACTAACTTCTTTGTTCTCTTCTAAATATTGCTTTCAGGCAGGCCAGCTTTTGTTAATCCTAAATGCACAGAAGCAGAGTAGCATCTAGAAGGCATATTTACACAATATGCTTCTTTCCATGACAAAGCTGGCATAAGGATTCAACACCATTCAACATACCAGTACCGATATAACTGTTTCTGGGTTGCACTGTAAACAAGTTTGCTGGAACAACTGAAAAAAAAATTGGTCTTTTTTTCTTATATACAATTTGATGACTCTGGGGGTCTGCTTAGGTAGAACTCTATTACATTACGACCACAGCTAAAGAAGTAGTAATCAGTGGAAAAAGTTCAAGAGTGAGCAGTGTGTTGTGAGAAAGAGTTATAGGGGCATACCAATGTGCTATTAGATCCTGATTGATCCATGACATCAGAGCATGTTAATGTAGAGGCAGTTTTGACTTCCCTTGCAATCCTGCGAGTTTTTGTCTTCCTCCTGGAGTCCTTTATTTAATGAAAAATTGATACAACTTTGCAGGCATTTGCCTTGCAAATCTTTCCAGTTTCTGTGTCTTTCTAATTACATAGCATAAAATGTTATTAAAGTTTATAATTAAAGTGTAAGCTTATTAAAGAGCATAATTAAATAATATTGTACAGTAGATTCCCTAAAACACATAATGTTCGAGCATGACTCAGGTAACAGAAAATGAATTGTCTACATTGCATTTCTTACTGGCTTTGAGAAACACTGGTATTTTTCACAAACAAAAACAGGTCTTAAATGTACTTTTATAATCATTTCGTTTATTTCAGTAGAACTTCAAGACAACTTTTCTTTAAAAGTAGTAGATAAGCAATTCTATAATGTGCATTTAACATTTCAAAATTTACATTTTAATCCTTCTTTTGATAGACTACATGTCATGCTAATCAAACTTAGCCCCTGACCATGATATGGGATAATATATGCTACTTTTTAATTAAGCTACTTAAACAGGTGTGTGTTCTTAAAAGTCTCTAGCAAGAAGAGTCTCTGAGCACACATTATAAATTAAAGCAGATTTTTATAAGATTAACTGACAAAAAGCAATCTTGAATGATGACTTTTTTTTTTCCAGACAATTGCATTTATCTTCTCTTGTCTTTGTTTCAGTGTCTATGAAGAACATTTTTTTTCCATTACACTTGCAACACTTTTTAGATACAGAGGGACAACTGTAGTATTGCATTTTTTTCCCCCTAGACTAACGGAAACTCAATTTCTTCACTTTTTTCTTAAAACTTTTTTTTCTTTTTTTTTTTTTTTTTTTAGTTTGCATTATTTCATAATGAACTTGTGATCTTTTATAAAATGTTTTACTTCTGCTTGATACCCCCTATGTTCTCTTCACTGAATTATTATTATTTTTATATATGGTATTTGATTTCACCGATCAATTTCACTGGTTCTTTTTATCTTAATCTTTTATGACATCCAAATCATGGACTCAAAATATAGTGAAGCTGTGGATGCCCCATCCCTGGAATTGTTCAAGGCCAGGTTGGATGGGGTTTTGGGCCCATGCTGGTCTAGTGGGAGATGCCCCTGCCCACGGCAGGGGGTTGAAATTAGATGACCTTTAAGGTCCCTTGCAACCCAAGATATTCTATGATTCTGTGATTTAGTGTTTTTGGTCTATGAACTGCACCTCACCTGAGAAATAAAGTCATTGTCATCAATTGCTCAAATAAGAAAGAATAACTATCTCACAATATCTGTAGTTCTTTTGAGAGGATAAGTTTGTGATCTGTTCTTTTTATTTACTTAGTTTTCTGGGATTCTCAGTATTTGAAAATGGAATGGAGGAGAGGTGAAGGCCTCTTGGTTATTTGTGGGTGCTGCTGCTGCAAAGAATCAGATTATACATACATAAAATGTATAGACACAAGCTAGAATCCATATGTAATGTATCAAAGAGTGACAACAATTGTGAGGTATGTAGCCATGCCTTTTGAAAAAGGCTACAAAGAAGCTATTCAAATATAAAAAATAAATTTTCCCTTATGTTTATATATAAAATTAGTTTTAGAGCCTGTATAATCAACTATAATGTCAAGTGTTACCTCAATGGCTTAGCAGAAAATATTAATGTTTTCCATTTCCAGTGCAATTCCTGCTCTGAGGTTTGGATCTTAAAAGCAAGGTAGTTGCCAGCCTTGACATTGGTCCCAGCATAGTATATAATTTTATGTGCATTTATGAGGAGAATCAAGTAGAAGGTGAGAATTATACTGATTTTGAATAGGAAATAATAAAGAATAAGAAAAAAAGAAAATCGCATAATCCACATAATTTTAAAGCCCTATATCTGTGATCCATATATAAAGATGTCATCGTAGATAGACGAATTATTTTTGTCATTGTTTAAATACTGTTTGCATATCTAAAATCCCAAAGCTGCATATTTTGCTGGTGTAAAGTGTTCATTGACTTACAATGCATCAAACCTAAGCTTATTGGGATCCATCAATAAAACATTTCTCAATGGTGAGGCAAACTGGGCTTACATGGGAGCACAGCTGTAATATATTTCTATGCAGAACTATCCCAAACAAAGTTGGGCCACAGGGGATGGAAGCTGATTCTCTTGGGTTGTTTTGGTTAAGAACTGGCATAAACAAAAAGAAGACGCTACTAATGTAGGGATTTGGGAACATTTCAAACAGGTGTGCATGGAACTGGTTTGGAAGTGCGAGGCTGTGCTTTTTAGGGCACACAAAAGAGAACAGGAAACAAGAAGTGTGGATCTTTGGGGTTAAGCCAAAAAATAATGGCTTTATTTATACATAAAGTGCAAGGGAAACAAAATTTAGAACAGCAAAGAAGGGAGCTGGGAACTAGTGCTGCTATGGAGAAAGAACACCAAATCCTTCTAATTTAAATGCTTCCAATTTGTATTTAAAAATACAGCTGTTAATCCAGAGAAGTGCAAATCTGTGTCTGTCACCTAGTTACCCTTTCCTGAGTTGTCACTTTTTATTCAGTACAATAAGTACAGAAACAGCTCTTCTGTTTACTGGCAACAGTTTCCACTAGCTAAGTGTTTATAACCCTTTGCTGCAGAAAGGGAGAGCTTTTCTTTTTTTAAATTTCTTGCCTCCATAAGCCCTCATGATTTGGTAGATCCATAGAATCTCTTTCAACAGGAGACTGTTTCAGGGTGCTGTCTCCCCCAGCCTCTGGTCATTGGTTAGGATGTTATCCTAAAAAGCAGTAGAAAAGCTCCAGCAGAGAAGGAAACTGAGCCAAGGTGAGCCATAGTTGGTGAATTTTGAAGTTAGATCACAGCAATTTCAATTCATGTTAAAATATTCAGATCCTTCTGTTTTCAGGACTATTTTTAATCTTTGTTCCTTTTTGGTATCTTCTTACAGAATCTGTGTTTACTCTGAGTGTTCAGAGACTATGGCAAGTAGAGCATGCCCACACTTCTCAAAGTTTTGGAACTTGTAAGGAGGCTATATTATTATCTCTAGCTCTGCAGATGTATTTGTCAGTGGCTTGTTTCAAAATCACAGGTTGTTTTGGTACACATCTTCATTAGTATACTATCATTTATTGCAACTTTCTCTTCTGCACCCGTGCAACAATGTCTATTGGTATGTATTTGCTGCTGGTATAAAATCTATCTTCAAAACCATCTGGAAATTATTTGCTTTGTAAATGTCATTTTTTATGATAAAGTTTCCTAAGAACGTCACTGGTATAACAGTACTCAGATGTGGAATTACAGACAGAAAATGATTGCTCTGCTTTAAAGTTGGTTAATGTGGTCTTGACTTTGCATGAAATGAATGGTTCAGCTGGACGTTTCAGAGCTGAAAATTCAAAAGGCTACTACCTAGTGTGTCAAATCAAAAGCTTCACTTGTGTTCTTCTACCATGAAACTAGGCCCTACAGATGAATAATAATACAGTCAATACAAGTCATACAGTTCAATTTCTTCAAATACATTTTTGGGATCTGTGTCAAAATTCTTGTGAGTTTTAAATTAGATTGACTTTTGAAGTTAAGGAAATAATCCATAGTTCCAAATTAAACATATTTTTGGTTAGATAAGCCTGTGATGGTTCCAGCTGTAATTATCAGGGATGCAAGTCTTCAAAGACATGGGGCGTACAGAAGGAATATGCTATTGAAGGGGCTACGCATTTCTTTAGCTTAAAAAAAACTTTGTAAGTGCCTAATGCACTCTGAACCACATAAATGTCTTTAAAATTAGTATGGCTGTAGCAAACTCGTGGGATTCTAGAATAAAAGCATAAAACTAAAAAAAATGATTTAAAAAATATTTTTAAGCAGTTGATATGTAGTGACCATGGACTGCTTGTCGGACAAAAACATATTTTGAGGGTTAGGATTACGCCAACTGCTTGAATGCATTGTGTACCCAGTTAAATGCTAGTAGTAAGTAAAAGATGCATTATCAGTGATATTGCTATCTGTTTTTTCCTTTCCTAGCTAAAGAATAGCCTTATTCTTAGCCTAGCCTTAGTATAGTTTTTTTTTTATAGGTTGAAAATCTTTTAAACTCTGTAGAATACTCTTGGTATTTCTCCGTGTTTCTTTTCACTGAACTTAGTCTCTGTGGTAAAAAAACATCTTCTAGTTGATACATTTTAAAATCCTGTTCATTTCAGTAGAGCTGCACAAAATACAGATCAGAACAAAAGTTTCTCTGAAAGAAGAAATATTTCATTTAGTGAAGCAAATCCTTTTATTAAAGAGTCCCTTTTTGACTCACATGGTCTTTAGTGACTTATTTAGTATAAAACAAATGTCAGTATAACCAAGTATAATAAATAAATAAATAAAATAATAATTAATAAGAAATAAAATGTGACTTTTGATAATAGACACATTCTACACTT
This sequence comes from Nettapus auritus, assembly GCA_011076525.1. Taxonomy (NCBI): domain Eukaryota; kingdom Metazoa; phylum Chordata; class Aves; order Anseriformes; family Anatidae; genus Nettapus; species Nettapus auritus. The sequence goes on along the minus strand of CM021765.1, from coordinate 12,867,571 downwards.
AAGTCAGTAGTCACTCCTTCTTCACTTAGCTATGTTGATTAGCAGAGGTGAAATAAAATTTGCAATAATTTATTTGTTTTTGTATAGGCTTTATATATATTGTTTCTTACTACAAATCTTAAGCCACCATTTGGCTCAAGATTTCTCGTGCCCATATACTTCGAGTGAACTCCACAGAATATGCCCTCATTTTTCTGGAGTGTATTTCAAATTATAATTCATACACTGCTGTAATGAAAAACAATCACTTATTATATTCATTATTACATGAAAAATTAAATAACTAATATGGAAATACTAATCTGTAAAACACCCTGTCATCTTTTTGATGGTTATGGGATAAAATTAGAAAGTTCTTTTTGTATTTTTGGTATTAGCCACTTACCAAATAATGTTGCCATTGATGTATTATTGTGAAGTTATGAAAGTAGTTACAACATAGGCATAAAGTTTTCCTTATATAAAAGTTGCTTTAGGAGAAATGTTGTGGGACTTTATTAACTGTGTTTCTTTCAGGTGGTTTCTTTTTCATACTTAAAACTGCACATTTTAAATGTTGGGTTTCATATCAGATATTTAACTACATTTCAGCATATCATATAATACTTCAGTTCTGCAAATATTATGGCAGTTTTTAGTATGTAAATAATCCTACTGTTTTATATAAAAGTCCGCACATGGTCTTAGTTTTTCAGTCTTAAATGCATCTTATATTTTCAGATGATTATAATATAAGGCATATTTTCTTCTATAGCCAAGGTATTAAATTTTGCCATATCTTCCCTCATTTTGGTTATTGAGTCTCTTCTAAGCTGAAATATTAATTAGTACTCTATTGACAGAAATACTGTTTGGCACTTGGCCATAAAAATATCAGGTGAGGAGCTATGGAAGCAGCTCACCAAATGTCATTTACTTTTGGCCCGAGATTGTATCTATGTTTAGTTATCAGGACAAGATCTTTTTGGAATGTTATGCTGCCAGAATCATTTAATGTTTCAGAATGATGCTTAGTGAAAAGTGTATTTTAGAACATTTAAGTGTATATGAACAGCTATCAGTATGGCTTTAACATTTTTTTTCTACCATAATACAACACACTTTTTATTATTCAGAGAAGAAGAATACTATGTGTTGTTTTTTTGTTGTCGTGTTGTGTTTTGTTTTGTTTTTTTAGGATAGATGAATATGTGTCATTTACTGCATTTTCAGAGCTGTTTCCAGCTGGGAGTCCCCCAGCATATCCTGGTACCTGGGATTGTTCCTTCTCCTTGCTGCACTTCATGAGGTTCCTATCAGTCCACTTCTCCGGGCTGTCAGCTTCCCTCTGGATGGCAGCACAACCCTCTGCTGTATTTTTATTCCAAAATTTGGATGATGACTGCATTGACTTAAAGTCAAGGTCAGGAAATGCATTTCATGGGAAGTTTTGATTCTCCAAAGAAATGACTGTTTTTCCCCCACAAAGAAATGAAAAACAGATGCATGAAGATCTGTACTACCCAATTATAAACCCTTTGCACCTTGTAGAACTGGAAAAATGCTTGCCTGCCAGTCATTCAAAATAAATCAAAAACATGCATGGTTTCTCTTCAGATAATATATTTTGCTGCCTGAAAACCCATGGAGAATGCCTATTTTAAAAATAATTAACATCTGCAGTGTAAGACCAGTTTAACAGACTTCTAAAATATGTGAGCATCATCAGCCATGATGTGATGAACATCACAACCATCAATAGTTTAGAAACAGGTAGGATCATTTGGGTCCATCCTTATTATTTTTTAATTCCTCCTACTCTGCTTACAGAGTAACACAATTCTGGGTCTTCCTACAAGAGCTGTTAATGGAAGGCACCACTGGCATTTTATGGTGAGAGTTCCTCTCAGATTCAGTTAGAGATAGTAACTTCTGAAAGTCTTTTGGGGTTGTGGCTGTGTAGTATTCACAGTATACTATGCTTCTGGCAGTTTAAGATCTATGCAAATTTTGTCTGCTCTAGGTCTCCAGATGTAGTTTTGTAAAATAAAATTAACAGAACCCTTGAGTTATCCAAGGTATTAATGTGATGTTCAAACTTTAGCAAAAATAATAGATACTTGATTCTGCTCCCAAAAGTGAGTCCCTTTGGATATGGAAAAGCATCCTAGTCCTTCCTGATGATACATGTGAAAGTACATGTGACCAGGTGATCAGAGTTTAATTCCCTTCATTACAGCATTTTGCGATAGTTCCAGGTCAGTAATCTTTTTCCCACCGCAGCTGATAGCTCTGCTAAGCAGGTAAATGGGGAAGAAAATTAAAAGCCTCCATGATCAGTATTAAAGCTGTTGTACTAGCTGTAAAGTGTGCTTGATTCAGAACTGTTATTCTGCCATTTTATCATGTGTAGTGTTAAAACAGTAGTTTAAGGTAAAAAAAATAAAAAAATAAAAAATCTTCTCTTAAAATTAGGAAAAATCCCAAGAAATGTTTTTGATTCTTAATACAGCTTTTATTCAGTGTTTTTCAAACAGGAGAACGTTGCCAATTGATTATTTTCTAGTCTGCACTTTAATTGAATGCAAATGTAGTAAAAAGAAAATCTTCTTACTTCCCAAATAAAAAGTGTATTTTGATGTTTTGAGACTACAATGCATGTATTATTTGATCAGATAATGCATGCCTTAAATTGTTGATGCAGCATATAACAATTCTTAAAACAAACCAAAACACACTGAAAGTGGTTGTATAATTATGGGTGAGAACAATTTGCTCTCTGGAGTGGTGACGGAAAAGAACAACTAGCCAAGAATAAAAAAATAAATGATTGTGGTCTTTGCTTTTAAATCAGAAGATAGAATAACATTTTCAATGATATCAGCATACAAGTTATTTAGAAAAATAATTTAATTTAATATTACAATGAACTTTGGCAGGTCATAAAGCCACCAAGCCAAAGCGAATCTTACTCAGCCACGTCTATTCCATTCTTGGGGCTGTACTTAGTAATGTTACAGCCTTTTATGTTACATTCTTTCTTTTCCTTATGTATTTGAGGACAAAACTAAACCATATTAATGTTTATTGTGTGACATGACCTACATTCTAACATTTGCATTCCAGAGTTTCTTCTGGAAAACATTTTCATTTGTATTCTAAAATAATATATTATTTTAAATTTTGTGTATAACTTCTGATTGCTCTGAGGCAGTTAAAAACAGGTTCATACTTTGCTTATATGAAATTCTGGGAACTAATCCTTTGGTGGTTGTCATAAAGAAGAGAAATCTTTCTTTTTAAATATGTTCTCAGTAGAATAACAGAACTCCTGTTATTCTATTGCTATTTTTGGACACTGTGATCTTGTTAATAATGTGTGTGTGATATAAAATCTAAAATTGCATAGCATTGCATTTATCATGCTATTTATCTTTCATATATACTACTACAATTCTTGCTGTTTTTTTGTGGAAGTACTGGATGAAATGTTTTTAATGATGTTCTGCTGTTGAGAATTCAGTGCTGCTAGCTTGCATGCTACAAGGCTAATATACAATTAATAATTTTTTTAAATTGTGGGTTGGACAAATCCAGCTATGTTAAATGTTACTAGTACTTTGCATAACATCTACTGATATATTGGTTTGCAGATGAAATCTCTTTGGAGCTGCTTTATATAACATCTACAATTAATTTAGAAAGAATATAAGAAAGAGTTATTTTTTTTGGAATAATGTCTCTTAATATGAACCACTTCATAAAATGCATGTTACACAAGGCCAGTCTCAAGAGCTAAACTATGTAGGTAGGGACTGTAGGGATGAATAAAATCAGAGGAAAGCATGTGTTGTTTTACTGGAGCTGTATCAACATGAGCAAATGAGAGATTGGATAGAAAAGGCAGATGACAGCTATAGACAGAAAAGAGAATCGTGTGTTGTGCTACCATGAAAGAAGGCTAAAAGACAGAACTGACTGCTAGATTGCTGGTCAGATAAAAAGGTTTGGAATACAGGGAAAGTAAACCATCTCCTGCAGGTGTTTTTCTTGTGCTGCTGGTCAAGAAAAAGGATCGGAATTTATGGCTGTGATAATTGCAGCTGAGAAGCGCTATATACAATTTCAGAAAGAAAGGAAGGAAGGAAGAAAAAGAAAGACAGAAAGAAAGAAAGACAGAAAGAAAGACAGAAAGAAAGAAAGAAAGAAAGAAAGAAAGAAAGAAAGAAAGAAAGAAAGGAGTTCAAGTTATAGTTATAAACCGTTGCAGAAATGACGTTGTAGCTGTAAAGGTCTTAGATGTGGTTTGAAGATAAAGGCCTGAAATAAAAACAGCACTCTGAGCTAAAACCCCATAAAGAACAGTTGATGTAGCATTAAACTTTATATGTGCTCTGTCTTTTCTATCATGTGGTTTAAATGATTTGTATCTAGTTAAAATAATTTTAGAAGTACCAGTATGTGTGTTGTATCTATTGGAATATCAGTGTGTTGGTTGTCATCCATTTCCATTTATCTTATAAAGACACCAAATTCAGTATTTGAATCTACGATCTATGTATTTTCCATTTTTGTCGATAACTTACATCTTCATTAGGCTCAAAATCAAATACTATATTTATTTTAATCTATTCAGTGCTATTCATTTTACACTTATTGTGGTGAATCATTTGATGGTCTACAGGAGCTTTTCAGAAACACTGAAGCTCTGTGTTCTAACTTTGAAGATACCCAGGAATTACTTTCAAGAATGAAACACATTTATCAGTGTACTATTGCTATTTAGAGTAAGAACATATTTCTTCTGTTAACAAAACATTAATATCAGTTGGATAGTCTGCTTATGCCATTCTTTTGAAGTTCATGTTGGTGGCTTAAAATTGCTGCAAAACTACTTCTCTCTCATCTTTCAGTGATTGAAAATCACATTGAAATTCTCTTTTTTTGACACTTCAGCTAAAAAACTGCCTTGAACTGTCTGTTCAGTTACAGGCCATAGATGTTATGAACCTTTCCATTGGAACTTCCCTGAGCTACAGTTCTGACTTCATCTTTCCAAATAAATCCAAGATTACACAGATTTTGGCAATGTGTTTTTATTGTTAATGGTCAAACAGCAATGATGTTAGCTGCTTTTTATGTCTGTTTGACTTGGTAATCTGGTTTTTATATATACATATATATATATATGTAAATTATTATCTGAAATTTCTAAACATTGTTTTTATGTAGAGCAACAGTGGTATGTAGAGCATGCACGAAACAGTAGTTATTGTTTAATTTCTACATGCGAATGATATATGATTCCAGCTCAGGCTGTCTTTGGCAAATGGATGTGTTATTGTGCCAAAGAAAAATGAGTACATAAGATTCATGGATTACAGCTCAGCTGCTTGTGGTATTACTCCACCCACTCAGCAATCTTAGAGAATCGTTTCACCTCCATGTGTGACTGGGAATTGCACTTAAAAACTGCCATTCGTATTCCTAGTGCTGCAGATAAGATTTCCTCAGAGGGATTTGAAATGCTTTATTCCCATTAGTGGTCACAGTACTGACATAACTATTTATTTTTCTTGCACCCTGTCATGGTCAAAGGTAATGCAAAATAATCTTTAATGTGTATTGTGTGGAGAGAGGCATTGCTGCTGTGGAGTATTGTAGTTTTTCCCTTAGGACAAGGTTCCTGGTACATACTGCGTATCACGAAGACAAGCAGCACCATCATACAATTATTTCCTGGATATGGAAAAAGGAAGAGGGGAAAGTGAGAGAAAAATTACTAAAGGACTTAAAAAGCATGCAAAGGAAGAGGAAGGCCCCTGACTTTCTTTTAGATGTAGAAGCGCTCCTGGAGCCTTTGTGTCTAAACAGTTCAGAGACAAAGAAATTTCAAGATTAAATTGTGGTTTGTGGTTGTGGGGCTTCATGGGGGGTGTACTTTAGTTTACAGTAGGTTTCAGAGAAGCGCAGAGAAATAGAAAATTAGCCTGTAATGCAGTTTTTTAAAAATCAGCTGTTAACTGGAATTACTGTCTCTTTTGTCACTTCCTCAGTATGGGTGTCTGAAAATGCCAACATAAGGAAAACCTTAGCTTTTTTCCCTCTCCTTCTCCCTTTATTATACCTTTCTGTTTCCCCAGTGGATTGTAGTTAAAAGCATACAAATTCTATTTACTCCTGTAAAACTCCAGAAGCCATCTGAAGAAAATAATAGCAAGGATAAATCCAACATCCAACACTTTGGTCCATTCTTCTCTTGACTGCAAGACGTCTTTTTCCCTTCTGATTCTCAGAAGTCTAGATAGGTCCACTCAAAGTATTTGAATTTAATTTTCATGTAATTGCATGAGTCTTTCTTTATTATCATCCTTGAGCTTCTGAGATGACAATGATTTCACAGGTCTGCACTGAAACCCTTACTGCTGGATAGATGTTGAACCATGACCCTTTGGCATGTCTGTGTCAATATTTACTCCACTTACACATTATACACTTAAGAGGTGTCAGCAAACATCTTGTGCAGTTAGGTACAGGCAGCAAGTTCAGGTTATCATCCCCTTGAACCTTCAGTAGATGCAATATCTTCTGGTGCCCCTGTTTGAGAGCCCTGACTGATTGCTCTCCCTACTTATCACTGCTGCCTGTATGTAGTAGTCTTTGTCCTAAGAGGGGCACTTTGTGATCTGCTTAGGAATCCCGAGGGCCTTTGAACTTGTTATTTCCAACAATTACGCCACTGTTCCTCAGTTTTATTCCACTGCTTTTCCAACCCCTAACCTCCTGCTGACCAGAGACCAGAGAACTCTTACTCAGCCTTCCCCCTATGATCTTTTCCAGAATTGTCTTTCCTACCCTGACTTTGGTCTACCTCAAGCTATTTTCTTTTTCTTAACACTGTCTCTGTGCAGAAATTATCCTAATGTGGTTTATAAACTCATTTTTTCCTACTCAGTTTTTTTTTCTGATGCCTGTACCACCAGTAACAGATGTTCTGCTCTGATTCTGTTGTCTGTCCTTTTCAATCACTCCCAGAGGTTCCCTTCTGTACTGACAAAATCCTCCAGAATTTGAGAGGAGGAGGAGTTAAGGCAGTTAAAGCAGGCTACTATCCATGATAGATTTTTTTTTTTTCCTTCTGGCACTTTAAAAAGTTTCTAGACAATGTCCCATCTAGTGAATATTACTGGCCAAATGGGAATTTCTTCAGTGCTCCATATTCTCAGGATTACCCTTTAATTATTAAGATAATGCTTAAAATATTCCCAGGAACAGGGATGAATAATAATTTATTGTATTTCCAATGAAGTTTCTAAAAGGTAATGAATATGGAAGGATTTAATTATTCAGATTATCAGTAAAGCGCTATTAAATAGACTCATAATCTGAATAATGGAGAACACGAAGGAATACAGTTAAAGTATGTTAAGTAAAGTATGTTAATATATGTAATATATTACAGGCATCATTAATACATTAATGTAATATATTACAGGCAGAGGCTGAGTATTCACTCAAGACTGAACAAGAACAATGGTAAATCAGCAAGTAGAACACAACTTTTGGGTTTGAATCCTGATCAGTGTAGCAACTGCCATTCCTGTAATATTAATACATGAAATATGTTTTTACTTAAGAATCCTTTGGTATTTCTACGACCTTTAATATTTTCTGAGTTTTTCTTTTATGCTGTGCTTTTATTTCATGCTAGCATAACAGTATTGAGTGCTTTGTACTACACTTCTAAAATAAAATATGTGACCTTTTGGGATTGTGGCTGGAGCACTGGGGGAATCTGAAAACACCATAATTGTGTGCAGAGCTGTGAAAAAGCAAGTTTTCTCCTGGGTGTGTTCCAGAACTTCTTCCATGACAGCCTACAGATATCTAAAATTTTGGCCCTGAATCTCTATCCTGCAGTTACATATTTCTTACTTACGAAAGAATAAGAGCTTGACCTAGGGCTTGAAATATTGAAGCTTTAATCCAGCACCTCCAATTTGTCTGCCATATAAACTTGGAAAGTTACTTATCCTTTCCATATGTGAAAAAGGATTGACAATATTTGTCTTTAAAAGACACGATGTCTAGTTAAGTATTATACGGTGCAGACATTAAAAAATCAAAAGTATTATGTAAAAACCAATGATAGTCATCCAGAAAAAAAGTTTTTTGTTGTTTGTTTTTTCTTTTTGTAAAGGAACATTTAGACAGTAGAAATTAATTTTATCTTTAGAGCTCCTGGCTATTTAGCTACGTCATTTGTATGGCTCTTAATTAGAATACTCACAGGGTTTTATGAATGTATATTCACATAGACACCGGTGTGATAGAGACATTGTAATGTGTATTTTACACACAAGTCAGGGGAAGGGTGACATTTGAGAATATCCAACACTTTTACTCAAAGGCATACTTACCTTCAGCTGGGATGGACACCAGCATAAGGGATGCAGACTGCAGCAGTCTTCACATGTTCCTCTTGACCTAGAAGTGATGTCATGTAATCTGTGTCAAGCTGACATGACAACCTAAAATGCCTCCTGGAAAGACTTCAGCACTGCCTATTGCAAAAGGTAAACAAAGCCAACACAAGCAAAACTGGAACTGTATTTTGGGAGCCAGCTGTGTTTCAGTTATTCCTATTTTCATGCAGGTCAGGTATGGAAGAGGCAGAAGCTGAATATTCACTTAAGACTGAACAGGAACATTGGCAAATCAGCTGGTAGAACCCAACTTCGGGGCGTGAATCCTGATCGGTATAACAACTGCCATTCCTGTTTTTCAATAACTATATTTAAAATCAATCTTCATTTTTAGTTTTCATATACAATAAAACAACAGGAAGCTGATACAAAAATCTTAGAAATGTTTTCTGGGAAAATTTCAGGAAACTGATGGATATAAAGGACTGGTGATACATTCAAGCTTACTTGAATGTATCACCAGTCCTTTATATCCATCAGTTTCCTGAAAGAGGTGTCTTGGTCACAACCCTGCGGCAAGTTCCATGTCAGCACATAAGCTGTGTTCATGCATAATGTTCATACACTGCTCCTCCCCATCACATATCTACACTTGTGTCTATCCATTCCTACTGCATAGTTTTGAATATTTGACAAAATATTTCACAAGTATGTGCAGAACAAATAGTCAGAAACAATTAAACGTTGAAGGATGATGTGTAACTAATGCCATTCTGTGCTTATTAACTGAAATAAACAGAAATCTTTGTAGGAAAATAGTCTTACAACAATCAATATAATTAACAAAAAATGTAAACAGCATGTTTTTTTTTGTTGTTGTTTGTTTGACAGAGTATCAAATATTTGAATGTAGAAGAAAAAAAGGATTCCCTTATTTGCCTATCACAGTGACAATTACACTGTGCTTTTTTGCTGTTTGAACTGATTGTCCTTTTTGTCGTTCCCATTCCTCATCATCTTTGTCCAGATCAAAAGTTTCTGGATAAATGGGCAGCTTGTCTTTAGGACACTCCTCATAGTAACTTCGAACATATTTTCCAACAGACCATCCTTTGTATTCCTCAGGCATTTTGCATTCTAGGCCATTGTAGTGAACATTGTAGTGATGCTTCAACCAGTAGAAAAGATAATGAATGTTGTAATCACATCTCCAAGGATTCTCTCTCAGCCACAGTACTTTCAGAAAGTAAAGATCTTCTAGTACTCCATATTCAAAATTCTGCAAGCTGTTGTTTGATAGGTCCAGCTCCTCTAAGCTGTTGAGTCCTGAAAAAGCAGCTAATCAACAGAAAGATAATTTATAAAGGTGAATTAGAGAAAATAAGCTTATTTGCAACAGGAAATAACTTCCTCATAGTCGTATATATATATATTGCTAAAGGCTACAAAAATACTTCTCAAACACTAAACTTTAGAATATGTCTTATGCCCTGAGTATTGACATACATTGTTCTGAATATGTCAACAACAGCAGTTGTACTGCTGATAAAGTTACAAAATGCGTATGAATATGCATGTGTGTAGTATAGGGACAGAAGAGGTAAATGAATGCTTGATTTGCTCATAAAATTCTACTGTTGCCCTGATACAGAAATAGAAATATAGTTGATTACATGTTAGACCAAGTGAAGGGCTAGCAGTTTTTATATGTATGTATGCATTTGTGTATGCATGTATGTACATGAATCTTTAAAATGAATATTTTAAGATTCAGAAGAAAGTACACATGGATCTTCATAATAACAATTCTGAGTGATATTTCAGAGAGCAGTTCATACTTTTTACAAGTGTACTCAGTTTCATTGCATAGCAGAAGGCTTAATTTAAATAAGTAGACTATGTATAATATTAAACCTCATAAATACAATTTTACTGTTATTACCACTTTCTCCTACTATCTGTCTTCTAAAATGCTTCTAGAGAAGGCTCTTATTGCTTCATTCTTCCTATCTCTCTTTCTTCGTGTCTGCTTTCATAATTAAAAATCCAATACATATAAGCAATAAAAAAATTGCTAAACAAGGCCATGAGTTCTAATAATAAATAATTAAGAGCAATTATATATAGTGATTCTTAATCCAAAATTGTTTAAATTCTTTTGGTTCATCTATTATTTTCTATCAAATATTACTTAAAAGCAGCCGCATTATATGACACCATTTTTTAGATTTGGTATAGATATTTAAAGGCATTCAACTATTTGGCATTTTGGTAAATGATTAGCCTTCCATCTGAGAAATTCTATTTTTGCACTTGGTTGGCTTAGTATTAAGAAATAGAAGCTGAAATCAGTCTCTCTTCACTGGCTTCCATGATTAACACATTTCAGTGCAAATTTTATGAGTTTTCTTCAAAAGTTTAAATTTGAACCAACTTCTGATTTTTTAAATCATTTTTCCCCATGTTTGTATATGACAAAGATGATACCAAAGTTTATAATTAATAAAACACAAATAGCTTTTAAAATAATATTTAAAATTATTCTTACCAGGATCAATGTAAGATATTCCATTACTGTTTAGGTTTAATACCTTCAGTTCACTGACATCTTCAAACTCTTTGGATCGTAGTTGTCTAATTTTGTTGTTGGACAAATCAAGTTTAACTATATCTGGAGGTATGTTACCTGGAACTTTCTTTAAATCTTAAAAAAAGGAAAAGACATAACCTGTATTAGCTTTAGATAATTCTTACTGATTAGGTATCACAGTTGCATTCCACACAGCGCTTTGTCAGTCTATCACTACTTTTTTTTTTTTTTTTCTTTTTTCTTTTTCCAATACTTGTGTCAAAATGTTTTTTCTGCTTCTGACTTTGACTGCTTTTTTATTTCCATCTTTCCATCTCATATAAAAGTTGCTATCTTCATTAGTGCTTATAGTAAAGCATCTGTGTTTAACATTTGTATTTGAATAGAACTATACTATCCATTTACATAGGAATGGGGTAGCTAGTGTAGTATTCATAAGTAGTATCACTAAAGAAAAGTGTGTGTGAAATGCTTGATCATTTAGATTAAAAAAAAAGAAAAAAGACAGTAACTATGTAAATAAAGGTACATTGGTATGTAAACATTTTCCATAATCTAACTATTGTGTGTTGTATTACATTGTTTTCTGTTGCCGAAAGGCAAAATGTTCTAAATTTTATCTGCAGTAGAAGTGGCAATTATTATAATATTTAGTAATATAAGTAGCTGTACTTCTATAATTATAGTTTCTTAGTGCTTAAAATACTTAAAATACTTAAAGTATTTTGTATTTTGTTTCTATACTCATTATATATCCAGGCAGCGTAGTGGCATTTCTAAGCATTCTCTTTGTCTACTTTTCTATCCTACTTGAATTATTGGCATTACCAGAGTAAGCAAGCACCTCTCTGTCATCTACGTTCATACCCTCATGGTGTTCTTTTTGAAAGAGTTAGAGAAAGAATAGCTTCTGTTTCAGTAGTATGGACACATCGTTGAGAAATGCAACTGTGGTTTGAATCCTCTCAGGATAAGCTTAATAAACCTAATCTTCATGTTTTTTTGTCTACTAAATGCTCTAATCTTGGGCTGTTGTTATAGTAAAAAGGATGGTTCCTTGTCTTTGACCATTTTTGAATAAAAGTAGGTTCCTGGATCTGTGCTGAAATTGGTATTGTCAGTATACTTCTGAATTTCTGAAGATGTCTAATGCATCGGTTATAGAGACTAAAGCAACACATCAGAGACTTGCCTCGTATTTTAATTTTAGTAGAGAATTGGTATGATAGATAAATGTATTATAAATATGTAAACATTATAAACATTCCAGTCTGCTTTGTTTGGAATGTTTCCTGCTTGCGCAGATGTCAGTGTTTCAGTGACTATTTATCATGAATTGAATGCAAATAATGCTTGAAATTAGATACCTGGAGAGTTTGGCTGTACTGGAAAGCAGTGTTTTTTTCAGCTTGTGAATCCAAATTCTTTTGCAGAAAAGCAAACAGAAAGTACTTTTGCATTCAATTACTGTGGCTTCTTCTTCTTTTTTTTTTTTTTTTTTTTTTTTTTTTTTTTTTT
>CM021765.1:12776114-12854958 GCA_011076525.1 Nettapus auritus | reverse complement strand
TTTTTTTTTTTTTTTTTTTTTTTTTTTTTTTTTTTTTTAATGGTCAAGGAGATAAGATACTTTAGTTTTGAAGCACAGACTGTTCTGACATATCACTGATCTAATGAGATATGAATAAGAAGTTCTTAAAAAGGAGGACATACATATAGTTATATTTATTTATCATATGTCTGCTCCGTGAGCTTTCTGGCATTACCTGGGATCCCAAGGGACAAAGAGCAGGCTTTCTCATGTCTCCTTAGAGATCCATAGTACTGCTATACTGCTGGTCACTCCATCCCTATCATTGTTGAAGAATAATGGGTTACAATCTTTTCTGTCATCTTACTGATCAGGAAGGTGTTACGCCTTGTTTTCTAGTCTGAAGTCTTGTCCATGTGGATTTAGAGGAATTTTTATGTTTTCTCGGGATTTTAGTGCATTATACTCCTATTTCTGATGAAAATTCCAGTGAAATTGTGCATCTGCTGCACACTAATCATATGCAGGGACAATAAGTACAATGCTTTCATCAAAGATTGCCATATGTTCAGAAAACCCAAATATCCATGGGATATGTGCATCCAGCTGTCAAGCATATGCACAGTAGATCTGATACTTCCTACAACTGGACTTGGTGTGTGCATGCTAGACATTCCAGAAGTCCAGGAGTGATATAGTTAGCTCTTGACCTGAAGAAGGGAGTCCCTTAACTCTCTAGTAAACTCCTGTGGCTGTTGAAGTAACTATTTATTCCTTGATTATTACTAGAGAAGAGAGTAATCATTAAAAAAAAATAAATAATAATAATACTATGCAACTCCTGTGAAACTCCCATGAAGATCAGACCACACTGAAGGTTTCTATGAACTTTTTTTTTTTTTTAAAAAAGTAACATTTATCTTGCCAATTTTTTTTTGAATATTGTTAATATATTCAACGCATCTCTTCTGTACAATTAAATGGGAATAGTTGGAAACTCAGTCTTGTATCAGCATTTATATTATATACCATTTTTCTGTTCAATTGCACTGTTTACTGGAGACATGAGGCAATGATGATGTAATTAGGGTCCTATTTAAGATAATTAAGATCATAATCTGTAATCTAATAATTAAGATCTTACCTACAAGGAAAGGTAGGTGAATATTAAGAAATGAAAGAAAGTTAGCCAATAGAAAAGCATAAATCATTAAAAAAAGATGTAGTAGCTGTATGGCAAAAGGAATTTAGCAGTGAGGAAAAAATAAAAGCATCAAGACTTTTTTATGACATGCATAACAGACAACCCATATAATCAAATATTAAAGCAATTAATGTTTTGTATTTAGGTATCGTATCCCTATATTGACTTCTGAGCTTCTCTCTGGCATTAAAGTTCAAGAGTGAGGACAAATAGAAGTGTATTTTGAATGATACAAGTAGGCAAAACATTCTGCAGTGTTCTAGTATTATAGGTCACACTTTGCAGAAGTTGTGAGAAAATCCTCCCAGTTTGGGCTACTCCTAGCAATGCACTTTATTTCAGATTTTATAGTGTTGAAGAACAACACTCTTCTGAATTGTTTTGTTCTTCTTTTTGTTTAATTGTGGCATAAAATATGAGAAATATAAAGCATGAATAAATGTGCATTTTTGTGTTGATAAATACCCCAGCTGGTTTGCCCTTAGGGCTTAACTATGGAGCCTGAGATGCATTTGGGAATGGAATGGATCCAAGTGTCTGAAAAACATTTATTGAAGGCACTTCAGCTTTGAAATGTTTGTACTGGGAGAAAGAACACAGTGGAGGTATTCCTTTATGAAGAGAAGCATGCAATTTCTTCCCACAGTAAAAGAAACCTTACACAGGATATGTGAGGTTGCAATGGCTCTTCTTTGCAGTTAGGTTCCTTTGGGGGTTGTAAGCACAGCTGGCTGCTCCAGTCCTGCTTCATAGTTCCCTTTTGTCAAACTTCTTGCTATCTTTGTGTTTGTACATGGGAAAGAAGAAAATACATTCTGTGCTTCTTTTTATCAGTACAAAAAAGATTGGGACAGCTGTAATATGACTGATGAGTATGCTTATAGTTGTAAAATCAGACAGGTGAGGTGCTGGTGCTTCAGTAACTTATGCAGGGGCTTAATTTCACTCCTGATGATTTTTGTTGTACAATGAGCATTAAAGAATATTTGTGAGAAAAATATTTATAGTAGAAAAGAGAGAAATGTAATTAACAGTATTAGTTAGAGTAAGTCAAGATAATACTGGTACTATATTGGTTTGCTGTAAATAATATGTCAAGAAAAGCAGCGAGGGGGGTAGAATATGGAAATAATTCATTCAGTTATAAAGAATGATACAAACCTTTCCTCTTGCAGTTCAGAGTTGGTACAGGAAATACATATATGTGACACAGAGAGGAATCAAATTCTGGTTTGACAGGCTTCTCCTGTTTTATGTTCTGGGGGTCCTGCCTGTCCTCTTCACTACATAGCTGTTCAGCTTTTATTTGTTTTAGCTTCTGATTTTTCAGTTCTATTGGATGTACACACTTGGCATAATTTCCCAAATTCCTGTTTGTTGGAACCTGCAGCATTGTAACAAGAGTTTCTAGTTCACAGTTGCAATGCCAGGGATTATCATAAAGACGTAGGTAGTTTAGATTAGGCATATAAATAAAAATCTCCTCGGATAAAGTCTTGATCTGGTTATGCTGGAGTAAGAGTGTAGTAAGTTTATTCAAACCAAAGAAAGCGTGGCTCTCAATTTTTGATATATCATTCTGCTGTAAATCCAGACTTTTCAATACTTTATACTTAGAAAACATATTATTCTTCAATTTACGAATCCTGTTTCTTGCGAGCAGCATGTGTTTCAAATCCTCAGGCCAATCAGGTGCCACAAAAATCAGTTTTCTTTCCTGACAGTCTAGGTATTTCTCATGAAGATAAGTATATATATCACATGGTAGGCCTAGGGCATTGCGCTTAACAGTGCTAGATGTTTTCCTTGAGATTTTTTCCCTTTCATTGTTTCTCAAATTCCTACTCCTTGTCTTCCTAAAGTCAGATGCTTTACAAAGAAGTAGTAGTACTATAATAGTAACTACTTGCATCCTGACATTCAGCTAGCACCAGTTATTTTTTTGTGACAACTGAAATGTCAGTTGAAGTTTTTGGTTGCTTCAAACAGTGTTGTCCAGATTTGAGGAGGAACAGCTGAGGTGTGAGGTATCCCTGTGTTGGAAGAAAAATAAAATATTAGAACAGATGGAATAGGCCTTTTCATGGAGGCTTGTACATAATGTGCAACTTATAGTCAAGTACTCAATCATTACACTACTTGGAGCTTCACAGATACTTTGAAAAATTAATGACCTATCTCATTTTTTATTGGTTTTACTATCTGTGGTCTACTGTAATTCATTTTGATAAAATATGGTAAACTGTGGAGACCTCTTTCTAACTGATTTTTGTTAGAAGAGTCTCGTGTTTAGGAAAATGCCATCAGAATGAGTCTTCTTTGTATGTAAGTTCATCTTGGAAGATAAGCTTGAGAGAGGAGCTTGAGGGAGGCTGATATTTTCCAACTTGCCGAGTGTTGACCTACTGGAACACATATGACCCAGGCCAGGGAAAATCATGCAGCATTCCTATCAAACCTTCAGCTTTAAAGTGCATTTGCTTTCAGGTTGAGTCCCATTTTACCCTAAGTAGCTTTGCTACTATCAGGTGCCTTGCATGACCCATGTCAGATAGACAAAGTTGGCTAGACTGCTCTGAGAAGGACCCAAATATAGTTTTTTCAGAAGCATCTGAGGTTATTATCTGAAGGCAAACAGTGCAAAGGGAACCTGCAGGTCCTGTCAGTGAGTGGCCTGTTTCAAACCAGTCCCAGGTCTGCCAACCTGAGGAGGTATAGAGGTGTTAGCCAAGAGCTTTTGCCTTTCCAGGCAAGTGGAACACAATCACCAGGGATTATTCTGAGGGGAAGACAAGGACTACTTCATGCAACCGTGTTCAAAATTGCCTTAGTATTGTTAGTAAGATTCTAGTCTACGTTCTCTCCTCAGTTTCTTGCAGTGCTCCTATGCAGTGCCCCTTGCCCAGTTGTTTACATTAAAGTTTGGCCACATGGTTTTGTTTCCTCAGAAACATTTTAGCCCTTGAAGTTTTTATATTATCTGACTTCTTTTCATCTCATAAATTTTGTAGTTTTTGTTGGTTGGTTACCACCATCCTTCCTTCTGATTTCTTTCTTTCTTTTTTTTTTTTTTTTTTTTTTTTTTTTGGCCTTAGCCAAAGAAAGAAGGTGCAATGAATGCAATCTTGAATGCAGATAATTGCACAGATATTCTGTTTCTGAAAATCAACTGTTCTGGCCTCAAAAAAACTTCATCTGGAAGAAAAATTGTATAATAAATCAGCTAATATTTGGTAAAACCCCTCTGAAAGCAAAGCAATCCGTCATGTTTAAGCAAACTAATAGATCAGTTTAAATCACATCTGGACTGTAGAACATTCCCAGTGTTTGTGTAGTTCTGACTTATCATACAAATGAAACAGTCCTGTCTGTGCATGCTACTACATACCTCTAATCCATGTGGCCAGTTGTCAATATTTACTTAACTTTTAATAACTTTGAAAATCTGTTGATTGGTTTTTCCATTTTGTTCCTGTAGTTGCCAGTTGTCTATCTGCATTCATATTCAGTTAATTCATACAGTGCATTGCACTGATGACTTTACTCCTTACATGAAAATTAAAATTTATTTGTTACTTTTTGGCAGTTATGTGCTACTCAGATAATTTGATCACGTGTTTTAATAACTTCAGTCATAACTGTGATCTTATGTGTTGTTTTGAACTGTTCACTGTTCTGGTAATGTGAAATCTCACTCTGTCAGGAGAGCTTGGAAATAGAAAAAAATACAACTTGGAGAAGGAAAAGTAATTATGGGAATATTCTTTCCTCTTCCTTTCCTTCTCCTGGGTCTTAATTGGCATTTATTACTAGTCTTACATCCTGCCTGCAAACTAAATTATAGTCAGCTATAATATCAAAATGTGCAACTCCTTTCGGTAGCATTTACAGGTTGATAACTATGTCTCATTTAGTATTAGGGCAAGAATCATATAGGAGGTGTGTTGTTTCTGTTGCGTAGCGGCCTTAATGATGATTTTCATTGCTTAGATTCTTTGGAGTTATGCAGTCCCTCTCAGGGATCCTGAGGGATCAAGGTCCTACTCTTCAAAAAGGCATTGAGTTAGTGTAACAGGAAGCCAATGAAGTCATAGTTCCAATAGAAAAGAATGTACAGACCTACTGTTGGACTAATGCTTGACTGCAATTGAAAAAAATGTAGTTGGCATACCAGGTAAATATATATATATATTTTTTTAAAAAATAAAAATAAAAAAAGGAAGGGTTTTTTTGTGTGTGTATTTCTTTAACTATATAAACATTTCATACTACATTTTCCATATTAGATATTTGTATCAGGTTTACTTTTTGTTTTAATTTCAGTTTAGACAAATCATTTGTTTTTGAAGATAAGACTAAGGCAAAACTTTTTTGTGTTTAAAAGTGTTTAACAGGAGGTTTTGCATCATTACTTTTGAGGATAGACTTAACATTTGGCAAAGAGAGTGGATGTTTGAGGGCTGTTTCTAGTGTCAGACATCTACTTTTCATTATTGTATTTGAATTGCAAAAATCTCTGAAAAATTGTAGCTTGCAAAAATCATATGTATACATTATATGTACACAGAAGAGAATTTCACAGATATCAAAGTTCTCTGAAATTCCATAGCTGCAGATAATAAGCAGGGCATTTCCTACATTTTGTCTGGTTGCTGAACCTCTACTTTTGGAGGGAAAAAATATTTCATGTATACAGTCAAATAATGGTATCACAATATATCAGTGGGAAGGAACAGATAATTTATGTGGAAAACTTAATTCTGTCATTTCCTAACACCAAATTTCTTAATTAGGTAGCTTTCTCAGCCAGCAATTGGATGGAGTGTAAGAAGAGATGTTTCCTCTGGGCAACTTACTTCAGCTATATATTCTAAGGTTTTTTTGTGTGTGTGTGCTTTCTGTTCAGTAATCTGATATGGCAATAGTTTCTAGTAGGATATTGGCCTAAGTGGACTGAATCTGTGATAAGAATTCTTATGTTTCTGTGGCGTTCTGATAATTTGAACTTTTAACCTTTCAAAAGATTACTTATTTTTTTTTAGGTGAATGTAAGAATTTGCAAGAGTTAAATCACTCTGAATGCCAGGGTCTAAATGTAAGTAACACAATTTTTCTCTACAAATCTATTTAATAGTGAGATGGAAGAATTTTTAATGTGCTTTGGTTACTTGGTTACACAAATCCCACTGATAAAAGTAAAGACTTGTGTTAGGATTTGGACTCTATGATCCTTATGGGTCCCTTTCAACTCAGGATATTCTATGATTCTATGATTCTATGTTCTTAACTAATTACTTCCATTTGAAAACAGAGCTTTTTAGGATTCAGAGGTAATCAGAGAAGTTCTTGTTTATTTTATACATTACTTGGGGAAACTGTTATGTTCAATCTGAATTAACTTTAGGCTTCAAAATTTCACCAGTCTCTGGGGACGTTGTCGCTTATTTTAAATTGGGCGTTGTCAGCAACAATACATTTTAATCCTACATTAGTTCCACATCCTTTATTCCTTCAATCATTAGTACACCCCAGGTTCTAAATATGTCTCACTAAATTTCTAGCTATTTGTGAGGGCCTTTATGTGAAAGGTGTCCAAGTGTGCAATTGCCATTATATGATTTGTCCATTCTTTTTCCTTCAATATTTCCTTCAATATTTTCAGTATTATATTGTTTTGCCAATATGTATTTGATACATACCAGCAAGTATGTTCCTATATGATGCCTGGACCTAGTTCATGGGATAGCAAGGTTTAAGATTTGTTCTCAGTATGAGCCGTAAATGACTTTACCCTGTGTAGTTGGAGGAAGAACATTTAGCTATGAGTTTTGGTGTACCAGGTGACACTCCTTTCCTATTTTACTAATTATTGGAGACGAAACTGACATTCTGCTGATTAAAATACCCAAGTATTTTTTCAAAGTAATGAAAAGAAGAAAATTTTCAACAAGTAGCAAAATTTGACAGTAGGTGATACTTTAGTATTATATTGTTTATCTTAGACTATCCAACTATCCAGAGGGAAAAGCTTTTATTACATGAACTATGTGAAGAGATGTTCAAAATACTCCTTTTGGCATGGTCTTAAAACTTGCTGGTTATATGCAATTCACATCTGACTACACATAACATAGCTATTAAGCATCTCCCAGATACAATTTGGTTCAGCATGTCTCCACATAGAGCAGAAAAAAGTGCAAACCTTATTTAAAAAGTCTTTTCTCTCTTTTTCACTGATATTAAATGTATTCACTTGCCTGGATTACATTAAATGTTTAGCTTGTTATAGAATATAGAAGACTTTTCAGAATATTGTTAGAATTTTAATTTGGTTTAATAGAGCAATGGTTTCTTCCCCAGTGATTACATAGTAAGTTTTTAAGTGGCATATGTCATATTAAAACTAAGAACTATTCCAGGAAAAAAAAAAAAAAAAAAAAAAAAAAAAAAAAAAAAAGAAGGAATGGGCATAAAATAGTGAAATAACCATTAAAAAAAAAAAATCATATTTTGGCAAACTCAAAGGACTGGTAAAATTGGTGAACTGATGAAATTGTGAGGTAAGATATAATTAACAATACTTGCAAGGAAATAAATGTGTTTCTTTAGATTTTGAAAGTAAATTTAAATTTAATGTTAAATATTTAAATTTAATCTTAAATATTTAAACTTAATGTTAAATATTTAAAATTAGATATTTAAGTTTTAAAGAAAATTAAAGATAAATTTCGACTTCCTAAGTGTATTTTTTCCATAACGTATATATGTATGTTATGTTATGACTTCTGAATTTTAGAAATTAGAAGAATTTAGAATTTAGAAGAACCTTTTAGAAAAGGTTCTTCTGGTAGTATTGCATATTTGGTTATGTGATGGATGTCATTAATACAATAATCAGTGTGTAAACATCCACTAGACACAAGAATAAAACATAAAAAAAAAAATCTCAAACATAGGATTTCCAATAACAGACTTGACAAACATCTGTCAAAGATTGTTTAGGTTTATTTTTCTATCTCCGCTGGAGGTTTGGACTAAGATGACCTATTAAAATTCCTTCAGCTTTTATTGCCGCAGCTTCAGGTGTTTATTGTCATAATTAAATATAATATTTAATTTCACGAGCTGCTGATTCTCTCTTTTCATCCAGTTTTCTTCTTTTCTATGAAGTCTGTCACAAGTATCTTACTGATCTGCCAGGTTTTTCATGACTGATTTTAAGGTTAAAAAAAGAAAAAAAGATAAAAGAGGAGGAAAAAAGGGGAAAAGATATGGAGCAATTTTCTGTGATCTCTTCCAAGGTGGAGTAGGTGGTTAGTTTAACACGACCACCTGAAAGTATATATTTTTTTCACAGCATACACGACGTCATTTAGCTTCCAATTGCGACAGGACAGGTGGACTTTACTGTGGGCGTCTCAGGAGAAAAATTCAAGAGGTTAACCTTTTGATAATATTTTTAGCCTTCTGATTATTAGCAGCAACATGGTATGTATTGAGAACTTCATTCTGAACTATTCATAGACTCATTAGGTTGAAGGGGACCCCTGAAAATCATCTAGTTCAAGCACACAACAAAAGCAGATCTAACTAAGTTGGGTCACAGCACCTTTTCTAGTTGAGTTCTGAGTATGTCCAAGGATGGAGATTCCACTCAGCCTGTCTGGGTAACTTGCTCCGATTTTGGCCTCCCTCATGGTGGAAAATGAAATAAAATAATAAAAATAAAATAATAAATAATAATAATAATAATAATATAATCCTTGTATCTAACTGGAATATAATGTGTTGCAACTTGTCTTCAGTCTCTTGTTGTTTAACACTTCCAAGATGAGTCTCTTTTTGTCTTTTCTATACTCCCATTAGATAGTTATAGAGAGCAATAAGATCTCTTCCTTAACAGTCTCTTCTTCAGGCTAAACAAACCCAATTTTCTCAGACTCTCCTTGTACATCATGTGCCTCTAACAATATTGGAGGCCCTCCACTGGACTTTCCAGAGAATGTCAGTATCTTCTTATACTGAGAAGCCCAAAAGGATGCAGTCTCAGGAGTGTCAAATAGAGGGGAATAATTACTTCCCTTGACTTGCTGATTAAATTCTTCCTAATACAGCCTAGTGTGTTAGCACATACAAGTGCTAATTTGGCCACCTTTTTCATGAGAGCACACTGTTGACTTACATTGAAATTGTTATTGACCAGGACTCTCAGGTTCGATAGTCCAGTTCTGCTTTCTGTCCAGTCTGTGCCTAGCCTATTGCATAGGATTATTCCATCCCAGATGAGGGACTTTTAATTGGTCTTTGTTGCATTTCATGAGGTTTCGGTCAGCCTATTTTTCCAGACTAAATCTCTCTGAATAGTGGTTCAGTAGTGGGTTTACGTGGCAAGTATATTGACACTTCCCCAGTTTGATGTCTTCTGTGAATTTGCTGAGAATGCACTCTGTTCTGTCATCTAGATAATTACTAAAGAAATACTGACCCTGGAGAGATGCCCATTGTTACAAGCCACCAATGGGATTTATTACCATTGGTGACAATCCTTTGGCTTTGTAATCCAGAAAAAAAATTCACTCACTTATCCAGCCTATATTTTACTCCTTTGGCTATAAAGGATACTGCGTTGAAGGCCTTGCTGTAGTCAGGATACACAGAAGATGCTGTTCTCACCTTATTTGAAGATCCGGTCATTTCATCATAGAGAGCTATTACCTCAGTGAATAATGATGTATCCTTGATAAATCCATGCTGGCTGTTCCCTATCACCTTTTTATACTTCATGTGTTTGGGCATGGCTTCAAGGAGCTTTTGCTACATAACCTTCCTAGGGACTTAGGTGAGGCCAACTGGCTATAGTTTTCTGGATCCTTTTTCTTCCTCTTACTGATGGTGGATGTGACATTTCATCCAGTCATCTGGGATTTCCTCTGCTTACCTAAACCTTTCAAAAATGATGAGTGAGGCCTCTCAGTCTATACTGGGTTTATCTGGAAAGGTTTTGGTTGCAGGGGGGCTGCAGGGGTGTCCTCTGTGAGCAGATCCCAGCCCTGTGTCAGATCAGAGCCAGCTCCAGCCAGCTCCAAAAGGGACTAGCCACTGGCCACTGCCAGCTGAGCCAGGCAGCCACGGCGGAGCAAATCTCCACACTGCAGCCCATGGAGGAACCCATGGTGGAGCAGGTGGATTTGGCCTGGAGGAGGTTGTGGCCCGTGGTGATGAGCCCGTGCAGGAACAGGAGGTCTGGCAGGAGCTGCTGCCCATGGGGGACCCATGTTGGAGCAGTCCATTCTTGAAGGATGGACCCCATGGTACAAAACCATACTGAAGCAGTTCTTGAAGAGCTGCAATGTATAGGAAGCCCACATAAGGGTCAGTTTGAGAAGGATGGCATTCTGTGGGAAGGACCCCATCCTGGAGCAGGGGAAGGGAGTGACTGTGAAGGAGCAGCAGATGATGAAGTGTTGCGGACGGACCACAACCCCCATTCCCCATTCCCCTTCACCACTCAGGGGGAGGACATAGAAGGTGTTTTTAGGTTGCTTTTAGTTTCTCACTGCTCTAGGCTGTTTAGCAATAATTTATATTAATCTCTTTATGTTGAGTGTGTTTTGCCCATGACAGTAATTGGTGAGTAATCTCCTTGTCTTCATCTCAACCATTGATTCCTTTTCCATCATATTTCCCCCCCCTCCCCCCTCCTTTGTGGAGGGAGAATGAGAGAGTGTAGTGAAGCTTAGCTTAGCTATTCATTGGTATGAAACCACCACACAGTGACGGGAGTCGACTTTCTTAGTACTCCTGCATCCCACCTGGTCTTATTTCCTTAAAAGCTCCCTGATAGTATCTTCTCTTGTGGAAGTTGCTTCACTCCCTGTCTCTGGTATAAGGCTTCTGGCAGGCCTGAAGGCAAGCCTTAGGATTAAAACTGAGGCAAAAAAAACAATTATGTACCTTGGCCTTAAAGATCATCCAGCTCTCCTGGGCTCTCCTTTTGCCCTCCATGGCACTGAGATCCAATTACCATGAGATCCTGTCAAGTAGACCACTGAAAACTCAAGATCTGCTCTCAAGCTTAGGCTTTCTCCCACAGTTTGTCATGCTGTCTTCTCTCAGGATTTTAAGCTCCTCTTTTTCATGGTTGCTGTAACCAAGACCACTCCAGTTCTTCACATCCCGGACCTTTTTTTTATTTGTGAAGTCAGTGCAAGAGAACATCATCTCTGGACTGTTCATCAGTCATCTGTATCAAGAAATTGTCTTCAACACAAGTGTTTGGATTGTTTGCAACCACATATGTTGTCCTCCCAGCAGATTTCAGAGGGGTTAAAGTCTCTCATGAGTAAGGCTTCCTCCAGCTGTCCAAAGATGCTTCCATCTGCTTTCTTGATCAAATAGAGGATGCCCGTCCTCTAATACTAGTTTAATTAATAATATATGCTAACCTACTCTATATATTTCACAGAGTTCTACAGAAACTTTAAAGAGAACATGCTAGTCAAAAATTTCTATGGCATGTCCAGTTACTATTGATGATGCAAAAAGTTTGCATGAAGGTATGTTCATAAAAATGGATTTTTTGCTAGAAAGGATTGTTGATAGGTGTATTGTGTGAGACAAGTGCTTTTGTGTCAGATAGGTGTATTGTGAGACAAGTGCTTTTGTGCCAGCTGGGAGGAAAAAAATATATATATATATTTTAAAATCTTATTTGGACAATTGGTTACAGAGATCTGCCTTTCCTGCTCAGATGTATCCCTCTATGAGACTCAAAGATGGCTTGGTGGGTTAAAGATTGCTTTCTGCATTAAATGCTGCCATAGAGGAAAAGAAGCTAGGATAGTGGCCTCCACAAATGATTTTATAGATTTTGAAGATAGCTGAAGATTTTTTCTCTTTCCCATGAGGAAAACTAATGTTTTCCTTTCAAGAGAACCCCCACAAATCCAGAAATCTGGTTTTCTTTTGTATTTGCACAATATATTTTTGTTCTTCTCAGTCTATAATGCTGTATCCTCAGATTGCTAACGTGCTTCAACAAAGTCTTCTGTTTAGTGTCTCCATTCCTGCCAGTCACCTCATCAGTTTTATTCTCATCATAATCTGTGTTTTCTCCATGTTGGCTAATATTTTGTCTTTCTAAATTATCACATAGTTTTACTGACGTTTGGAACAGCTGTTCTATAGATAACCCTAGCTTATGTTATTCTAGTTACCTAAGTATCCTGCTACCACCAAAAGTCAGATCCATGTATTTCATTTGATATGTAAATCACATTTAACCAAGGAGGCATTCTCCAGAGTAGATGAAGTTTTCAATGTGATGAAATATTTGAAATAAAAAGGAAAATTCTTCTCTGGTAAAATACTGGTATATAATTTGCAATTAACATGTACCTCAGTAATAGTAAGTTTTTCCAGCCACGCATTATGTTCCTGATATAAACGTATAAGATACCAGGCTTTTTAATGACAATTTTTGGACAAAAATGAAAGATTACTGTTTCTGAGATTACAAGGAAGTTTAAAAAACTGCTGTCCTGTGAAGACTTTCATAGCAGACACACTTCATAAACAATTCATGTGCCATGTCAAAAAACACATCTCACCACAGTCCTGTTTAATAAGGTGGCAGTATTGCATTTTGTAGTATTGTACATGAAGTTTGCTATTGTATATAAAATGTCCATTATTGGAACAATGAACAAGTGTAGTGATGAAAGCACACCATTTTTGATTATCTCTTACATTTCCACACAAAAATTTTAACCTCTATATTAAACAACATGGATTACCAGGTACAGTTTCCCTCTGAAAAGTTCTTCTGCACATTGTAGACATGAATATTGTCTATTTGGAATAGGTGTGAGAAGGTGATTTTATCAGATGTCATTTAAAACAATGATCCTGAGACTGCTAATGCCAAATTAATCAAAAAGCCAATATGACACAATTCCTCAATAATTCAGCTGTAACACAAAACAAAGATTTATTTTAAAACAAGACTACTTGCTCAAGCTTAAGTTCTAAGAAACCTGCCACTTTAAAAATGGTAGAAGAAGTCATGTATTAAAATTCTCAGGTCATAAAAATGGGTCATATGACCTGCAAGGAAAACCAGTGTCTCTTCAAGAGTACTAGTAAGTTTTGAACAGCCTTAAAAATGCAATAAGAAAGGCTTCTCTGTACCTTAAGTTGTGCAACCACGTGGCAACATATAGTTTAAAAAGTTTTTAAACTGCCAGAGTTAATAAAATTCTACTAATTTATTATCTGTTTCCTTAGATGTGTTTGGAAGTGCATGCTCTCTGAGTTTGATTTTCTCCACTCAGTTCTGTGGTATATGTCACTAAATTGCAAAAAGACTTATGCTTCTATCAAGAAGCATACTTATATTTCTGTACTTAATGTGAAATAAATGTTTCTATTTACTAAAAAAACACAAATGCATGACCTCATATTCTAATATCTATCTTTTTTTTCTGTCTTGTTTACTTTTTTTTCATAAAATGTAAACTTACATTTCATTTGTAGTGCTTTAGTATTCTTTTTCACAGATAACATTGTTTTCCAGCTTCCTCTCTCTCTCTCACTCTGCCTCATTTTTCATTTTTTTCCCCCATTCAGTTCAAGACAGCATGTTTCCCCACTCTATATTGAAAGTATAAAGTCAGTTCTGAAAACTTATGCCACTCCTTAAGTAGTCAGTTCCTCAGTGGGTGTTCCTGTCTTTCTTCAAAATGACTACTTTTGCTGACTTGCAGAACTGCAAATGTAGACTAAATGTCTACCAGAGCAGTAGATCCTAATTCTAGGCTCTGATTTTCTGTATGCTTTCATTTGTAGTGCTTGTGGCAATGGTTATTTATTCCAGTTAGAAATTTAGTTCAGGAAAATAAACTGTTTTCAGTATGCTATAAAACAAGTCTGCAGATGGAAACTTAAATATATTCTGAGTACAGATTCTTAGCTTTTACAGCGTGCTGTAGATTAACATTTTCCGTTTATACAGTTTGCTTTCTTTTAGCTAACATTTAGTATAAGGAAATATTTTCCAAAGAACTGATTAAAACTTTAGAAAACTTTGAAAAATACGAGATATAGGCACTTAATTCACTTTTGTATCTCTTTCAACTTTTCAGATTCTTTTAATAGTACTCTTCTAAATAATTATATGAGCAGAGAAGCTCTAAGTGTACATTTGTGTTATTAACGTCCTTTGATAGAGCTCTGGTTTTCATTTCCACCAGGCACTGCTTGTAAAATCAATGGCAAAGACAGTCCACCAAGCTTACATGGAGTTTATTCATTTTCAAAGTATGCACACAAAAATCACAGTTAACTAAAAAAGAACGGTTTTGCAGTTGAGATAACTTTAAAATGATATTGTTTTGATACAGTGAAATATGCTGTATGATAGTGCTATTCCCCACTAATATGCAATTCATGGAGCAAAGGAAAAAGTGCAGCAGAAAAACAAAAGAAACTTTCAAACCTCAACAAGAAGCAAACCTATTTAATATACAACATCATTTCTTACAGTAATTTCCAGAATATTTTAGATATAGTATTTTATTTTATTTTATTGATTCTGTAACATATTATTGCAATAATCTGCACTCTCTCTCTCTCTTAATTTTAAAAAAGAGCTTTCCCAGTTTGCAGTATCTGAGTTGGACTCCCTGCAAAAAAAAATCACAGACAAAGGTTTACGGTACCTGGGCTGTGGAACAGGATGTCACAAGCTCATCTGTTTGGACCTTTCAGGTTGCATTCAGGTTTGTACTTCACGTCTTTCTTTCATTCTGTGAAGAAGAGAATCCTTTATATGACTGGCTGCATCCTGCATTCATGGTATACTGAAGCAGAACAAGCACTGCAGCAGACTTCCAGGGTTTTGAATTACATGACTACAGCTGTTTAAATTTTACTGAGGAATAATAGCACTATAGGTTTGGATCATGTCCAACAAAGTGTCAGATCCACAAACAGCTAGTACTTACTGCATAATGAGAACAAGGCTTGCTTTTTGTAGCCATAAATAGACTAATTCTATGTTATGATTAGTTAGGATTTTAAATCTGGAGGTTTGAAAATGCAGTTTTTACGAAGGTATCAAGAAATAAAAGCCACTCTGCATTGGAAAAATAGAAATTTGCACTTGATTTCCTAAAAAGGGAATTAATTCAAAAGTGGACTTCTGTTGCTATTTTATAATTATTTAAAATATAGATTGAAGTAATGTCTATAACTAAAAATATGTTTATTATTGTTATTATTATTTTAGTCTCCAATTAGAATTCTAAAAATGCCCAAGATTTTAACATCTGGTACTATTTTAGAAACTTTCAAATGTGTTTTATATCTTGAAATGTGCTACAAAAGTATATGTAATACTAAATGGTAAGGTAATAAAAGTCTGCCAGTGTGTTAATAAAGACTCCTAAGTATATCTCTGCATACACTGAGAGGATTCTCCAAACAAAAAAATACATGCAAAATTGTAAAGAAATTAGGGTAATGGAGTACTGGTTTAGCTTCCCATTTCACAAAAGCTTTCCAGAACCAAGGATGAAAACAGATATGACAAGTCTTGTTCTTACTCTTCTTGCTCTGTGTCTGTCTCTTGTTTCTGACAATCATGCTGAGACTATGGTAAGTATTGTGCAGTGATAACATGAAATTTGAGATAAGGGCTGAGGTTAGAGGACAGTTAAGAGCTATCTACCTCTGAGTTACGTCTTCAAAATACCAATAATTGGTTATTTATTCCAAAAGCGAAATGCCTGCTTGTTCAGAAGTGTAATCATGAAGTGTAAGGATCTGCCTCTAGAAAGCATGACCTAACTGCAGTCAAAGAGTGAGTGATCATCATCAAACTAGGAAAACCACGGTCTTCCCCTTTCCAGTGGAATGAAGTGGATTTGCTCACCAGTATTTGAGAGCTCTGAAAGGCATTCCACAGCTTCCTCCATTTTGGGTTTCCCCCTGATTCTGGAACAGTGTTTAATGATCATAACTGAACACTTAAGTAAACAGTTAAAACCAAGAAGAGCATCAAATTGCATCACTGGTGCAGAAAGCATTTTAATAGGACTTTTTTTTTTTTTTTTTTCCCTCTCATTGGATGAATTAAACCAAAGGGAACTTCTGTATGTATGGCTAACATTTCAGAATTAGAAAAATGTAGTGCAAGTATAGTGTAAGCATATAAATTATGCTAAATAGTATTCTATAGACCAGAATATACATTCTGTGGAACCCTGATTTTTGTTGTTGTTATTGTTGTTTTTTTTTTTTTCCTTCATTTTTTCATTTTTTTCCCTTCATTTTAACATTACTGCTACTGTAATATAACATTATTACTACTGTAGAGCTTGAACATCTATTTAGAAAGCCCATCTGTAAAATGGGTGATTATGCTAATGGTTTTACAGGCAGCAACTTGCAGACCAGAACATTTTAAAAACTCATTAAAACCTAGGTGGGCAGAAAAGTGGAAATTAAGCACACATCTTCTACTCTGTTTTCATAAAACAAAACTATTTCTTATGGCTGAACATTATGTTCTTGGTAAGAATATAAGATGAATTGTAGCTTTGGCTTTTTTGTATAACATTTCAGAAATTAATGTTGTGGCATTATGGCATGGATGGTAAATACTTGTTGAATAATTTCATGTTATTCGTATAAAAAATAGGGATTTCCTTGTGTCCTCTTCAAAAGGTGTCCTAGTACATCATCGACAATCTCAAAGAAGTACTGAAAAATCCTGATTTGTTTGTCCTGCTTCTGAAGCTGAATGCTGGAGATGGAATATTTTCTGCTATTAAGACAACAAAACTGAAAAAATAAAGAATATATAGGAATAGCATGTCATTTACATTAGTATACAACTAGAAAAGTTTGGTGAGAAGTGTTTTCAGTTAAATTAGAAAGATGGAGATTTTCAAAGAAATCGACCTTTTTCTTGATGCCAAGATCTATGGCTTACTGATTTCCAGATGAACTATTCTGGTGCAAAATATTAGAGAGCAGTCTATCAATTGCTGAAGTTAACAACAGCTGGATAAGAGATCATAAGGCACTGGGGAAAAATAAATTTGACCCTTTCATTTCTTGACGTGTTGCAGTGCTTGTGGGTATGTCAGAGAAGCTGTTGGCAGACATATAGGCTTCACGAGTTTTCACCATCTGAGTTCCTCCTGCTCTGAATTCCTTGGGAGAATTCTCATTTTGGCAGCTGCTGTCAAATTCTGGCACCTTCAGACATAACAAGCAGAAAAAGGGACCAGCACTTGAGAAGAAAATCTGAGCTGTTTATTAATTATCAAAGAAGAAAACTCATTGTTTATATTTCTCGATTACAAACTTGTGTAACCATAGGATATGGTACACATGCATTTTTCTGTATTTTTAGAAATGTGATAGTTCAAGAATATGTTAATATACGCTTTTTTGGACAGTGGAATATTAAAAGAAAAATAACGTGGAGGTAAGCCATCAGTGCAATAAGCCAAACATCTGAAAGTATGTCACAATTTATTTTATCATTCTTGGCAAATTTGGAAAAAAAAAAATTATAGTCCGTTGCACACCACAAGAGTACTTCCACAATGCGGAACACTTATTTTCAAGTTTCTGTATTGACAATGTGCTGTTTGACAATACTGGAATCAGAAAATGCTTCTTAAAAATCACTTCTGTGCTGCAGAGTGTTCTCTCTTGCAGGGTGGATTCCACAGAAACAATCTGTTGGGGGGGGCGGGGGGGGAGGGTGGTGGTGAAAGAAAGAATTTAAAGCAGTAGTGTATGCGATAAGAAATAAGCCAAAAACTGAATCCAAAATCTGTTTTCCCATTCTTTGGAATTAAGAAATTATGTAAAAAGATGGAATGAATTCTGATATTCTTAAAAACATTTAATCATTTCACTACATTTTTAAAATCTGTGAGGACAGATCTTGTGGTTTATTCCATGTTTTTTTTGGTATAGTTTCATTTTAGATATCAGCATATTAGCATACAGTTAAGAAAAGAACAATAAACCACTCATTTACATATCAGACTGAGAACTCCTCACAGACAGGGATTTATGTTTTATATTGGATCATTGTATTGACTTCTGATCTAGCACATGAAAAAAAAAAAAAATGTAAAAACCCATCTTACTGAGTCATGCAGAAAAAGTTTGTTTTGCAAAATTTTATAGCATCTTATAATAAATTTCAAAACATCCTCCCTCACAGTTCATTTGAAGAAAGAGGTTAAAGAGGAGCTTTATTTATCCAAAGCAAAGAATACAGTATTAAATTCTGTATGTGTCCTAATGGTGATTCTCTGGTGAGAATTCCAACAACATTGAAACTCCAAGTGAGTTGAGAAAGCAATTATTTCACTAAAATGTGCATGAAATGTTGTATTCCTACACCTTATCTCCAAGAGTGTCTTAAGTTTCATTGATAATCAACAGGGGCTTTGGTAAAGAAATTCAATATTAAGATGTTATTGTTATTGGAATAAATTAAAATAAGGCAAATACCTACAATATTGCAACAGCATCTTAATGTTCACTAACTTAATTGAATCTTATCTGAATGCACAAAATCCGTTATCCAGCTTTAATTTAAAAAGTAGTTTAAGTGAAAAAAAAAATGAAACAATCAGTACAAGGGTATTATTATCTGCTTCAGCATAATTGTTTTTGGCTTACATGGAGGAAAACACTAAATTGCTGCTATTTGTGGTATCAAATTGCTATGTTAAGCAAACAGTGTCTTTCCAGACAAAGAGATGAAAAATTCTTTAGACTACAGTTAATATTTTGCAATCATTACTGAATTTCAGAAACAGATGTGCTACTTCTGTCCCTAAACGTTGTTGAGTTTGATCTGATTACCTGCTATGTGCTGTCTATCCTTTTCAGAACGGGAATTCCACTTAACTTTAGGCACCTTACTGAAGGAAAATTACCTTAATTTGTCTATATAACATTTAGAATACCTCACAAGAGAAATATTTTCTGATATCCATAAAAAGCATACACACACTTTTCTCTCCTTTATGTATTTAGGAGAAAGTATCAACACAACACACCATTTCAGATATTTTAAGCTAGACCTTCTTATTCTTATCATTGAGAAACTTGCTGTTACGATTTTTTGAAGCTTTGGCTTGTTTCCTCAATGTTTCTTCTAGAATCATTTTTTCATCCTACTGAAGCCTCTGATGGTCAAGTCATATCCAGAGACCTTCATGCGAGATTACTACTATCCTGGTATGAGGTCCATGTCTGACCACTGCAGGACTTGACATCTCTTGTAACCCTGTATATTGGAGAACTGGGAATTCAAACTCCAGGACTACTTGTTGGAAATGGACTCTTCTCAGATTATTTTATTTCCCTGTCTGATGATATATACTTAATAGCTGAGTCATTAATAGACCAGGTTCTTATACCACTTAAGACCATTTTTCTATTATTTGACGGTCTGTTTAGAAGTCATATCTTGCCCCTGCACAGGTCTGCCCCCTCCACTCCTAAAATGTTGCTCTCTTACTTTCTTCAGCTATTTCTTGAAATATAGCTGTTTTCAGAGCAGCTGCTCCTTGACAGACTTGGCCTTGAATACAAGCAGCTGACAGAGGGTAGTTGATGGGATTTGTATCACCACGTGTTGCCTGCAGACTGTTACAGACCACTGTAGGAAAAATATTGATGCTCCAATTGCATCCCAGTACTAAGAGTATCACTTGAGTCACACTGTATTCCACCTGTGTGGACATGAGACCTGCACAAATGCTTCAGGCCTGAGAACACATAAAGAGCAAGCCAATCTTGCTGTAAGTTAAAAGATGGGACATTATGCCAGAAAAGAAAGGGCAGTCTGCCTTGACTGTAACTTAAAGAGTCAGTTAAGGAAACACAAACAAACAAGCAAACAAAAACACCAAACCTCAGACACAAAAGGAACCAAAATGTTAAGTTTGCAAAAACAAAAGGAGGTGGAAACCCAGTGCATTAAACTCCTTGCTCAAAGCTGGAGTGGAAGCAAAGCAGGTTTGACCCTTGCTTACAATGACAATTAGTTGTAGGGAGCAGTCAAATGTGCTACAGAGGGTAGAGGTTGCAAGTGCAAGAACTGGAACCATTTTCTAGTGCAATGCCACCATACTGTAGTGTGATGTATCAGTAGCTACTGCTTTGCTTCTGGCTTTCTTTTCTGTGACTACTTCCTGTCTGCTAAAGGTGTCCGCTGTCAGAGAACACATATACCCTAAGCAAACCCAGTGCTTTACACTGTTGCTCCCCTTAACTTGGCAAATCAGGCTTCTGCAGCATTTGGAGTCCCTCCCAGTACACTTCATCTTTGAAGTTTCCTCCTTTTGTATTCATGTCCCCATAAGCCTTACTGGGTACCTAATTGTACATGGCAGACTGTTTTTTGTTTTTGTTTTTGTTTTGTATGTTTTCCAAGTGATTTTTTTTGTGTATTACAAGGCTAGAGGATGAGCTGCACAAGATTCTTATTTGTTATAACTCTTCAAGCAAAACACCTTCAACTTCTACAGTAAAGTAGCATTACTTGACATTTTAATATTAACTGGTACTGACAATCTGTTTTGCCACATCCTTTTATTACTGCTAGGATATCCTCCCAATTTCAATACTCTAGGAAATAGATTACTACATGTGAATATCAAGGGAAAACCATTTCACGTGTGGTTCACATCTATGTCATCTGTAGAACATGTTGCTAGGGGGAAACTGTCCTGTCCTTTACACAGGATTTATATGTTAAAGGAGCTACTTTGTATGCCCAAGACTGAGCTGCCCAAAGATAATAAATATATGGAGAATTCCAGTTATTTATATAGTTCTCATGGTTTAGAAGTTACTGTTAGAATGGGTTATAACTATTTATTCAAAATTCTAACATTCAGTACTGTATGCAGACTGTTTGCTGATCCTTTGTTATATGACAGCATAGATATATGAGTATTTTATTTCACCATTTTCCCTTCAAAGGCTCTGGTTTAAAAATGTCGACAGATGTCTGTTTTGTTTCTTGACTCTCCACAGCTTTCTGATCCAACTTTTAAAGCCCTTCTGAATGTAAACTCGTTAAGGTCAGGATTGAAGGTTAGTATAATGTTTCACAAAATTATTAGAATGGTTTTGAAAATAATAAACAT
This sequence comes from Nettapus auritus, assembly GCA_011076525.1. Taxonomy (NCBI): domain Eukaryota; kingdom Metazoa; phylum Chordata; class Aves; order Anseriformes; family Anatidae; genus Nettapus; species Nettapus auritus. The sequence continues at coordinate 12,833,598 of CM021765.1, read as the reverse complement.
AATTTGGGATCAGTAAGAATGTGTCAACTGATTTTACTGGGTATTTGGATGCATGCCCCTGATGTATGTCAGATGTGTAACTTACATCTTTATATATTTCAATGGGAAATGACCAAATTACTGATTTGAGTCTCAAGCTGATAAGTAAATGCTGCCCATACATCAGGCTTATTCATATTGCTCGTTGCCAGATGACAGATGTTGGTTTTAAGATGATTTCACAACCAAAGTATATTTATGTCCTGAATGTAGCAGACTGCTTATGGTACTATATCACACCCATTTTTCTGTAAAACATTCTAAAATAATTTTAGTAAAGTTAATTATGCTCATCATAAGTCCTATTAGCATGTCTTTCAGTTTTAAAAATAAATTCTTGCCATATTAATACATATATATTAACATTTTTAAAAAGTTATACAAGTAGTTCTTTTTTCCTGTACCATGTTTTCAAAAAACCATTCATTATTACTCCAGTTCAAACAAAATAATCAACAGTAGGAGTAAAGTTAGTTAAAAGTTATGGCATATTTTAGTGCTGGAATAGGGCTTCGAAGAATATGAAAATGATAACCAAAGACAATGCAAGAACTAGAGCTGTCTTAAAATTCGACTATTGTTTACTTTTGTGAATACTTTTTTATTCTTTTTTTTTGTACAATTACAAAGACGACATAGTATGTTATGTTGTAGAGGAAGGGTTTATTTGGTGTGAAGACTATTTTCCATTTCAGAAGTGTCATGCATCAGTAGAAAAAAGAGCAAAGAAAGAGCTTCCAAAGTTGCACTCTTGGTCCCAGTTTTCACAGATTCACAGAAAAGTCTAGGTTGGAAGAGACCTACAAGATCACTGAGTCCAACCACTGACCTAACACTAACAAATCTTCCACTAAACCATATCCCTAAGCTCTACATCTAAACGTCTTTTAAAGACCTCCAGGGATGGTGACTCCACCACTTCCCTGGGCAGCCTATTCCAGTGCCTAACAACCCGTTCAGTAAAGAAGTTCTTCCTAATATCCAACCTAAACCTTCCCTGGCGCAACTTTAGCCCATTCCTCCTCGTCCTGTCACCAAGCACGTGGGAGAAAAGACCAACTGCCACCTCGCTACAGCCTCCTTTCAGGTACCTGTAGAGTGCAATAAGGTCACCCCTGAGCCTCCTCTTCTCCAGGCTAAATAGTCCCAGCTCCCTCAGCCGCTCCTTGTAAGCCTTGTTCTCCAGACCCTTCACCAGCTTTGTAGCCCTTCTCTGGACTCGCCCAAGCATGTTGTGGCATGGTAATGGTGTCAAGGGTGGGTGGGAAAAGGAAAGGCAAAATCTACATGTATTTCAAAATCAACAGACCTATAAAATAATACAAAGAAGCTGGAACTGCTGCTTCTCATAACATTTCTGACATCATGTTAAGTTTTAGGGATTCTGCTTTAATATGTATCTAAATACTTTTTGTGCCTGCTGATGCTGTGATGATAACATTGCGTGCACAGATGCACTGAGAAGTGCTGGAGTAATACCATGACATCATGTTGGTAATTCAGTTGTGCAGATGGGACAGCTGCCTGAGTTTTCTGGATTAACATTTAGAAGGCTGGATTTTCCAGCCTGTTGGCCAGATGGTTTCTTGGGCTGTGAGTGTGTTTGTACATGTGTCTACTACCTCTAACACTAAAGCATTGCTGTATTACATTAACAAAACTTTTAAAGCAATTATAAAGCTATTGTAAAGCTATGTATTTTGTTTTACTTACTTTTGCAGACATTTGTAAAAGTTTCAGCATTACTAGTGTTATGGATTGTAACAAATCAAAACTTTGTAAAGAGTATTTTTAAGAAAATAAATATGAAACTACCAAAGGGGAACTCTTAATGTTTTTTTCTCTTATTTGGAGAGTATTTTCATATAAAAATTCACTCTGAATTAGAAACATTTAGGATTTATGACAGAAATCAAGGGAAGCACCATACTGGTAACAGGATCTTAAGAACAGATTTTGAAATGTTAATTTATAGGATGTTGAAACTCTTTATCAGTTTCCTTTTTTCACTGACATTTTACCTTAGTCTGAATGTCTAACTTTTTCTAACTTTAGAGTCATATGGATTTATTTTTATTTTTATTTATTTATTTTTTTTGAGAAACGAATGGGACAGAAAGAGCAAATCTAACAATTCAGAATGCTTACAATCATAGGAAGTGTTTGACTACATATGAAAAATGAAGAAAGAAACAGGTCATGATTATTAAAATTAAGATCAATAGATATGAGTAAAAAGTTGTCTAAAAGTTGACACAGGCAATGAAGTAATTCACACCCTTGCCATATTTTCCCCACTTATGTTTGTTATGTTCATGTATGATAATCTACATGAAGCAGTGTGTGATCTGTTTTCATATGATCCATCAGATGACTGAAGAAACTTAGTATGTGTGTTCACTGCACAATTATTTCAGTAGTACTATTCTTACCTGCTGTTTTGTTGTTGTTGTTGTTTGTTTGTTTGTTTTTTGTTTGTTTTTTGTTTGTTTGTTTTTTTAGGTCTTTGGGATTTGTAGTGATTGCTTGTTCTGCAACAAACTGTACAAGCCAAAATATGATTCTGTCCTGGAGAAATATAGGATAGCTTTTTGGTCCATCAAGGAACACAGAAGAAATCTTGAACTTTAGCAGGAACCTAGCCTGCCACAGTTCATGAAGTGTTTGGACAACACTCTCAGACACATGGTCTGATTTTTGGGTGGTCCTTTGGGGATCCAGGAGTTGGACTCGATGATCCTTGTGGGTCCCTTCCAACTCAGGATATTCCATGATTCTCTGAAATATTGTGAACTAATTGGAAAGATAATTGTACAAGTAATGTTAAAAGTGTCAAAGACATGAGCTGTATTGAACACTTACCCAAGTTGTAGTCAACCCTCCAAGGCTCCCAGGTTGGCTGAAAGATTTTCCATTTACCTAATCTTAATAACCTTTTAGTATATGGAGCATATGGAGCATATTTAGTATGTGGAGCAGATTATCTTGAGAGTCATCACGCAGCACTTGCGGGGCAAGCAGGCGATCAGGCCCAGTCAGCATGGGTTTATGAAGGGCAGGTCCTGCTTGACGAACCTGATCTCCTTCTATGACAAAGTGACACGCTGGGTGGATGAGGGAAAGGCTGTGGATGTGGTCTACCTTGACTTCAGCAAGGCTTTTGACACCGTGCCCCACAGCATTCTCCTCAGGAAACTGGCTGCTCTTGGCTTGGACTGGCGCACGCTTCGTTGGGTTAGAAACTGGCTGGATGGCCGGGCCCAAAGAGTCGTGGTAAATGGAGTCAAATCCAGTTGGAGGCCGGTCGCTAGTGGCGTTCCCCAGGGCTCGGTGCTGGGGCCGGTCCTCTTTAATATCTTCATCAATGATCTGGATGACGGCATTGAGTGCACCCTCAGTAAGTTTGCAGATGACACCAAGTTAGGTTCGTGTGTCGATCTGCTCGAGGGTAGGAAGACTCTGCAGGAGGATCTGGATAGGCTGCATCGATGGACTGAGGTCAACTGCATGAAGTTCAACAAGGCCAAGTGCCGGGTCCTCCACCTGGGGCGCAATAACCCCAAGCAGAGCTACAGGCTGGGAGATGAGTGGTTGGAGAGCTGCCAGGCAGAGAAGGACCTGGGAGTGATGGTTGATAGTCGGCTGAATATGAGCCAGCAGTGTGCTCAGGTGGCCATGAAGGCCAACAGCATCCTGGCCTGTATAAGAAACAGTGTGACCAGCAGGGCTAGAGAGGTGATTGTCCCCCTGTACTCGGCTCTGGTGAGGCCGCACCTCGAATACTGTGTTCAGTTTTGGGCCCCTCGCTACAAGAAGGACATGGAGGTGCTTGAGCGAGTCCAGAGAAGAGCGACGAAGCTGGTGAGGGGCCTGGAGAACAAGTCCTACGAGGAGCGGCTGAGGGAGCTGGGATTGTTCAGCCTGGAGAAAAGGAGGCTCAGGGGTGACCTTATCGCTCTCTACAGGTACCTCAAGGGAGGCTGTAGCGAGGTGGGGGTTGGTCTGTTCTCCCATGTGCCTGGTGACAGGACGAGGAGGAATGGGCTTAAGTTGCGCCAGGGGAATTTTAGGTTGGATCTTAGGAAGAACTTCTTTACCGAAAGGGTTGTTAGACATTGGAACGTGCTGCCCAGGGAAGTGGTGGAGTCACCATCCCTGGAGGTCTTTAAAAGACGGTTAGATGTAGAGCTTAGGGATATGGTTTAGTGGGGACTGTTAGTGTTAGGTCAGAGGTTGGACTAGATGATCTTGAGGTCTCTTCCAACCTAGAAATTCTGTGATTCTGTGATTCTGTGATATTCTGAGTTAGAGAGTTGTGTGTGTGACATCCAATTGATGAAGTTAAATAATTCCAGAAAGAATTGAAGTTAGTTCTTCAGTCAGTGCACATACACAGAATAGCTACTACATACATATACACATACTACCCCTGCATTTTGCCTCTGTGCTATAAGATCATTTCTCCTTTAAATAATTTTATTTATTTAAATCAATAAAGATATTAATACCAAATATTATATAAATAACAAATATTACTCTGAAATGTTTAAACAGGTTTTGATATCTAGATATGTTTTCTAAGCTCTGTCTTTTGAGATGCTTTCATATATGAGAGATGGAACTGATAGAAGTTCTGATGATCTCCAACAGAGTTTTCTCAGAAAGTTCTGGTTTTTAGCAGTTTAGCAGTTACAAAGAGTAGCATCTTCTAATCAAGCCATTAATTATTCTAACATTTTGGGGGCTTAAAAAGGTAGTTAAAAAAATCAATGTTCATTTCTGTTTATCTACAATATAGGCTGCTTAATTTAAATTAAATGTTGAATTGTGTAGAATGGGAAAAATGCATTCTATGAATATTAAGCAGATTTTTTTTTTCTCCAGGATTATTAGGCCAGAGGAAAAATGAAAAACTGGTATTTTTAAATATTGAATTTGTAAAAATTACATTTTCCTTTAAATAGATTTACGGTGAAAAATGTTAGCTCTAACAGAGACACAGATCTACACTCTCATCCAGAAAATAATTGCTAGTGAAAGAATTACTAACAAGGTATCTTCAAACTGTCAAGTTGCTAAGACTCTGGAAAGCAACATAGTAAGTGTGGAAGCCAGGTTAAACATAGCAGGCCTCCACATAAGATGTTCTTGGCAGGTCCTGCCTCGTTGGTAGGGTTAGAGCCAGTTCTAGCTGTTACTTTTACTTTTAGGGCAAACTCTTCACTGAACGCAGAAATCTAAGAGAAACATCATGATGAAAACTGTTACTATAAAGAATATTCACTCAGTTGCTGTTCAAGAATTCTGACCAAGAACCTTATTGTTTGGTTTTAACACAGAGTTTGTGCAAAAGTAATTAAAATACTTATATCCTTTACGGAGACCTAAAAATACAATACAATACAATGCAATACAATATGATACAATACAATATTAAGTCCAGTAAAGAAGGCTGGGAAATCCATGAAGATTTAATTTAATGTTGTTATTTTAAAAATCACAATATTATATCTGAATGAAATTTATAATTCCTAGAATTACAGTCCCACAGTGTTTCAACATAAATGTTTTCTTTCTCTTTGCTTGTCACAATTAGTCTTCTACAGTGCTGTATTGCTTCTTGCTCTAGTTTTCACATAGCCCAACCCTTGTCCTCGGCACTAATCCAAGATGTTCTGCTTACACTGCATTTTTAAGACATTCTGTTTCCTCCTTCCCACAAGACAGATAAACTCACTCGGAAATTGGCCATTTATCATTCCTGTAATTTCTGATCTGAATGCTAGTAAAAGCTAGAAAACTGGTATGGTTCTCACTGTTTGCTTTCTTTGAGTGTATGGCACTCATGCATTTTCCAATCTTATAATATTTAAACATTTAAAACATTAAATCTTAAATAGATCTTCTGATCTTAAAACATAATATGATTAAAAAAAGATCTTACATTCTGCTTTGTAAAAAGCTACTATTTGTATGCTAATAAAGAGAAATTGTAAATTTCATATTCTTTCTTGTAGCCTGCATGGCAGATCTCTTATTTTTGGTGTCTAGGTTTGTGAAATATGTAGAATATGCAACATAGATCTGCACTACACAAGAGACTTTTAGTTTTTCAAATGCTAACAAATTCATTCTACCCATCTAAATAGAGCAGAATTTACTGTAATAAGAATGATATATACTTAGGATGATATATAGTTAGGGGCAGGATAAGGGAGAAAAGATACAGCAGTCAGATTTTCTAACAGATTCAAGTCTTAGTGTTCATTATGATGCCAAAAATATTTATCTGATTTGCATCATTTTCAGCTGTTTTTAGGGCCAGTTTCCTGAGCACCGCCGAGCGGTTCCTGCAGTATTGCCTCACCATACCTGCTCTTCTTTAAAAAAAAAGTGAAACCTCATTTTCATTTCTCTTGTTTTCTCTTAGCAGGATATCAAAATTAGGGTTATGTTTCTCCTGTCCTCCTGATATGCTTCATGCAAGCATAAGCCATCATCCTTCCATTTAGGTTTTCCTTTAAAGAATATCAGTAAAATAATAACATGTGAATACATATCCAGTCTATATATAATTCTCTGTTGTATTCATCTTTTTACATTAATATTTCTTTCTTAATTCAAAGTTGATTTTCTTAATAACATATTTCTAAATCTCAAAAACTTTTTTATTTTTTTATTTTTTTTTAATAGTGGGAAGGACAGTTGTTCTATTTTTGTCATTCTTTTACTAGAAATGAGTTTCTTAGAGTTATGGACAAGTTAAAATGAGAGCAATTAAATGATTTGCCACCTTAATTACAGATTAAAAAATAAATAAAATGACAACAAACAACGCAATGACAATGCAAAAATGTATAATTCCTTGAAAAAAAATGCCTTTAAATTCTTTGAGAACCCTTATTTTTTCCATCTCTCATTGTTTTCCTTCATCTTTTGCTCTCACCCTGGAATAGGGACCATAGGTTTCTTGGTTTCAAATTGTGAGTATTGCAAAAATTTTAACGAATGCATAGATGATGCAGTAACCACAAATCTTTTAAGATATTGTAGATATTGTAGTATTTTTATTTACATTATTTATATGCAAGGTGTTTATGCTTCTATTACTGAGTTGGAAACACTAGCATTTAGGGCCAAACCTTATTGTCTTTCTTAAAAAATAGTTCCAGTGACTCAGTAGAAATGCTTCCATGAATTAGAGAAGCAGTTTTAGTTATAATATTTGTTCTCATGCTCTACATATTTTTTTTTAAATGTCTTAAACCTTCTCTGATGTTCTATATGATACAGCTTAGGCAGCTTTGCTCGAAGTCTGAGAGTCTGAAAGTGCAGCTGTGTAGTGTTCCTCCTCAATCTGACACAAGCTACTAATGCAAATGGCCTGGACCACCCATCTACTTGGGACATAAAAAAACATTAAATATAGAAGTATTGGGACATTTGAAGAAAATGGCTTAAGGCAAACAGGATTTAGACAGTCAGAAAAAGCCTAACAAGGAATAAAAAAGGAATTGTTAAAGTAAATCAGTTGACTCCTGAGATATATATATATATGTATAACATCCAGCAACAAAACCAGTATATGCCCTGACACAGTCTCAGGGAAACTTAGCATCAGTGATAGATTACATATCATGTAATAAGAAGAGAAAAATAGCCTGAAATATATATATATATATATATAAATGGGTAAAACAATTAAAAAATGGAAAGAACTCTGGTACACTTCTAAAATCATAGATTAAAAGAAAATATGAAGTGTCAGAAGGAGTTTTCTGTCACAGTTTCTTCCACATTTTCTTCCTCAGTGGATGTTATGCATGAAGTCTCTCGTGCAATGAACCTAAGGTCCCAGTCACTCCTCTGACCGGCAAGTCTCTGCAAGAATCGTGTGTGGAACCAAGTTATCAGTCACAAATTCTTTGTATGCTGGCTATGCAAAATTGTTTTTAAAGCTGAGGGTAATATATAAACAATTCTGTTTCCTTTTCTTATGTCTTTTTACTTAATGATTTTCATTTTGGCTTTACACAGTTATATAGAGTTTTTTTTTTTTTGTTTTTTTTTTCCAGTGGGATTCTGGATTTATGGTGTATTGAATCCATAGCCTTTCTTTACATTTTGGTCTGTTAAAAAATTAGACCAGTAGGACTGAGGAAGAACCTTGCAAAAGTTAAGAGAAAAAATATTACCAGGGCTGATAGCTATAGGCAGCAACAGACTGCAAATGAATTAGCTGCATTTTATTTCCAAAGGAAAAGAAGTAACAAAACACATCCCCAAGGCAGGGAGAAGGAAACATTAACATAATCATGCAAGCTCCAGATTCAGATGTTAGCAGTCCAGTTTTCTTGGAGGAATAGAGAAAGAGGATTTGGCCTGAAGGCTTAGGAACTTAATTCTGAGTAGAAATAGGAAACACTAGCACAGAGAGTCACTGCAATCAGTGCCAGATGTGCTAACACCTTGACTCCCAGCAAAAATCAGTAGGAATTAAAGGTACCCAGCAAAGTTGAAAACTGGGCTCAGTGGTTTTACAGGATATTTTGCTACAATGGAAGCCCTGTTGTCTGCATTTAGTATCAAGAAACGTATTTCATAAATTTTGATTTGGTCTAGTCTCAAGTGGTTTTAGATACAGAAATTAAGTTTTATGGAATGTGTTATACACAGTCATACAGGGAGATTTCTGCACTGTGATTAAAAAACGTCTTTACAGTTTCCATAAGCAGGTCTGACCTACCTTTATATTAGCTCAGACATTGGAAATAATATAGCTACTTTGCTTAAGAACTTATCAATTTTCCAGAAGGTGTTTGCTATCTGAAACTGAATGTTGTTCTCCCACATATATATTATTAGGGAAATGACACTGAAAGGTATGGGTTACATTTTCATCTTCTATTAAGTGTTTGATGCATGAAACTGGTAGACAGTGGCTACTTTGTGCAGAAATCTAAGTGTTTTAGAGGATGGCCTGAGTCATTTCAAAATGGCTCACAAATGAAAAGTGGGAGCTACCTCTTAAGAAGAGCTGTCTTCCAGGATTGCAGTCACTTTGAGGTCAGTCTGATTTGGGGTATGAACAGGAAGAGACATCTTTGTATCTCTGGAACATAAACACATAGATACTTTACAGATGCTGACCTTTAGGGTTACCAACAGATGCCTGAATGGAAATCTCAGAAGCTGAAAATAATGTAGCACATGTTAGTAAGAGATGATACATTCACTGCAGTCTGCAGTTGAAAGGCACTGGGCTGCAGTTTGCAAATATAAACAACAAAGAATTGCTTTTTTGTATGCCACAGCCTCAGATGACTTCTGTCTTTAGCAAGTGAAGACCCTCACCATCTGGTACAGTAGATTCTTATTTTCTTATCTACAAAAACTGTGGTGAAATAATAATAAATGATGTTCTGCAAATGTCTGTAGGCCTCACATAATGAATTAACTGAAACAGAACAAAACTGTATAATTCAGTTGCATGAAATAAACAGCTGCTGGGGAAGAATAAAATGTTTCTTTTAAAGTTGTTTTTTAAATGGAGATGGTAATAAACATGCTATAAAAGACATGCAAGACAAAGTCTTCCCTTTAGCTATGGCAACAGAAGATTAATCCAACATACATGGGAGATTTCCTTATGAAGAAGAAAGATGTTTTGGAAATCTAGAGAGTAGGTGTCATAGTCTGTATGCTGTGTAGTGTCTGTTTTGCTAGTGTATGTTTCCAGGAGTTCTGATGACAAAATCAGAGCTCTCGACATATCTTTTAAAAATGTCTGGAGGCTTAGTATAGGAGATAAGTCTCAGAAATAGGTCAGTATCCCAGATGGGAATCCCTGATGTTGTTCATCAGGGAATAATACTGAACAAAACAGGAATTCTGACAAAAGTAGTGATAACTGACTACTTTGTACATATGTTAAATTAAAAACTAATAGTTAAAAAATCCATATAGATCAGACTTCCTTCATTGAACTTGTTTGAAGAGGTTTATTTTTGGAAACATCCAAGTTTAATTTTTTTTAAATGTGTGATTGACAGTTCCTAATGACTTTCCTTGTATACCATGTATTTAGTCTTTGCCTTCTCCAATCTAGTGTTATTAATGAAACACCTGATAGGAGACTTTTAATTTTATTGGAAAAATAATTTTGTTGTGACACATAAAATCATTATAGATTAGCTGTGAAGTAATAGCAGTGTTAGTTGTCATGTAGGAAAAAAAAAAAAAAGAAAAAAGAAAAAAGAAAAAAAAAGTTATTATTTCATTACCACGTACCATAAAGTTGTACCATTTTTAAATAAAGAGAAATGGATGAAAACAATGTCCTAAAGGTTGACCCTATCACTACCAGTCTCTTCTGTAAACAAGTGTTCTGACATGAACACATTTGAGGATTAGGTAGACAATTATTTGTTTTCTTGAATAAGAGTGTTCTGGCCAACAAAAATTTGAAATCTGTAGATTTTCATGAAACTGTTGTAAGTGATGGTCAGCATATATCTGTGTCTGCTGAGAAAAAAAAATGCAAATTTATTTGTTTTCATAAGCAACTAGTATTGAAAATCTTTTTCATTGTTCCATTTTCTGTTTTTATTCAGCCTGTGAGGTTTCAGGAATTCGCAAAATTTGAACTCCAGCCGCACTCTCCCAGCATTATCATTACAGTGTCCACATCTGGATTCCAGACACCACTTAAATGTGCTTATTTTGTCAGTATGATATTTCCTCTCTGTGCAGTGCTGTTCACTACTTAATTGTAGATAATTTATTAACCACATGGAATGAAGTGATAACTTTGTTTTTCATGAAGAAAAGTTTGTTTAATGATATGGAACACACAACTACTCTGCTGTGGATATCAAAACACATTTTACAAAATTAACAGTTATTTCTCCTTCAAATTAAAGTTGAGGATAAGAACATGGTTCTGTTTCCTGGGGTATGAGCATTAAAAAAGGCAAAGCATCTTCTGATCCTTTTGCACTCCTAAAATAGGAATTTACCAAAGTTTTCACCTCCCTATTGTCCTGAATATATTTTTATTTTTATTTTTTCCTTCTAAAGTAGAAGTACCTATAAGTACCTATAAGCGTGATTTGAACATCTCAAGTATTGTCTTGTTGTAATTAGAAATTGTAGTTACAGGCATAGTTTTAGTCATAAGACCTTCACTGATAAGAAAATCCTAAAGGCAGCAATTTTAAGATACTACTTTTCTCCAGTTTCTTTCTGAAGAGGTTAAAAAAAAATGTAATTTTTTGCTTTTGCCACTGATTTTTTTCTACAAAGAATTCCTAACTCTTGTACATATGTCAAGAAAAAATAGGAGGGTAAACTACATGCATTCTGCTGAAGAGTAGGATGTACATAAGAGCCTAGCATTTATAGGCTCTTATGGATAGAGGTGGATAAAGTCCTGTTATCCTGTTATTCTGTTGTATTCTAATGGATGAAGGAAAGTCCTTTTAAGAAACACTTCAGAATCAGAGTTTAACTAGACAACAATGATAATTATTTCTTGTTTGATTAAAAAAAAAAAAAAATGCAACCAAAAAGAAAGTTATTTTGCATATCTGAGAAAAGTCATGTAATGAAGCATTTGATGGAGGAGAGAAATCCAGACTATATTTCCCACAATGATTTCAGTGAGTGACTTTGGATAGCTCATTTATATATCTCCAATCCTTGTTTTTCTTTGTAAAAAGTAGATAATGTTCTGTAAAAGTATTCTGCAGAGTTATTATTTTTGTGTCTTAAAAGATGCTGTAATTCTTAGGTAGAAGGTTTAACATAGAAAACTTGGATATTTTTGACCATCTTAGGATATTAAATGTAATTACATATTTCATATATTGATTTTAAGGCTATTTTTTTCTGATTGTTTTTTCTGATTTTTTTTTTTTTTTTTTTTTTTTTTTTTTTTTTTTTTTTTTTTTTTTAGGGTTTCAGAGCCCTTGGCTGCTGTGGAAAAATAAAGCAACTTTCTCTATCAGAATGCAAAAATGTCAGCGATACTGGGATTCAGGTAAAACTTAACTTCTTTTCTTGGTTTGTTTGTCCTGGAAGCCTCTCTATTTTGTCAATTTAACCATGTGCAAAACAGATAATATTTTACTCTTTACATCATCATTCATTCTTCATTGCAACATTCTACACTTTCACGATTAGAAATTATTTTCCCCTTCTTATTCCTTTTTTCATTCCTTCTCTAAATTATAATGAATCTCAAATTCTGCCCTCTGCGTTGAATGAAATTAATTATATGTGAGCCTTTCTACTGAATTGTACTGTGCAAATTACATTCTAAATTGCTGGCAGTATTCTTTTGTCCTTGCTCTAAAAATCCTCAAAAATTTCTATTTAGAATATACTTTTCTCACTTTTAGTGTGAGCTTTCAGGTATTACTGCTTTATTAGGTCGCCGTTTGTTGAATGCCGTGCTTACTTGACTTAGTATGACTAGTTCAATGGAATAGTTAAATTTCATTTAGCCTGTTATGTGTGGTTCTTCATGTGCTGCTGATACATTGCTACACACAATTGTCTCTTAGTGACACAAATACGTCTCAGTGTAACTCTAGGAGTATATTTCTTACCAGCATAAATCTTTAAAAATAACAAATTATATTTGAATAAGAAAAGCACACACATCTCACCCAGATTGAACAGATTTCTTAGTTATTTTATAGGAAAACAAAACAAACAAACAACAACAACAACAACAAAAAAACAAACATAAATTACACCGTGTTATTAAAATTATACCTTGTTATTAAAAAAAACACACAACCACTTTTCCACTTTTAAAATGTCCTATGAAAACATCAACTGCATAATTTGTTCATGTGCAATGATGAAACTAATATACTTGAAATTAGACTACATGTATTTTCAGATAGATATTTGAAATACTGACTTCTTATTCTAAAGACCTCATACTCACAGCAGAATGTCTGTTGAATCTCACTAACCTTCATTTTTTTCCCCACTGTTTTTCTTTTGATTATTATATATATTGCTTTAGAAATTTAAATATTGGATTTTGACCATATAAATCCAGACATAGTTCTTAAAAATAAAATAATAATAATAAAAATAGGCTAAAATATAAATATGCATTGGTTACTGTTCTGACCTTAACATTAGCCTATCAGCTTAGAAATTTTCCGGGGTCAATAATCTTTAAGAAGTAATCACACAGGAAATCAATTAATTTGTAAAAAGACAACCTAAAAATTGAAGTTTTAGCAAAAGTAATTTTTTATGTCAATTATAAGTTTTGAAGTTACACAGTAAAAAATAACTCTTTTAAATAATCAGCAATTTCATAGAAATATTAATACTAATACAGTATTTGAACTCCACTTACAATGCTTATAAATTATTTTGTATTTCTGATTTATGGACTTGCTTTTTTAATTAGTCAACAATGAGAATTGCCATCCAAATATTTATCTTCCTTATACTATCATCACAGCAGTAACTACGTATGAAATTCTGATTTATTAGTATTCATTATCTTGTTTTGCTAAAATCGGTTATTCTGTGTTACTGGAATTCTTTTTATGGGTAAAACATCGCACTGGAGACTGGAAGAGACTCAGAGGGGGCATGAGGGATGATCAGATGTATGGAACACTTTCCTTAAAAGGAGCAAATCAGTAAGCAAGGAACCTGCGGTCTGGAAAGGGGATGGCTGAGGGAATATGCTTGAGATCTGTACAATTGCAAGTGGCATGAAAAGGGTGAGTAGGGGTCAACTTTTTGCTGTTTACTTCCATACATTATCTAGGGGGCAAGAAGTGAATCTAGTTTGAAGATTCAGATGAAGAAAAGGAGACGACTGTCCCTAAAAAGTATTGTTCCTTATCACAGGTTGTGATTATGCTTGAAGTTTATCTACATCCTTATGGAGATTTGATAGATTCGATACAATTGCATTGATTTTCTGCTTTGTGTTTTAAGAACAATATAATAAACATTAGTTGGTAACTTTACAGTGGAAGAAACACAAACAAACAAATAAACAAACAACTATTTTGTTGAGAAGAAGAGAGATGGTATTTACATCTTGCTTTTTTTCTCTAACTGAGAATTGCTCCTAACCACATGTAACAGAAATGCTTAAATCATGTTGTTTAGCAGCATCAATTTTATGCCCACAAACACTTTCAAATTGTCAGGCTGCAGGTAGAGGCACCGCCATCATGTAATCCCAGTCTTCAGCCTCTACATTTTTTCCATTATAAAGCTCCAACATCTATCATTTTATAGCTATATATTATAAGAATGAGTCAGTTGTTGCTGAACCACAAGGGATGCATCTGGATTGAATCTTCTTACCCAATGTGTATGTCAGACCATTAGAATTTGCTTCTTTAGGAATATTTCTGACTGGCCTTTCATGAATGTAAAGTTCCGTGGTTTTGTTCCCACAAAACAATGACCAAGTATGTACATCTTGTGTATCTCACTGAAAGTCAGTGCCGAGCCAGCACTGCTCCTTTCAGAGGAGAACATTCACTTCTACATCACACTACGCTTATCCCTGAGAAGCTATTTCAGTAAGTGTCTCACTACATAAAGTAAAAAAAGAATGTGAAAAAGAAGTGTTTACACTTTCTGTAACTGCAATACAAATATGAACTTTCTGATGAAGAAAGAATCAGAAGCGAGTACATGAAGATATAGGAGAAACCATGTGGTCATGGATCTAGGGAGGGCAGGAGGAAGAAGAGATAAGAAAGTAACTCAAAACTAAATGGTAATTCCGTCTTTAAAGGTGAAATCAAAGGATATGAGTTTATGGAAAAATCTGTAGAGAGTTGTCCCGCTGTATGCTGCACATCTTAGTTATTCTTTGATTATATCAAGAACACTTAAATTATATGAAAAGAAAATGAGTATTAAGACGTCTTTAATAACACTGTTAAGGTAAAATGTAGAAAGTTGTAAACTAGCAAAAATAACGATGATCTTATGGTGTTAATTCATTTACTTGTTTGCAGGCATTATAGCAGTATGTGAATGATTACGTGATCATGTATTTCATAAATAGGATCCCATTCATAGCTCAGACAATGCTCAGTTTATGAGCAGCAATTTTATGTTTCATATTTTTATTGATGCTTGTGTGCCTTCGGGTCATATTTAAGCAGAATCAAAGTTGTGTAAATCAAAATCATATTTCCTTGTTATAGTATTCATTTTTTTGTTGTGTCCAAAGTGTTTTGCAAAACTTTTGTATCTTCAGCAGCTTTTCTGGAGATCTCGGGTATTTTCAACATAGGCATAGATGAAGAGAGCAAACAAAGCACCATTTCCTTTGATTGTGAAATATAACTTAGTCTACATTATTTGCAAATAGCACTTAAGAGCAAATTCAGAACCTAAATTTGAAGGATGCTTTAGATATGTATGTAGACTAACTATGCCAGTGAAAACAAGATAAATATATCTCCCAGGCATTGAAATCTTGGCTTCAGCTTGTGCTGCATACCCAGCTGAGAATGTAAGTCATCGTGCCTGAGGTTAATTCTGAAGGTATTTCGGCTTCAATTACACAGAGAATAATAACAACAACAACAACAACAACAACAACAACAAAAAACAGTTTTGGGGTTTAGAATATTTCTGTGTTGCTGTTAACACTCTGTAAAGCTAGCATTAAAATTGGAAGGGTACAAAAGCCAATTTTTATAAATACTGAATTTTTCACTCTACTCAGTCCTACATTAAAACCTTCACATTCAAATATTTTGTGATATAAAGCAAGAACCCAAAGCCCATGAAGCACTACCTTGGTACAGCTATATTGTTAGGAAAATTAATAAATAAATAAATAGAAAACAGCTAGAGTTTTGTTACAGATGAAGTTTCTAAAAAGTTGGTCTGTAAAACACATTTCAGACTTTCATTCAAGTTTCTTTGCATCTGTTAATGTAAGACAAAAATCACACACAGTCACACACCTTTTGGCATCAAAAAGCTAACATTTACCAGTGATCAACTATATTTTAGTGCTTAATGTAAAGAAAGAGTGGCCATAGTCTCAATACTATAGACTCTTTTTCACAATGAAAGATAATTGTATTTATGTATCTCTGTGTGCTTGCACACATGGTATTTATCCATGTAGTCCTTAGTCTGTTTACCTCAGGAGTAATTCTAGAAAGTTTTTGAAAAGCTTCAAGCAGACAGTTTTTGTTTTCAATCTGCAATATAAATATTTCCTTCTTTCTCCTATAGAGAAAGATTCTCTAGATAGAGGATATACCTACAGAGGTAGAATTTTCATTGCAATATATGCCAACTTATGTCATCTTTAGGCCAAGATTAGAAAAATGTGGAAGACCATCTCAGTGACAAATTTAAGATATCTTACCATGGTTTTAGGCTGGAAATGATAGAAGAGAAGAGATTCCCACTGAAGCCAATGCCACAAAACGTTCTGATATACTCACATTGTGGCACCATTCAGTGAAGAAGTACTGTTTTAGGTTGTTTTATTCTTGAGTTAACAAATCTGCCATTTCTTAAAGCAAAATTTCCACACTGAGCTGTATTAGAACTGTGGAGAAGAATTTCATTCTCATGAACACACAGCATAATGTATCAGCATCAGCAATGGAAAACAGCCTCTTAACCCAGATCTTCTTTTTCCAGTGGAATTCACAGCCTAAAGCTGAGTTACTTCACTGCTAATGAACGGTACACAGAACAACTGAAGTGCCTGAAATGTATCAAAGGATTGTCATAAATGTATTGTAAAATGAGAAAACTAGAGTAGGCAGGTTAACAAAAAATGATAGCTGTTTGTTGCCTCTTCAGGAGTTCAGCAAGGGCACAAAACACCTAGAATACTGTCATATCTGCAATTGCCCTCAGCTGAGAGATGAAGCTGTGAAAGCTTCAGCATTTCGCTCTTATAGACCAACATCTGTCAGCATAGCTGGTTGCCCAAAGGTATGTGTGCCCACAGGTAAGAACTGGGACGGTAATTTTGGCATTGCTATTGCAAAGAAATACATTTTATTTCATTTAAAAATTTGACCTGCTGGAATCTATGTTTTGTCACAATTCTACAATGCACTCATCTAACTTAAAAATCAGAGCCTAAGTTCAACCGACTTAAGTTCTGAGTTCTTTAGACTATTTGGCATTCTTCTAATGGTTGCAGTTAGGTCATAAAGGTTCCTGTATGGGATCAGGTAAAAGCCTGTCCCTCCAGGAGCTCATGCCAAAGGAAGAGTGAAGAGACAAGATATTCTGCAGATATTCTCTCAGTTTCTGGTGTTTGGGATGATTCCAAAAACAGCGCCTTTGTTTTAGTAAATCTTCATATTTTCATGCTTTGTTGTTATTTCTGAACCCAGGTAAAACCAGATCTGTTAGACTCTGCCTAGCTCAACTCTCAGCCAAACCTCTTAATATAACGCTTAAGAAAAGCTAGATGCCTAAGAATACATTTTCAAAAGCTGGCATAAATGCAAGCTCTGTAACCAGAGATGAAACACTGCTCATAACAGACGAAACTGTTCATAGCAGCATCCAGCCTGGAGAAACTGGCTACTGAAGCACAGTTACATGCCTCATGGACATGCTGTATACCCTCTCCAGGATGTAGGCCAAGAGAGTTGCTCTGGGTCTTTCCATAGCCATTAGTTTATATCTTATGGACACCTACAGTACACCATTAATTATTTTATGTAAGGGTCTCACTCTCCTGTATCTGTTGCTTTCTGATAGATATCAAGATATTTTTTTCATAATAACAGTAATAATAGAACTTGTACATCGTTACAACATAGTTAAATTAGTTTTTTTTGGAAGCCTCACTTTCCGTTGTACCTTATAGACATATCACACACACACACACACACACAAAATAGCATAAAATATCAGTGGATACATTTAGGCTGGACATCGGGATAATCTGGGATAGAGGCAAAGTATCATGTAATGTTAAGAAGGGAAGGCTCTTAAGAATGGAATGAACTGGATCATATTTTGTTATTCCTTCAAACAGGAAAAAGAATTAAACTCAGTGACCTAGTAATCCCCTTCCAACACCTTGTTTGTAAGTAGCATATTTTTCTTTAAAAGGTTAAAATCCAATCTGTTAACTACCATATTCAGAAAAGAACATCACGACTTTTTAAAATAAACCTGCTCAGAAGTTTACAAATTGTTTTTTTTTTTTTTTTTTTTTTCTTTTTTTTTTTTCTTTTGACTTGAATCCAGCTTGTAACTCCATAAAATGAGCAGGGTACACCTGTGTTAAAACTAATGGGTCATTCAAATCCTTTGGCAAACTCTAGCATAAACTGAGGGGATCCAGCTGCTACATAAGGAAATATTTTCCACTTAGAGACTGTTTAAAAATATTCAGGAGATTAAACTAAGAAAGAACCTTTTCCAAAGGGTATATGTTAATACTGCTGATGGTCATGTTGTGCAGTATCATATATATATATATGTATATATATATAAAACAACAACACAAAAACATCTGGATTAAAACAAACAAAAAAACATGGCAAGAGAACATGGAAAACATAATGTGGAAACACATGTCCAATACAAGTGTTTTGTCATGTGCTCTGCAGGTTACTGTAACATTAGAATAGCTTATCACTTTAATCACAACTGCAGGGGCAAATTAATTTTCATTGAATAAACCCCATTGGCTTCAGTGAAAGTGCAGTGAGCCTCCCTGTCATGTTTCTGTCCACCCAGGACAGGTACAAGTCATTCTGCAAATGCTGATACGATAAAATATTCAGTTGGGCAGTTCAAAGTCTTACACAAGGAATGAGCCTGATTCAAGAGTAATCAGGCTCTTAACTTACTTCATAGAAAAAAAAAAAAAAAGAAAAAAAAAAAAGAAAAAAAAGTGAAGTTGCTCTGGGAAACATTTCCTCTACATGAAAAAATATAGCAAGAAAAGTAAATCTCTGGTTCAATGATCCAGGTATTTAAATAGCAAAGCTTTGAAGACACTGATCAATGGACAGTGAATTATATAATTCAGTCCTGTGGAGGGATTAGCCTTAAGAGTGTGATGAATGTAGATTTCTCTTAAATGCATTGATACTGAATACTGAGTTCGGTCACCAAATTTTGTTTATTTCAGTAGGAACATTAGTCTATTTATTCACCTTTTAATCAATTTGTTAAACTATTTTGAATCTTAACATAGCTAAATTGGATTTTTTTTGTCCCACAAACCAAGGTCCCAGCTTTCATCTTTCCTCCTTGTTCATTTTAGATTCTTAGTGATTGGCTGCTCAGTGCAAATGAAACCCACTTCTCTCTCCACCATTTCACTCCACTGGAGTCAGAAATATGCTGATTTTAATCAGGTATCTTTTAAATGTCTATATCAGGTCTGCACTTGATTTTTGGTCCTGAAACAATGCTATTAAACTGTGTTAGTTTATTCCCAACTGTTCCTGCAAAGGTCAGTGGAGCTTTTAAATAACTTGCATGAGTGCTTTTGTACTTTGAAGACTCAGTGTCTCATGTGTTTCTCAAATAAGTCTTCTAGCATTAAAGGCTATGAATATCATTTTAGAAAAATGGAACTGTGAGGTGAGACTAAGCAGCTCTACTTCAGAGCTAAACAAACACAACTAAATGTTAATAAGGGTTTGCTGTAAGACTCGTAACAGGGAACTGAGATACAAAATCGGTGTAACTAAACTCTAAGCACACCCTAAGAGTTCAGTGAGAACAATGCAATATCAGGAAAGGTTAAAGGCCTTTGCATGTACCACATACAAAATCATGATGTTGGGAATGTTGAACTACTCTGATTAGGTGAGAAGCATCCCATAGGACTTTAGACTGTGCTGAAATCACGTTTAACTAATATCTAATGTGCTCCTGATATTTAAGTGACAATTCCTGTAAAGCCTCTTGCAGAGATTCAGAATTCTGCTGTACCAGAAACTTTATTTCCACAAGGTTATTTTAAAACATCATTTTCCCACAAATCAGACACTGAAATTGTGTGCTATGTGTGCCTTGTTGTTCATTTACAGATGACTGACACCTATATCCAATACTTGGCCACAGTCTGCCTTTATCTCCTCTGCTTGGATGTCTCGAGTTGCATTAATCTTACAGACAAAGCACTGAAATATCTTTGGAAAGAGTGTAAGCAACTCCAGATTCTCAAGATGCTGTACTGTAGAAATATTACCAAGTAAGAGGGTATTTCCTAATCTTAATTTAGGTTTAAACACAAAAACATAAGGTCTGTCTTAATTGACATCTTCTTGCTCCTTTGATCTTCATCTTGCTCCTTTATTTGGGGGTGTGGGAGGTTGGGGACTGTCCACATTGCTGCCTTAGGATTCATATGGCTCCATGGTGGTATCTACACACTCTAGTGTCAGTCAGAAGTGAAGAGAAATAGGGATGCCATCTATCTTTATGGCACAAAAGGTTCTGTTAGGGAAGTTTATATAGACACAGGGTATCAACTCAAGGAAACGTGGAATTTGAGGGAAAAAAAACAGTCTGGGCCTAATATGCTCAGCCATCATGCTGAGTACTTGAGCTCACTCAGTTTGTGGGAGCATGTGGGAGCATATTTCCCAACAACTGAATGTCACTATAGGGCAGAAGTAGATTTGAGCTTTGATATGGATCTGTGCTCAAAATATAGCAGGGATACAATGAATGAGTCAAGGTATTGTGAGCATAGTTTCATGAAGTATAAGTAAAACACACTACATCTGGAAAAAAAAAGGTCACCTACCACTACGTAGTCTAATTTCCCTACTGTTGTAAATGGACCTGTACTCTTGATTCCCCATGATGCCCATTCAGGTCATATTTCAGTTTGATTTTTCAGCTCTGTGTCTCCAAGATGCGGATCCATTGCCCTTCCATTGTGTTTAAGAGACTAACAGAGCAGCCACCTTACAGCCAGAGCTCCACAGCGGCCAGACACTCCAAAGTTACTGAAACTGTTTGGAAAAGAGCTAAAGTTTAAGGAGGGTTGACAATTCTGAGTATATGTCTCAATCAAGCTTTATTACTTCAATAAGAGTAAGAAATATGTACATTAGATTATATAGAGAGAGTATCCACACCAGGAGAATGCTTATCACACTCTTACAGTGCTTACAAGACCACTGTAGATAGAGCACTCCTTGCTAAATCATTCCAGGGTTTAATAGTCACTTCAGAGACTACAAAACTACCACAGATGCTTAGCAACTTAAAAGATACTTTATGTGCTTCATGCTTTCCAAACCTTCCTTGGTTTATTTCCCTCTGTCTCACCACTAACGATTCTGCTGTCATTACTTTTATTATTATTATTTTTTACTTGTCAGGCCTCTTTTTTTTTTTTTTTTTCCCTCTGGCTTAGTTTTCTTAATGTTGTTTTAGAACTTCCTTCTCAAAACATCTACTTATAATTAGAGTGGTAGCTATATGTTAGCTATTGAAAGTGTTTTGAAGGATTAGTATGCAACAGTAGTAATTGAAAATATATATATTCTAAATGTACTACATTTCATACTGAAAAAAAAATAAAATACTTTTAACTTCATAATAACTTTCTGATTTACAGTTTTTCTCATATTAAGCCTCAAGGGATTTTCTCTAATCCCAGATTACTGTTGTTGACTTGCTTTTTCTGTGCTTTTATATCTTTGTTTAGAGCACTAAGCAGCCCTTTTGAGCTCTGGTTGCTTATATATTTTCCTGTAGAAATGAGATGTAATAGGAATGAAAGTCTGAGCAAGTTCCAATTTGTTTGGTGTGCTATGATCAAAAAGCTGACTTGATTTCTCAGAACCTCACTTGCAATAGTGTGGATTTTGCAGGATGACCCAGGACTGTGCCTCTGCCTGAGTCCTGTACACTATGGGGTCTCTGAACATCTTGATTAAACTCTTCTGACTCAGCCAAGAAATTTCCCAACTGGTTATTTTTACTGTAAAGAAAGCCCTAGAGAGACACAGATTTTTCAAAACAAAAAGCAGCCCTGAGACACACATCTCCACCCATTGTTATCTTTCCTCTTTTTGTGATTTTTACAACTAGGAAAACTACCAATTTTACTTTCTCAATCTTGATTTTCTGGTATGTGATGGTGGTTGGTTCTTTGCTAGCTAGCTGCAGGCTCTGATCCTTTTCCCTGTATGTTCAAAGATAGGAAACTCACCCTGTGCAATTTGAGGCAGGTGGCTCAATCATGTAAAATAATTCAGTACAGAAGGTTCTTTACTTGTTCTTTCTATCACAACTGAAGAGCCTCCCTAGACCTAGGCAGGCTGCAGAATGCACTGTCTATGCCAAGATCAGGGTGGCTTTTCAACTGCCATTGCATGCAATGAATTCAGATAATAGAAGGGAGTTCACAATTAGATTCAGACATATTCTATATCCTGTATGTGTCACACTTTCTAAAAGATCTTTTTTTATCATACTTCAAAGTCAATATTGGGAAGATAAAACATTTGCTTTCTGCTAATAACGGCATCAAAAACAGTAAAATATGGCAGTGATTCTAAGCTGTTGGTCATATTGCAGCAGATTTTAAGTAATGGCATCAGAAGCCATGACAGTACAGTCACTTCCATGTCACAATGTACTATTATAAAGTTATGTATTTCATTCACAACCTGAATGTTTTTATTCATGAAATGTAAGTAACAGATTGTCACAAAAATGAACAAAAGGTCCTCATTCTCTGTTTTCAAGCTAATTCCTAAAACCTTATTCAGATTCTTAGATAGGCACAGAATGTATTGGGAAAAGCTGCTTTCAGGTGTAATTTATATACTACAGGCATGAAATGTACATTTCAGAGACATTTTGTTCCCTAGTCAAGGAGATGGAAGAGATATCTATGTAAAAAATTAGATGAATCTGGAGAACTAAATATGCTAGTGGCTTTGATTCTAAATTAGCAATAGAAGAAATGTTTTTAATTTGAAGTTGCTATCTTAATGCAAAATCTATAAATCATGTATAATTCATGTTGCCAAAGGAATACCCCACTATTTATTGTTAAACACTAACCAGTCCTAGCAGACATGTCTTAATCAAATGATCCTTGCAAATATTGAGGCATATCTCATGTACTGTCACATACTTTTTCAAAGCTTCATTTTTACCATTAGATTAAAATAGAAAACATATGCAACCACAAAGTTCTTGAAGTTTCAGTCCAATTCAGCTTCGTAGGAAATAGTTAGGAGCATAAAAATTGTCCATTCTTTCCAGTATCAAGTAGTATTTGAGATTATATTTGCCAGCATACTAGCCTGGTGCCAGATTTATTTAAAAGTTAAATTTAAAAATTGGCCTATGGACTGACAATCCTGCTACATATTTCTTTATCTCGAGGCTAATGGTCTTTTAATTAATGACATAAAGAATCATGGATAATCTAACTGTGACAGTGATACTGGTACAATTTATTTCTACTAGAGGAAGGGAAAGCCGACTCACCACTTTTTAAAATGTGGCTTCTGTAGGAAAAGGTTGTGTCAGTTGTGATTCACTTAGGAATAATCCTGCGAGAAGCAGCACATTGACATCTTTAGAGAAACATCGCTCTTCACTGTAATATTCATATTAAACTTCAAAACACTAAGTGCCATTTAAAGGTAGCTGAAAAGCTGAGAAATGTGTAGGTCTCTATTAACCTTATTGAGTGCAAAATGAACGAGGAAAATTGACATCAGAACCAGAAAATCTGGAAATTGCCATCAGAAGGCCTTGCTAGCCAGAGCAGTGCTTCTAACCAAAAGGGCATCAGTCTGGTTCTACCAAAAGCTGCTCTTTGAGAGCAGAAGTAAATGCTTCCTTCTTTTTGTCAACACTAATATGAAGCCAGTTCCATTTCTTTTAAACTCATGAGTACTTCGTTAACAAATGACTCATCAAAAATTACTTTTACAATTTTTGCCTTTTAAATTGAAATGACGTTGCTTCTTAATGACTAAAATACATTAGACATTTGGAGAACATTCTCATTTTTGGTTTTGGTTTGGTTTCTTATGGTTGCTGTTGGTTAGAAAGGAGATTGCAAGAACTCTATTTTCTTGAAAGGGCAAATATTTCCAATATTCATATCTCAAGACACGAAGGATTTGGGAGTCCAACATCCATGTAACCAGAAATGAAGACAGCCTACACATGAGTTGATAAAGTACTAAGAATACTCTTAAGTTTTCTTCTGAGACAGCAACCAAAAATATCATGGTACTGTCTTCTCATTCACTGTAAATTGATCTTCAGGTGTGACATGGGCAGAAACTTCACTGCTAAATGGAAGCTCCTGAACTGCCATGTTTCAGTTTTCATGTGCACTTGAAATGTATAGTCTAAAATAGCACAGCTACAGTAGCTGGCATGAACCTCAGAATACGCCAGATTTTATGTAATCTTACCACTTCTTGTAACCTGGAGGATGCTTGCAGGATGCTTTTTGCTTTTACTGATAGCTTAGTTTCTCATGCATTTCTACATTTTGTCCATGTTTAGAGTTTTCTTTTCCAAAACTTTTTATTCTTTATTATTTATTTATTTATTTATTTATTTTGTAACCTCACCTCATCACCTCAAAACCTCTGCTTTAATTATAAGAGACCCAAACATTTCTGAATTTTGGAACAGCTCAGAAGTCAGACCATGATGCAGTACTGTATTTCCTGGCTAACCCCTCTCAATAAAGGGACTGAAACTTTGGGTAAGGATTGAATTACTTATTCCAATATTGCTCAAGCCATGGTTTTAGTCCAGTAATTTTGTCTGACTTACACCATCAGATACTTGCTTCTAAAGATAATTGTAGTTAGTTACTGAAATGCTTTTATTCATCAGTGTGCTCATTTAAGATACCATATAAATAAATAAACAGGCTCTATCATGGTACAGAGTATCTTAAATAAACATAGCATTTTGCCATGTGTTGATGATTAACAAAAGGCTGTTTCTGGCAAACTAATCAACTGTAGCTCCAGGCATAGGACAGCAAAAGTTTCCAAAAAAATAGTAACAGTTCTCCCTATACATGCTTCAGACAGGCACTATACATTAGTTTCCATGAAAAACAGGAATTTGGACTTGGATGAGATGATTTTTATTTTATAGCTTATAGCTTATAGCTCGTATAATTTGTGCACACATTCCTCAATGGCACAGGCCTCCCTAATATAAAAACAGATCCAGCCTTGTGTTCATATGGCTAATACAGTGTGTCAGTGTTTTACCTAAAAAAAATAAAATATAATCTCCTGCCGTGGTTGAAAAGGAGCCTCCCTGCCTCACTGTGTTCCTTTTCCAACCCTCACTGCTTCCCCTTTCCTGCTGTGGTGGTGTAAGCATGACAGCTGTGTACGTCTGGCTCTTTTGTAACCATCTTCTTGGTTTTCACTTTGGAAAAGCAAAAAATAATAATATTACTAATACCATAGTATCATTACTGTCAGATAATAGACTACTTCCATTTGGATTTTTTTCCTAGAATCAAGACATGAGCTGGAGGGAGGAAGGCTACCATGTAGTGGCTGTGACACACCAGGCCAGGTTGAGTCACCTGAAGAGGATGGGAGATGTGGAGCTGGCTCTTCCCCAGCCAGCACATGCGTGTGCTCAGCCCAGGGGAGCTTTCTGGCCTGCAGACAGCAAGGCAAGAGCCAGTGAGGAGGGAGGCTGGGGGGCGGCTGCTCTGTGCAGCTGCGAGCAGGCCAAGAGCCAAGTTGCAGAAGTGATGGAAAGAAACAGGCTTTGAAAAGACTGCAAGCGATGGGTCGAGTTTCTTCAGCTCAGGGGAGCCAATGGAAGCTGCTGGGCTGATAGGGAGACCCAGTGCCTGGAAAGGAGGGAGAGGGGAGGGCTTCTCTTGAACTTATTTTTAAGGTCTGTCACTCAGCAGGCCTGATTTTCCCCCATTTCTGTGTTCATTGTTTTTGTGTTCTAGCAACACTACAAGGTGGCAGTGGCCACAAAATGCTGGGGCAGACCAAAGGGGTCACAGAAGCAGAAAATGGGTGACAGCTACTGGCTGAGTAGGACAGGGAGACGGCACAGGCTGGGCTTTTGGGCCCCAAAAGCAACCCTCTCCTGTATCGGCTATCACAGGCTTCCCAGTCAAGTAGGAACAAACACAGATGAGGGCCGCCAAGGCTGTCAAAGGGCTGGAGCACAGGATGTGAAATGAGCACCTGGGAGAATTGGTTTGTTCAGTCACGAGGAGAAAGAGTGGGGCTGGAGAGGCCTTACTGCTGCCTGCAACTCTGGGACCAGGGGATATAGGGATACAGAAGAGAGGAGAGGGTGAGACTCTTCACAAGGGTGCACACTGCTGGGATAAGAGGTAACAGATACAAGCTGGCATACAGAGCGCTCTGATTCCACACAAGGAAACTGTTAATCAGTAGGCTGGTCAAACACTTGAACTGGATCCCAGAGAGGCTGTGCAATCTCCATCCCTGGAGATGTTCAGGGCTCAGCTGGCTCAGCCATGCCCACCTGGTCTAGTTGGAGATGGGTTGTGCAGCACCAGGGCTAAGT
The DNA here is from genome assembly GCA_011076525.1 of Nettapus auritus. Classification (NCBI taxonomy): domain Eukaryota; kingdom Metazoa; phylum Chordata; class Aves; order Anseriformes; family Anatidae; genus Nettapus; species Nettapus auritus. The sequence goes on along the minus strand of CM021765.1, from coordinate 12,806,997 downwards.
GATCTCCACAAGCCCCTTCCAACCCAATTTATTCTGTGACTCTGATCTAACTACAATCTTTCCTAGTTTCCACACCTCTTGTAATATTGAAAGCTTTAGTTAAGACCAAGAAGCTTTTAGTGTGCTTTGTAGGAATAGCCTCTGCATTTTTTTTCCTCGTCATATGTATATTTTTTAAACTCTTGCTGTAGGCAAGCTGCCTTGAAATATACAGCCAAATTGGAGAAACAAGAATATAACGATGCTGATCCTCCTGCCCGGCTTGGATATGGCAGGGATGGTAACACCTTCACCAAAAACCACAAGTCAGAGCCTGACTAAAGAACTCTTCAAAATGAAAAATGAAGAAATCGTGCAACACCTACAGCTCAAGGCTGGTGTTTTTGTTGGGTTTTTATTTATTTATTTTCCACAAGAGCATGAAAAGAACACGGTATTTTCCTAAAAATTAATCATCCTTTAATAAAAGTCTGTTTATTGAATTAGTAAGCATGCATTGTGAACCTTTCTCACAGGAGCACGTATGCCTTCAAGCAAGACAGCTGCGCTGAAACGACGTTACTAACTTTCAGATGTCAGTTCAAGCTGTCTTCATCTTTCAATATGGAGAAGTTTTTGTAGTCTCACGCAGAGTAAGCAATAAATAAATCTGTATGTGCTTGGGGTTCTTGTTTGCCAGGAAGGTCTTCTCCAGAACATAAACACTCAAGACTTCCCACAGAATTTCACACTCATCAAGTGGTGTTCTTGAACAAGGAAGCACAGTGACTGCTTATTTGTTAATACACAACTATATGTGCACATTTAAGCACAGTTTTAAGCACAGTTCTACTTTTCAACAGTCACTTGCGCACCCAGAGCACTAATTCTTACAGACGCCTCTCAGGCTGCAAGTTCACCTCTCTAAGCCAGCTGATGGTTACATTTTCAGATCTGAACTGCAGGCTAGCTGGCAGCTGACAAAGCCAGGAGCTTCAAAGGAAAAGGAGCAGAGATGAGAAAAGTGTTACAGACTAATTTTTCTCCAGCTGTAAGAACATGTTTCCCCCTTAAATGGGCCATGAGCATACAGGGGATATGCCCTTCAAATCATGATTACTGATAACCCACTAATCTTTCCTTGTCTAGAGATATAGCTTCACCTCATTATAGCAAAAGAAAACATTACTCAAAGGTCTTTGGTGGAAACTTCCAAACATTTAACTTTCTTCAGCTCATTCTTGAAATTTTATGATAAGGTTCTAGTGGTCTCAGCATTTATTAGCTTAGAAGGAATATAATCAGAGTAGCTTCACTGGTAGCATCATTTTTCTGATGGCTTATATAAACTTGTAGGAAATAACTGGCTACCCCAATGTTTAATTACAGCATGTTTTAGAATATGAATGCATTAGCTTGCTGAATTTTGAACACGGAGGAAACAAGATGCTTTCTTACTGTGTTTTCCCTTAAATAGCTGATGCAGTAGGCCTTAATTGCTGAGGCTGACCATCTTTGTATTCTGGGTGAATAATGGAACCATTGAATGGACTCAATTTTGTGAAATATCTACTACACCTATTTTCAAATACAGCAAAAATTTAGGAGTGCTTCTTTCACTTTGTCTGCTGTTATGCTCAGGAAGTAAGTTTCAAAAAAATTTCAGGAAACCTAAAACCATGACACATTTATTAAATTTCTATCTTTTAACAGTAGTAAAATAACTTTTAGTAATAACTAGTAATATTATATTGCTTTTAGTAATTATATTTTTACTGTTTTATATATTAGCATATTAATATATATATATATAATTTGCCATAGACAACAGTGCCCAACCCATCCAAACAAAGAGTACACACAAAGAGAAACAGTGTGGAATTTTTTACCACCCTTAATTAAAGTAAAAATGCTGCCCTTTACTTCTGCAGAAAATTAGCAAGGGGCAACGTCCCCATTTGGAATCTGATAGGAAAGGAGAAGTTAATTTTATAATGTTGATTACGATCTGAAGACATATATACAATTTAAAACCTGAGCCGACATTCTAAATTCTTCTACTCTCCATCCACTCAGTTGGCAGGTATTCCTGCATTTCATTTGTAAAACACAAACTTCAGTCCTTCTTTTACAAGAGGCCCTACATAAACGGAAAGGCTTTTAAAAGCTCCATTTATTTTACTTTGTATTTGTATCACAGTAACACAAAATCCTCCATAAAAACAATGGTCTCTCGTGTATGGTACACAAACTTCCCTTGCCTTCCTCTGCCTTTCTGCCTACCTCTAAGAGCTTAGAGTCCAGTCATACAAGGCTGACAGTAAATTACTGGAAACGTAGCAAACAGATTAAATTAATTAGCCCAATAGCTTCCAATAATAGCTTTTATTTTAGGAAAATATTTGTATGGAATCTTATCTGAAGTCCTGGTAGTGGAGTGTTCTTTCTTGAAATCAACCAGACCTGTGGCACTTTTGAGAATTTATTTTTAAAGTTTTTCTATGTAGACAAATGGTAGACAGAGCTAGACTTGCTAATTCTATCCACAAGTGGTTCAGGACAACATGAAATGGGTGTCAACATTTCATACAAGTAGTTTGAGACATAAAGTGTCCATTGACAAGGCAGAAACTGCGTAGGAGTTAAACACAAAGCAAGTAAGAATTACAGTTCTGAAAGTGGCTTTATCCTATCCAAAATACACAATTTGGTTGAAGAAAATTCTCCACATTTTGCATAAACCAATATAAGTCCCACAGGAAAGATATATTTATAATATAGCTTGCAGGGCAGATTACCCTAGAAGTAAATTTTCATATTTTCAAATACCAGGTGTTGAAAATCCTGTTTTTGTGTTGTTGTTTTTTTTTTTATAGCCCCCAGCTTTTATTTGAAAGTTACCAGCTTTTAGACTGACATGGATATACAAATTCTGAATATGTTAAATGGCGTAGTTCCTAAAAGACAGTAAGAGTAAACCAATCCTGTTAACAACCAGCCGCTGTCACAGGCAAATCTTAGTTTAAAAAGCCCTCATTTTAAATAGCGTTTGTCTCTCATAAGAATTTGTATCAACAATGTTTCTTAGTTTTAGAGAAGTGTTCCTTTACAATTTCTTGATTTGATCGCCTTGGCTATCTTGCCTTTATGAAATCTTCAGCTTGACAGACTGGATCCAGCTTTGGCTTTTAAGACGTACTTCGCCACCTTCTGTGTCAGCCTTGATCCACTTGTCTGTTTCATTACTTTGATTCATGTGACCTGGAAAAGAGAGTTCTGTTTAGTTTCTTCTGGCACTCAGTAAATGTATCACTTTCATACCACCTTTTTGCAAGCTCCCTGGAAATATTTTCTATACTTTTTTGGTAGAATTTATGCATATTTAACCAGAGCTTCTGACACTTCCTTTTTGATATTGTTCTTTGCATACGTCCCATTTCCCATACTTTGTTATTACAGTCATTTTTTACTGTTTATTTTATTATATAATACCATAGACATATTTCCTAGCCCATAATAAAAACCACATCAAACATGGGTCTGGTTATGTAATTTGAAGTTTTCATCACTGTTGTAAACATGGAAAAGAGACTCTGTAGGCCCTGATGATCCAAATGACTAGATGTGTTACTCTTACTGCTTTCTTATGCTAATGGCTTAAAAAACCCCACAACCCCAAGATGTCTGCCTTACTTGTTTCGTATAAACTTAGCAAGCAAGGTCACGCTCGGAAAAAACTCACTGTGTAACAAACGGAGGAGAAAGTTCAACTTACCCTCATTTTACAATTTAGAAATTGGGGCCAAGAGAGATTAAGTGACCTTCCAAATTATACAAAAGATTTGTGACCAAATTGGGAATTAAACCGATTTTTTAAGTCCCAAATCAGTGCCTTTATCAGAAGATCAACCTTCACTCTGGTTTATTTTTACAAAGTATCTTTTATTATTATTTCAGCGTTCATGTGCATGAGCGAATTCTAAGTTTAGAACTAATTTGAGCCTGGAATAGAATGAGAGATGGCAGGAAGGCAGATTCTGAAACAACTTTGCAAACATGCTCTGCTCTGACCTGTAACACAGCTGAAGTAAAATTTTGGCCATGTCAAAACCAGTGGCAAAACTCCAACTGACATCACTGCATTGGTTTCCACAACTCAAGCCAACATGCCAGAATTTTTCAATTGCGTTTCAGCTTTTTGGTACTGCTAAATGGGATTACTTTAAGGTTATGGGCCAAGCCCACATCAATGCACTAGCAGGCTGAGGCACTGTTTAGAAATATGAGATTTTCAGAGGAGTCCAACACTGACTGAGTTTGCCCATTGACTGAAGTATTTCTGTATCCTTTGCTGACAGACTGCAACACAACTTCAAGGATCTCCATGCAGATGTCCTAGCACAATTTCTGCACTGCTGGCTACAGCAAGGTAGCAGGATTCTCAATCACACCACAAGGTTACTATATCCATCCTACTCGAAGGGTAGGATGTGTAAGGCAGAATCCACATTTCTATCCTCCATCTAATTATGGACTTAAAATAAATCTATGATGATCATTAGCAAGTTGAACAAATGTTGTATTCTATGATTCAATTGCCCAGAAAGCTGCTTTGAATCACTGATTTGTACTAGCACTGTATCAGAGAATAGAGAACAGAAATGAACACAACTGTCTCTAGCCCTTAAAATATTAGAACAGTCTGAATTTTTAACAGGAAATAGTCTCCAGGTGTCAAAAATATGAAGGAACAAAGTAATGCAAAGGAAAATTGCAGCTGATCCCTTAGCAGTTGAGCACTGAAAACACAGTTGTCTTTCTAAGGGGAGAAGACACAAAAAATGCAGGACAACAACGTATTTTCAGAAAGTGCATATTGGAGTGCTTGGTCCTACTCGTTTCCCCCCTCTCATGTTTTTGTCACCATGTCTTGTACTTCTGCAGAAGGAACAAACACTGATGCACAGAATCAGCCCTGTTAATTTCATCCTGATATGTTTTTGCTAAAATGATAGAGTTTTGAAGAAACACAGAGACAAATTAGCGAGTCATTTCAATGCTCAGTTGTTGTCTGAGCTCTGTTTCTCATTTTGTATTTGCTACGTGAACTTAGAAAAATGTTTTGTTCCTTATGCTTCTTTTGGAGATTTGCCTGTGAAGGGAATGCAAGAACATAAGACTGCCTGCAGCAAACTCAGTATCAAGTTTCATTCCCCAGGGATGCAGATCTTCAAAGTATTTTAAGGTTATTAATTCTATTGCCAGTAGCAGGTTCAAATCAAGCTTCAGATATTTAAATGGCTTTGTGTAGGAGGTGCTAATCAAGCAACAAGGCTTAGCTGGAGATTTTTTGATCTCAATTTGGTCCTAGCTATACCCACTGCCCATACTGTGGGAACATAAGTGGATTTTGAGGATGAGTTTGCATTTTCAAATCACGAAAGCCAACCGACTGTTGGATTGAGACTACAAACAGAAAGGATTTCATTTCAAAACCCACCAGTTAAGACAACAGCATGAACTTGGGAAAAGGCAGATGCAGCAGCATGCTACCTGGCCAACTTTTTAATATAAGACTTGGGAAAAAGGAAGTTTTTTAAACGCTGTTCACTGGTATTGTCAGCACTGCGGTGCATCTCAACAATGCTGTGAACAGCTTGAATTAAATGTAAGCTGAAACCAATAAAAAGCTGTAGGATAGTATCTCATCTAATGTATTTTTAAAAATTTGGACTAACTTCTTATTTGACTTGAAGGAATGCAATCGTTTCCAGATAGAGCCTTTTTTGTTTGTTTGTTTTTTGAGATATAACTTAAGGATCAAAGCTTCACAAAGGGACAGTGTTTAGAGGGACAGCGTAACACTGTAAAACAAAGCTCTTCTCACTCAATGCTACTGGCAAAGATTCAATAATTGTTTCTAGGAAAGAAGCAAAGTTTTGAAGAAGCGCCTTGAGAACAGAGAAAACAATGAGAAAACAGCAAATAGTGTTACTCCTTGGATCGGGGCTGTAACTGAACGCAGCAGAGACAAGTCAGCTGCAGCGGGGGAAAGGGAGTGGTAGGCTTTTGCAGCTGTTAAGCTTCAGAACCTTAAGTTTCAGCTGAGCTTGTTTCATACAAGCTCTTTCAGTTATTTCCCTTTTAAAGGCAAGTTGCTTGCTTCACGATATTCACTGCCCCTGCAACTGTGTTTGTGTTTAAACCTGGAATTGAATGCAGCTAAAAACGCAGAAATTACCCTAAATGCTACAGAATTTCTGATACCAAAAGCAATAAATACATCCATTACGCCTTGTACACGGTATGAAACGCTCATGCAGTCAGCTCTCTTCTTGCACATTGGCTGAGCTGAACCTCAAAGCAACCCCAAAGGCGGGCCCCCAACACTTCATAGGCAGCTCTCCCAGTACCATGGGATGAGGAGCCGTTCTGTGAGCTGTGAGAAGTTACTGCTGAAGGAGTTTGAGGTACAAAGCTACCTGTCTAAATCCCATACGGTCCAGAGAGGAATCCAGAACTAGTCTCCTGCAGATGCAAAGCTCTTATTATGTCAGCGCATGCCTGAGTGGATGCTTGTGAGTAGAAAGGTGCCACTCACCACCAGCTACCTGGAGAACCAGACAGGGTAAAAAGACTGAACTGAGTTATTGGAGAAACCCAAGAAGTCAGAGATAGTATGGTGGTGTCAATGCCCATCTTTCCAAAGGGATCCGATAACTGGACAGACTCACTCTCTCATGAGGCACATGAAGAAGCTGGCCATCTAATGAGTTCCTAGTGATTAAAAGAATAACTGGGTGATGGATCAAAAAAAAAGTTGGAGAAGACAACAGGAGATTCCTCTCCATCCCCAGGACAGACATCTTATGAAAGGTGTAAGTTAACGTGAAAGAGAGAGCCTTATTGTGTGTGTGCATGGTCACCAAATAGCATAACTCAGAGAAATGCTGTTCAGATACGGCTCAGCAAAGCGTTAGTGCTGTAGATTGGTGGGATTAGTAAGAAAAGCTAAGAAACCTGTGAACTGCTGCAGCTGTTGTCACACTGGCTGAAATAAGAGAGCAAAAATGTTTCTTGACTTGGGAGAAAAACTTTCACAGAATATGTTTGTTCTTTGTAAGAGGCAGAAAGGTGTGAAGAGGGTGGTTTTCCAACCTCTTGGAAGTTTGTAGTAACCTGTAAAGACAAACATCCAGTCACTGAGCAGCACCTGTGACACGGTGGGACTTTTACCAAGGAGATTCATGCAACTACCAAAAACCAGATGGAGCAAGAGACCGCCAAAGTTAAAAGCCCACTCAGCTCCAAGTAGATGGATGGCATCAGGTCAAAGGTGGCTGCTGGATATGAACCTGGCACTGGAACTGGGGCCAAGGGTAGAAAAAGATCTGGAATCAGATGAGTCACTGGCGTCACTCAGAGACAGAAGATTTACACCATGTAAATCTGGATGATATTCCAAACAGATTTGGAAATTGATACCGTCAGCTACAAGGATCCAAAGGAATGACTGCAAGACTTTTTCCAGTGAACTTACAGCTGTCAACACACAAGCTGGTAAAGTTTGCATGCCCACTAATTGCAATCATTTACTCCCCAGATTTATCCACCCACGTGCCTCACAACCTTCCTTGCAATTACTTTAAAGTAGGTGGGAGCAGATGGCCACATCAGCTTAGGACAAGAGGAGGCAGGGCTGAAAGCAATTTCCAGAGGATCCAATTAACCTGACATGCTTGACTGGGCTGTTTTTCAAAACCCACAGTACTGCAAGTACTATGTCCTCTCCTGACAGGTACTTACCTTACAATTACTATCATAAAGCTTATCTTACAGTAAAGAAGGCTTAGCTAAATAGCAAGGTCAAATTGTAATTTCTAGTTGCATCCTGTGGGTGCAGAGAACAATGCATTTTTTCAATCTCTGCAGCAATTTCTTACGTAGTGATAAAGTTCACCTTCCCTCAATCTCATTCTCTTTAGAAGAAAAGACGACTGGTTTTTATTCTCATGTTTTTAGGTCTCTGAGTATTTGTTCTCCTTCAAAATGTCTGCAGTTGTCCACATCGTTTTTGAAGTAGACTCAACACTGGACACATGCCAGCAAAGTGTTACTAATGCTACGTAAAGCTACGGGATTGAGTTTTACAGAACAGTTCTGTTAATACACTATTTTATTTTTTTGCAACTGTGTAACAGTATTTCTTCCTATTTACCAACGTTTCTACTGAAACTCTCCTCACCTTGGGAATGCATAGGTTCCTACCTTTGCACTTTGAACTTACTTTTAAATTTAATCTTTCCTTTTAACATGTTTGTAACCCTTAAGAGTCTCCTAAGCTTAGACCTTCTAGTGGCCTTTCAGTACCTAAAGGGAGCCTACAGGAAAAAGCAGCAACATTTAAGGGCTTGAGAAGGCTACAGAACCTTCTCATAAGAACCCCCTCAACCCTCTCTTCCTACCCTCTTTGCCAAGGACAGTAAAAAAATGTCTTGATATGATTACCACCACAAGTTACTGGTATTACTCAAATACTCTCACACTAGTTGGCCAAAGAAATGGTTTACAGATAGAAGATGGACCAGTGCTTAGCATGAAATATCTGCTTTTGTAACTGTCACTGTATCATACTATGAGTGCCTAGTGATGTCAAGGAAACAGATACCTTAACTTTGCAAATTATCCTTGCAAGAGAGTGAAATCCCTGGTACTGTTCTCTACTTCCATCCTTCCCTTGACAAGCATGCCAATTTTGCAGGCAAGTCTTTTGTTCTTTCTTCTAAAAAAGAAAACACCTTTTCACAGTCTCATCACTCTGCCTCTGAAGCTCTAACTCTAGGCTCTCATCTTCTTGCTTTGACTACACCCAGATCTTTTTCTTGGCCATCTTGCAGAACCCTGGATGTCATTGTTTGTGGGACTGCAGCGTGCTGACCTCACTCCACGTGGAAGTGGGAGCCTTGAAGCAAGGTGAGGACACAGGTGATAGCTGCAGTAAGAGCAAGAGGGAAGGCCTTCCTAGAGCAGGTGATAGATTCACTCAACTCACAAAGCTCTCACTGGAGAGCTTCCTCTCTAACCTCTCACACGATACTCCCAAAGGCAAGTAAAGCTTCCTGAAAGCAGCCAGTTCCAGTGTTATCCACATGAGAACTGGCCAGTCTCTGAAAAGACATCTATTTTTAAACAAACCTTTGACCTCAGAAGCATAAAAATCTGAGCTGCCATGCCTCTTGTAATAAGTTTTGGTTTTTGTTTTTTCCCACTCAGCAAAACCCCTCCCCCTCCCCATTTTATGTTGCAGCTAAACAAAGATACCTATGGACTCTGTATCTAAAACTTAAACAGTATCATGTTTTTATGATATAGAAACAATATTAAATGTTATTTTAATTATTTCAGCATCGACTTGTAGAAGAAAATTCGCATATATCAACTTTAAGAAGAGATCATTGAGAACGAAGGGACAAGTGCTTGGCTGCAGAAAGAATAAATGGCCCTGTGGGATCCCTTGCAAGTCTCTCTTGCTGTGTCAAAGAAACATTACTGACTTGGCAAAGAAAGCCAAAGAGCTATTTTCAGAAGGGTAAGAAAAGGAAGAAAGCACGTGCCAAAACCAAATAATTTGTCTCCCTTCAGGTTTGTTGCTTCTTATACAGCAGAGAAGAAAAGAGCAAGAGAATCTGATCATCGGTTATATTATGAGAGAAAACATTCAACAAAGCTAAATGCCTGCTGTAAGACGAAGACAAGTCACTTCGGCCCAGCACTAGTTTAGCTGAATTGCATCCTGCAGAAAATTCCTCCCGGGGTCTATTTTCCATTTACTTATATTCTGATAATTTTACATCTACATGTAATAGTTTTTTTTTGCACAATGCTGTAACCTCTTAAAAACAACTATGATCAATGGCCAACTGCTGGTGCCTTTGCATAATCGTTGATTTTGGCTTTGAGATACGTATATTTGAGGGTTAGCTAGTGTGGAGCCACTTTTGGCCTAAACTGCCAGGATCATTTACATACAGTATGGTAGACTGAAAAATTGCTTCCACTTCAGTGATGACTGTGCTACATAAATACTGACTGGATGAACCCAGAGAAGCCATTCATCTGTGTATATCTGAAACACTAATCTGATCTTTAGTGTTGCCAGAGTAGCAAGATGACCGGCCAGTGGTCCTCATTCACTGGGAAATGCATTGCTTTACTGCTGAAGCTGTTCATTACCTAGAGCCTGACTGGAATCTGGGACCCTTCTGCAGGTTACTAGCCTGAGGAGTTTTAACCATTGTTTTTAAAAAGCTGTGTTTAGTTACCACTAATAAACTTGGATGCTAGTTACTGTTCAAGGCAGGAAGAGATATGCCTATACATTTCAAGACTGTTGCATACAAGCAGGTTACATATTAAGATTATGTACATACACTTCGAACATTTCCTGACTTTGAGGATTTAAGAACTACCATTTTAAATGGGGGAAGAAAAGAAGTATTGCACATATTCTCATAGCATTAAAACAAAGAAAAACTCAAAGCCTCACCCAATCTGTTATCATTATCAGGTCATACTGACATAACACTTCCACAAACAAAGCTGGAGCCTTCAGACACATTACATTAACATTGCCTCTTGAGCAAACTGAGTAATTGGTAACACTAACAGCCTTAAATTCTGGATGGACAGGTCTGGAGGAAGGAGAAATACACATCCTGACAATGAATTGTAGGACTATTTTCTGAAGCAGGAAACAGCAAGACTTGGGGTTTGCATGTTCAATTTTAAATGCATTAGAATAATGTTTCCAGGAACCACAGTCACCTTTCCATGTACTCTATTCCTCCATACTCCAACTTCTGCTCTTCTCCTAGCTATCTCCCACCCATCACTTCCCAGACTAACCCACTCTGTTTAACATTTATACCGTACATTTATAAATATGCCATATATACCTTTAAATTCACCCTCACACCCAACAGAGATGCACAAATAAAAATTTTCATTGTATTTTAACAGACATTCCCTGGTGATTTATTGTATGTGATTGCTTAAGCCAACAAAGTGATGGGTCAAATTCAGCCTTGACTTCCCACAGATTCACTGCAATAATGCTGAGGGTGAATTTGGCTTTAAGACTTTTGTTAGAGAAGCAGTTGTTTGTATTCGCAAATCATTTACCAAACAAAACAAAAGAGCCATCTAGTAACATGGAGAGTTCAATGGCACAAGCTGATGTGTGAAGCTGAAACAGATGAAACAGGAAGAGGCCAAGAGCAATAAACTCAAACAAAAGTGTAGATGTCTTTGACTAAGGCCAGACAGACATTTAATGGTAGCCAAGATTAGTAAGCCTTACCACTTAAAGTAACGTGATCATCTTTGGAGGCACTTTGTGTATCTTTTAACTGGATCTCTGAGCTCACATCCACTTTTCTTCCAGACAACTCTAAATAGGCTTTGAGAGAGGCAGGTACCTTGACCGTAATAGAACCTGATATAAATTTAAATGAAAGCTAGTTAGATCAACATTGAGATCAAATCACAAAACAGGCGATTATTTAGATACCTTAAGGCAAATGTGACCTTATCGCTCTCTACAGGTACCTGGAAGGAGGCTGTAGCGAGGTGGGGGTTGGTCTGTTCTCCCACGTGCCTGGTGACAGGACGAGGGGGAATGGGCTTAAGTTGCGCCAGGGGAATTTTAGGTTGGATCTTAGGAAGAACTTCTTTACCGAAAGGGTTGTTAGACATTGGAACGTGCTGCCCAGGGAAGTGGTGGAGTCACCATCCCTGGAGGTCTTTAAAAGACGGTTAGATGTAGAGCTTAGGGATATGGTTTAGTGGGGACTGTTAGTGTTAGGTCAGAGGTTGGACTCGATGATCTTGAGGTCTCTTCCAACCTAGAAATTCTGTGATTCTGTGATTCTGTGAAATCACCATATTTTTAAAGAGCCTTCAGACACAGTAACTTTTTTTTTTCCTGTCAACGGATAAACACAGATACATTATTCTGCTCATGACAAATGAAGGTATGTCACATTTATAAAAATGGGATCGCAGTATTTCTTCAGACACTGTGAAAATTAACATATACTCCTAGCAACATCTCTCACTAGAGGACCTTATTATGGGGATTGCCAAGGGAAGCAAATAACACAGACCTCAACAAGTATTATGACTCTAGTTTCATTTTCTAGTTGCATATTTACATCCCTGAGCATGGACATGGGATTTGATGATTAATCCAGCATGCAGTACAATACAAGCACATTATAAAATAATTGCTCCTCTGGAATGATGGGATGCCACTTACAGTCTGTTAACACTAGCAAAAAAAAAAATGGAAGTTCTAACGTCTGCTTCCCCAAAATACATGCTTCTATGCATCAGATTGAAGGCAAGTTCTGGGCCCCCAACCTACCTACCACTGTTAATCATATTTGGAATTAGTCACAATGTTTGAAGGTTGCATCCAGCACATTGAAACAAACCCAAGCAGTATATCAAATATTAACTCTGTAGACACACTTCTTAGCTTCTAACAAATTTCAACAATCACTGTAGAAAAACACAAACATTTCTTCAAATATATCCCCAATGCTGAAACAGAACATGATTATAAAACTGATGTAATAAAATGTGTATCAGTCAGAAAGCAACCCTAACTATGCAATTTAAATTCAGGCAAATCTGTTGCCTGGGATACTCCTGAAGAAGAAATAACTGTCAGTAGAATTTAGGCCTAAATTTTACTGGATTCACAGAAGCCTTAGGATAAGAAAGGGGAAAAGTCTTTTCTTTAGGTCCTCCTTGGAGAGTAGCTCAGTGATGTGACTCATAAAACCCAACACATGCAGCTAATTTATCACAGATAGGACATTTTCTACTCAGCAGCTGTCAGCAGTTACTCCAAAGTTACAGGGTAAAAGAAAACAGAATTTTATCAACTTTGCCTACACTAAACTGTGCTGCCAGAAGAGATGTCAGGCAATGTTTTGAAAGTAACATGAATTAGCTTTTATTAAATACATTCTTCTTTGCTACTAATTTAAAGAGACATAACTTAGTGATTCAAAATGTAACTAAGAAATAATATAAAAATAAACTTATTTGTACCAATGGAACCACCTTAGTTTGTGCAGAAGAATGGCACATATGATTCCAATACATTTTCTTATTTCCCTTCTGATTAACTTCTAAGTTTTAACAGGGTATAAGACTATCTCATAGACAACCAGAGGAAGCTACCAAATACCATATTCCTTTAAAACACCATGATGTTAACACAAGAATGCTGTAAGGTTTTTGTTTGTTTGTTTGTTTTCTCCAAAAGGAGGATAAACAAGATGTCTTCAGGGCTTTGTTATTTACAATATCATAACTTCTGAATGGCAAAACTATGAATCCAACCTTAGCAGTGACCTTTTAACTAGAAAGCAAAGTTCCAGTGAGTAATCATGAGGAAAAAAAAGGAAGAGTGGTTGAGTAAGGCACTCTCATCTCTATTTTTCTGCCTATTTCAATAATTGGATGTTTCATCAGGACAAGGTAGGAAAAAGCAATATAAATGCCTGATGTTTGCCCTTATGTACACATATATAATATATATATAAATAATATACATATTAGTATTGTGGAGTAAACATTTTCAAGACAAAGACAATTCAAGTCAAGTAATTCAAGTAATTCAAGTCAACTCTGCAGAAATCTGCTGGGTAGACTGACAAGTATTAAAGATACAAAAATTCTGTAATCCATTTTAAGTATCATTGTTGCTTACAGAGTTTACTCTATTAGAAGTATCTAGTAATGAGGTAAAAAAGACAACAGGTAATGAAAAATCATGAAATAATCTTTTCTAGACATGAACAAAAACCTCTGATCTTTCTTTTATATCATTAGTTGCTACACAAATATATTTGTTGCAGTTTGCTAACCTTTCTGGGATTTCAGATCCACTTCTCTTAGTTGACTGACATAAACATCTATTGCCCCTTGATGTGTAGAAGCTTTTAGACTTCCATCTGATGAATCTTAAAAAAAGTAAAAAAGAAAATGAAAGTATTTGTGTATCATTCATTGATTTAAAAATGTATTATTTTTCACTCTGTTTAAATAAATACTTGCTAGAATCTTCCTTTGTTGTTTAAACCGACTTTATCAATTCTTGTATGTTTAAGCAGTACCTTTTGGTCATTTACTGAATGCCAGACTTTGCTCAGAAAAATGGGTTTCTCAGTAAAACTTATCTTCCCAATCTGGAATTACGGCATGCACTGGTCCCAAGGCCAAACCCCTGCAGGACTTGTAGGATCTACTACGGCTCAGCAATGCTCTTTCTGCCCAAGTATAACCATGCCTACTTCTTTCCATAAGGATAAATTCACATTTGTATGAAGACTGAGCATAAAATCTGAAACATTTAAAACCTATTTTAATTTCCAAAAGAGTTAATTTGTTTGGACTTTGCACAGGGGAAACTTTACCCAGGAAGGTTACCATATACAAACAACAAGCAGTTGTGCGTGTAACATGTGGTTACACGGGAGAACTCAGAATTTTAAACAAATGTCTGGGATAACCACTGTAATTTAATGCACATAGGGAATCAACATTCATTCTTTGCCCTGGAATAAACAGACATACACTTTCTTCTATAGCTTATTAGCTGTAATTTATGACAACAAAACTTTCTGAACAACCTTTTTTACAAACAGAAGCCCTTAAAAAAGCATTATTTGTATACTTGAGAAGTATTCTTTAATAATTTGCAACCTATTCCAGTTGTAAGCACACAGATTTCCACAGTATTACAGTGAGGTCCTGGGCAGTTACCTTTTTAACTACCAAACAGACCTATTGCTGATAAAAACAGCAACAAAGTTGTGTGGCAACTGTACAGAAGTGAAAAAAAAAAAAATTACATATGTACATGAGCAAAAGGGAGTGAGTGAAGTACCTTATTAGAAAGATTACTAGGAACAAAAATATTACCCCAAAATCTTGAAACACAGAATAAGAATGTTCTTAGTTTCTGGGGGTGCACAGAACAAGAAGCACAGCTGAGTTTTCAGAACTCGCTAAAACAACAAAAATCAAACCAGACTGAAACTTGTTATTTTAAAAGTGAAAATATTCATGGGAGAATACGCTTGATTAATCATAACAAGGATGTCTAGCATTAATTAAAGCTTTCTGTACATAAACAAACTCTTCTGGAGCTTTTCTGATCCCAGGCACAGATGGGGAAGATCAGTGTATTACAGCAGTTGAAACATGGAAAGGGATTATCATCCCTCAGCTAAAAAATTATTTTTTTTTGGAGGTTAATGCAATAAAAAAGAAAAAGTAGCCAATCCACATTTGGTCAGCTGAGAAACTGACACCATTTTTGGCCAACAAAAAAAAAACAAAAACAAAACAAGAACAACTAGAATGGGATGTGAATGTATTTCCCATCTCAGAGGATTTTATGTTAAAGAAGTTCTGGTCCAAATCTGAAGGAACAAATTAACTCTTTGTCAATTGAAATTAATGAACTGGAAAAAGCTTTGCTTGGGTAAGTCACAATGAAATATTTTCCTCATAGCTTTTTAAAATGATGTTCCTAATATTCAAAAAGGTAATCATACTGGAACAGGTAAAAGTTTATACAAATCAACCTTTTTATTTGAAATGTTGGTCCCAGATAGACAATTTCCCATAAAAGCTATTTTTGCAAATACCCCAAATCAAATGTACTAACAGCCAATCACTGAATATCCACATAACTTTGTCAGAGATTTGTTGGCAACTGATACAGGAAATATCCAGCCTCTAATTCTTCTATTTTAAACAAAACACACTATTAGTTCTTTTTCCTGCACTATGAAGAAAAGAAGACTTCTGTGATACGACAGTGACCCTCTCCAGGGAGAACAACTGTTAGCAGTCTGTACAACACCATCACTTGATGGTACTTTACAGAGACTAATGTTTATTCAGTGAATCCTGCCTAACTCCCAGTCTTCAAATGTGAAAGCGGCTCCTGTAAAATTCTTCACAGTGGAAAGATGTCTTTTGTGAATCTAGTAGCCCTACTACAAGATTTTTTTTTTCTGATTTTTTTCCATTTTCATTTCTTTAAGAAAAGAATAGAACCTTAAATTTGTGAGAGACTGGATTCTGTTTGAAGAATGCATTAAAAAAATATAGGATGCAGGAAGATGGCAATATGCACAGAGGTTCACTGAGGCACAGATTTACCTGGAAAATAAAAAACAATACAAAACAACAATAAAAATCCTTGAGACAAAGTAGAATGACCTTGGAGAACACTGTTTTGTGGGGATGTCTTGACAGATTTTGACTTCTATAGTACAAGAATGAACAGAAAGTTGTTGAAACTTTGCTCTGAATTGCTAGGTTTCAATTCATTTTAGACAGCGAATCTGTCATAGTAAGTCACAGAAGCCTTCTGGTCCTCCAGCATGGGTTGTGAAGAAAGAATCTAGCAGAATAATGCAAACTGACAATGGCATCTGTATGGGGAAGAAGAAAGACACTGGACTTTCTTGGATGTCTGTGTGCTTTCCAGAGTACATCCCTGCTGCCCATAAATCAGTGCTATTCTTACCAAAACCTAGAATTTGTTTCCCTTGGGCTAAAGGTAAGTAATAAAGAATTTATTTATTTTTTTAGCTGGTAGGGTAAAATTTGGATTGGCAGCAGAGCAGAGAATAATCAGACGATGACAACAACATTGAGGAATAAACAAGTTTTGGCCGGACTGAACACGAGCCAGCCATGTGCCCTGGCAGAAGAGGAAGCCAACAGAATCCCTGACAGCATTAACTGGAGGATAGCCAGGACATCAACAGAGGAGATTAATCCCCTTGACTCAGTACCTGTTAGACCACATCTAGAACACAGCATTTGGTTCCAGGGCTCCTGATAGAAGAGAGACATTGGTAAACTGGAGTCAGCCTAGTGGAGAAGCACCAAGATAGTCAGGGCATCAAGAACCTTCCCTAACAAGAGGAGCTAAGGGCTTGTTCTGCGTGGAGAGCACACTACTTCAATACCTGACAGCAGCCCCCTAATGAGCTGTCACCTCACCTAGCCAGGAGGTGATCAAGATGAAAATCTGCCTCCTTAGAGTGGAGAACAGTAAGAGCACAAAAGATGTAAGTTGAAACGAGAGTTTTGGACTGGATATATCAAAAATCTTTTTCATACTGAAGGCAGTAAAGCCCTGGAACAGTTTGCCTGGAGAGGCTGTACGGTCTGCATCCTTGGAGATTTTAAAGACTGTAAGACAAAGTCCTGAGCAAGCTCACAGCTGACACTGCTTTGGGCTGGAGGCTGGAGACTACGGACTGCTTGAGCAGGGATATTGGGCAAGATGAGCTCCAAAGGTACTTTCCGTTCCGAGACCCTGACATCCTGTGATGTCTTCCAACCTGAATTTTCCTATGAACTTACCAAGTAAAAACTTAAAGATCAAATTAACTCTAAAAACAAAGTATTCCACTGTTTTTTTGTAAGATTATTCAGATTTCTAATGACTATCCTAAGTAGTAATGTAAACTAGAAGTAAAAATAGGTCTGGTTGTTTCAAATTAAGAAGTCATCCAAAATCCACAAAACCTGTGTTAGAAGTAGAAAGCTTTTAGTACAATGTTGGAAAACAATTTGTCTGTGACTAACAAAATTCATGGTATAGAAAAAAAGTGTTTTACTTTAATATTTGAACAATGTCAGTGTGAAACACTATCATACGTTAGATGCTTAAAATTAAGCTGAGGTTTGGGTAGGATCTTCAAAAAAAGATTTATTTTTTTTAAACAGAAACAAGTAAACACAAAATAAATATATGAAAGAGAACTACTCCACAAATAACAAAAAATACCCAGAAAATAATAGTGCAAAAGATAGGAGTATCAGTTTCCTGTTAATATAGAATTTTCCAAGAATTTCCCCCAATTTTTTGTTGTACTTTCTCTCAAATACTGTGAAAAAAATCCAGCATTCTCAACTATGTTTTGAATGGTAAATAAACCTCTCAGAAAAATACATCCTCAAAATCTAGAGATCATACAATTGTGATGATTGCATTTTTCAATTAATCGATAAAATTCTGCCTGCAGTAAAACAAATAACTATATGCCTATGAAAATCCATCTGAGGTAGACAGAAGAGCTAAGCTGTTCTTACTATTTCTATCAGCAAATCCCCATCAGCTCTCTGGCAATCCAACTAGTTACCTTGTGGCATAAATTCCTCATATGTGAAAACTTTTCACTTAAAACTTGACATTTTCAAGTTTTCAGAGCTGAACCACCAGATCTTAGAAGTCATATGCCTTTGGAAAAATCCATACAAAATTAAAGTGGGGAGGGACTAATGCTCTTTAGGAAAAGATTAACTGTAACTAACATTTTCAGAATTGAAATCTGAAAAATAAAGCCAGTTCAATGCTTCTCAATGTTCATGCTTCTTAACGTTTAAGCTGAACCTTGTTAATTAATGGAAAAAATCATCATCTGTTGGTGGAAAAAACTACCTCTTGTGTTAAGAAATGTTCAAACACTCTTCATAGTCTATGAGTTTATTTAACTGAAGGAAAAACAGACTAGCAAGCTTGATTTAATTCTGTGGTTTAATGACTAACTCATAAAAATGTGCGTTGCATTCATTTTCCAAGAATATTAATATAGATTGCTTAGAAACATAAGAAGAGTTGTGACAGGACATCTTGTCCCTGCAAGATGCCTGGTTAGTGACTGTAGTCACTATTGTTAGCAGAAGTCTTAGACTTGGGCCTATACTTAAACTTACTTACAGAAGGGGAAATCCTTCAAGGTAGATTCACTGAGCATTGTCTACAGCTCTATTACTTCAATATAATGCCACAGAAATAACCAGAGATTGAGTTTCTCACTTTCTTGACCAATTTACAGTACATCAACACAGAAGGTGCCCTAATATTTTCATAGTATAATGTATAATGTAATTGATAACTCAATTATCCCACTGTATAAAAACCCAATTGCTGAGAGATTTAAAAGCTCTTATTTCTGAATGGAAAACTCAATGGTCAACACAATAGTTTGGAAACACCAAGTTCTCACAAGCTTTTTTCCTACCTCACAATATGTAAAACATCAATGAATAATACCACGTGACATGAAAGTTAAACATTTAATAATTGATAAACATGGGATAGAGAACTGGGTTAAAGGCAAAGTAATTGCATTTGATATACACTTAGTTTTTTCTCATGTCCTTTTGTCCCAACTTAATCTAAAAGAAAACAGTTAGACTCAGTATAATGCTAACGCCCAGGGGGTATGGTGCACAGCTAGAATTGGTCTTGCATAACTACAGAGGATTGTCAGAGCCAAGTTTGGAAAATATCTTTCAAATAGACAGCAATGAATGATACTCCTGAAAAAGTGAGAACAAACTTCTGAGGATTATTAGAAAATTAGGTTTTTACTTTCCCTTTGAATATTTTAATTTAAAGAGGAGAAGGGAAGAGTGACAAAAGAGAGAAAGAAGCTTTTTCTTAGAAAGGAAGAAAAACAAAGCAAAACCTACCTACTGTGATACTCCCTGTTTTGGTCCGAAGGCTGGTGTTACCTATTAAGAAATAAAGGACATTTTTTTAACATTCAATATGGATTACTTGTGACTGGTTTCTCAAATTTCAGACTAAAATAAAGTGATCCTATACAAGGCTGTTATAATTAGAGTAGTATATTTGCATTGCGTGTAAAACCAAAACAGTATAAATGAATTATATTGCTTCATTATTATTGCTTTACAAACAAAAATCTCAACACACATTGGAAACAAAGAAGCAATTCCAGGCAAGAAAAATATTCTGAATAAAGCTTTAAGGCACAGACTGGGTGTGATGGAGAGAAAAGCATCCTATTTTCCTTTTTTTATAAATAAATATATAATTGTATACCCCTCCTCCACAAATGTGGGTGACTTTTTGCCTTATCTTCAAAGGCTACTTTCTGGAAAATCACCTAAGAATCACTAAACATTACCTACTCTCTCCAAACTTATTCTCATTACGTATGTGACCAACCGCAGCCAACACTCTCTATTGAATCTGGGAGATCTCTGTCTGTTGGGCAGACTGAAGAACATCAAATAAAAGAGTGTATACGGCATAAAACATAGAATGGTCTCTTACTGACCTTGCATGACTTTGAACAGGCTTGGGTATTTTATCATTAAATCTCAAAATACTCTTCCCCTTTATCTATAGCATCAAGAGAACCTGGAAGGATGAGGGATGCATGCCTAATACCATGGCTTTTCTATTAACAGTCTAAAAGTTGGAAGAAGCTATCACATCTCCATGAATGTTATACATGTGCAATTGCATCAGAAAAAAAAAAGGTGCTTTAAAGGAAAAAACTAAGCCATGACAGTTCATTCCTACCACTCTCTCTTCCCCCCAGAAGTATAAAAGACCCCAAATAAAATGGATCACGGTAATTTAGTCTAATTTGATAATACACAGTATTATCAAAAATTTCACAAGAATTCTTCAGAAGCTGTTCAAGCTCTTCTCCTATCTTTTGTTAATTACAGAGTAGTAAACAGCCAGTAAGGTGGAATGAATTCCACTGTATACGACCTGCTAGGTATTTCTTAGCAGTCCATGGACTAAAAGCTAGAAAAGAAACTGGTCATCAATAGTCTTAAATTCATCATTTGAAGCATATACCATACAATACTACTCTGATCTGATAATCAGAGTTGAAACAAAGCCATTTTGCAATGAATTTAAAAGATGTTTGGCCTCACCATTAGCCTTTTTCTTTTCTTTCTTTTTTTTTTTTTTTTTTTAAAGGCACACTACAGTTATATCACCTTATCATTAGTAGTACTTATTTTTATACAATCTACAAAAAGCCTAGGGTTTTATCATATAGCATAGCAACTCCCAAAGATTGTACAGTCTGAATACAACTCTTGGGCCTTACGGATTTACTGGTCTGTTCTTTGTTTTTCTTGATTTTTGTGTGTGTAAATAAATAAGTAAATAAATAAGGGCATCACTTGACATTATTTCTATTATGTTCCTTCTGTTTGCTTCAGTGATTTTCAGGAGGCTGGGTTGCTCTCATTAAGCAAGCAAAACAGCAGCTAAGAATACCTACATGCATATTCTCTCTACCTTTACGTTGACCTGCAAGGCAATTTCAACTGGGATAATTTACTCCCTTCCCTTTCAGCCATGTCTAAGGCTACAGGAAAAAAAAAGAAATGTGTACTCACTGATATTTCCACAGAAATTGTAACCCCCCTTCTAAGGGTATCTTTAGTAATACAGTGACCTCAGATCCAAAACATGAGGTGGAACAACACATTTCTGGACACTTCAAGCTAGCTGTCCTATTGAGTATATGAGTTACTTAGTTTTTACATTTAAAGGTGCAATTGCTTGCAAAATCATAGAATCATATAATGATTTGGGTTGGAAGGGACTACATCATCTAGTTCCAACCCCACTGCCGTGGGCAGGGACACCTCCCACCAGACCAGGTTGCCCAAAGCCCCATCCAGCCTGGCCTTGGACACTTCCACGGATGGGGCATCCACAGCTTCTCTGGGCAACCTTGTGCCAGGGCCTCACCATCATCTGAGTAATTTTTTTCCAGAGATCTAAACTTACCCCCCTTTAAGTTACTCTATTACCCCTAGTCCTATCACGACGTTCCCTGACAGAGTCTCTCTCCAGCTTTCCAGTAGTAGCTCCCTTTCGGGTACTGGAAGGCCGCTATAAGGTCTCCCCAGAGCCTTCTCTTCTCAAGAAAAAAGAACCCCAACTCTCTCCACCTGTCTTTACAGGAGATGTGCTCCAGCCCTCTGATGATCTTCATAGCCCTCTTCTGAACTCCCACTAATAGGTCCATGTCCTTCTTGTGCTGGGGGCCCCAGAGCTGAACACAGGGCTCCAGGTGGGGTCTCACAAGAGCAGAGCTGAGGGGGACAATCACTTCCCTCGCCCTGCTGGCCACACTTCTCTTGGTGCAGCCCAGGACACGGTTGGCTTTTTGGGCTGCAAGCACACATTGCTGGCTCATGTTGAGCTCCTCATCCACCAACACCTCCAGATCTTTCTCATCAGGGCTGCTCTCAGTCCATTCTCCACCCAGCCTGTGTTTTTGCTTGGGATTGCCCTGGCCCAGCTGCAGGACCTTGCGCTTGGCCTTGTTGAACCTCATGAGGTTCTCACAGGCCCACTTCTCAGGCCTGCCCAGGTCCCTCTGGATGCTATCCCTTCCCTTGAGCACGTCAACTGTACCACACAGCTTGGTGTCGCCGGCAAACTTGCTGACGGTGCACTCGATCCCACTGCCCACGTCACTGACAAAGATGTTAAACAGTGCCAGTCCCAATACCAACTCCCTGAGGAACTCCACCTGTTACTGATCTCCACTTGGACGCTGAGCCAATGACCACAACTCTGACCAGAGTCGTTGACCATAATCTTTTGTCCGCAGCTTATTTGTATCGTGGTGGTACTGGTGTTTTGTTTTGCTGTGTATTTTGTGATGGCAAAGAAAAATTTACTTCTAGCTATATGCTTATGCCTCCATAATCTGAGGCAGTAGGCAGCATAAGTATTGAAAACAGTACCACTGCTATAGGATTGCATAAGGTCTACAATACAGAATGCCAGTGTTTCTTCACAGAGCTGGTTTAAAATCAGGACCTGAAGGACTAAATTCAGATCACGCCCTTCCAGAGCCAAGTTTCCACTAAAGCCTGGGCACTGACTAGGGTTATACAGCCCAGGTTTTACCAACAAAACAGGACTCAGTCATGTTTGTAAAGTTTGTGTTCCCTTGACTTCATTGAAGCTGTGTGCGTGTGAAAAACATAGACAATTGTTTTTAAGAGAAACAGTTAAAATAATGTTAGGCATTCCAGACCCGTTTAGTAGACTGCCCATGACAATAACCCTGAAGTAATGTATAATTTGGATACAGTTGTACTTGTTTTCACACTGTGCTTTAGTGAAATTACAAATGATGCGTTACTACGGAAGTATGTCACTAACAACAGCTGTTATTATTTCATTTTTGTACCAAGATTAAAAAACTTTTGGATGTGCACAGAGGCATGAATATGCTCACAAACTGATCACTCCACACAATTATTATAACTGTTTGAAGTTAAGAAAAACAACAAAAAACAGCAGCTTACTGGCTAGAAGTACCTGTAGCAATAAAACCTACATGTCAGAAAAATACAACAAACATGTCTTACATCTACCAAGGCACGCTGAAGTGAACTTTACCTAGCAAGTTTAGAAAACAGTTTCGTGTTTACTATGAATGGTGAATGGACAATGGAGCTGTTCCTTTAAAGATGAAAAATTGTTTCTGAAGAGACCTAACACAAAATTGCAGGAAATTGTTTATAAGGTATATAGCTAGAAATCTGGAACTTGGATTGACCTGAGTAATTTTCACCGTTTGTACATCTTCAGTTTTACTTAATGTAAAAATCACAAATGCATTATGGCACAGAGAATTCAGTGCAAATTCTGTTAAATTAGAAAGACCCCAGGTTCCTACCCTGACTCCTATTTTTGAGAGACATTCAAGTTAATTAGTTTTAGTTCTAGATGAAGGGCAGTAAAGGGTGGATGGATGAGAGATTCCCTCCCTCCCCCAAGAACAGAAACCATCACCACTCTATTGTGTCAGTACACACATACAATTTGTGCGTAAAACTTTGAGATAGAATCAAGTTCTGCCATAAGTCTTAGTAGAAGCTGTAAGAGCTTCCTAAGAGTTAATAAAGCATGTGGGGCAGAGCCTGTTTACTACCTTTTTTTTTTTAGTATAATTGTTACTGCTTATTTTAAAAATGTTTTGACATCTTTAGTATGTTTGGTATGTTTCTTTCCTATAACATACACCTTTTCCTATTTTATAAGCACACTTATAAAATTATTTTAAAAGATAAATACAACATGCTTTATGGTAAATTAACTCTCCTTAATTCAACCTCTTCTAAATATAGAATTGTTTCGTTCATGTGCATAGCTGACTGTTTAGTGATAGACTAATAACATTAGTGCTTTTGTTACTGTGAAAATTATTAATTCCTTTAAAGCAACTACAGTTTTAGCACTATTTTCCTAACCTAGCTCTTACCATGAATACTTCCCAGCAGAATATCACCAGTTACTGATGAGAGAGATGAAGACTCTGCATAGAGATACTTAGTTTTCAGCAGCCCATCTTCCGTGGTTATGTTGATGGACGACCCCTGCAGCTTCTCTATATTCACACTCTAAGAGAAATAAACTTAAATAAACATAACGGAAAAACTGTCATCATGGTTTGAAGAGGCAGAAGGAAGCAACAGTATTATGAGACAGAACAAATGGAAAGCAGAACAAACAATCAAGTTCTTAAAACTATGCAAGACAAAAACATTTTTCATTTAAGAGCTCAGAACAACGAATTAGTAATTCTTTACATTACCGTGATTTATTGCATCCATCAGAAGAGTGAAAAACCCAGTCACAAATGGATGAAAGAAAAGCTCAATTTTAAAAAAATCATTTTGAAAATTAAAGTATAGCTTTAATAATGAAAACTAATGTCATACACAATTATGACAAAGCGTAGATTATTAACTTTCTGCCACCATATATCAAAATACCTACTTTCTTGTTAAATATAGCTTTTTATGCAGACTATTAATTGGCTTACTTTGTAGATATAGCTTTGGTGAACGTTTGCAATTAAAAAAAAAAAAAACACAACATAGCTGCTCTTTCTATCAGTATAACTGTTCACATTACCTTGGTGTAATGCCTCTACCCTTGCCTCTCTGCTCATGCCTCTACCCTTGGACATAAGTCCCAGGCTACACAAGGCCTTGAAAAATTAGTGATAGGATCTCTACTTTTATTTCTTTCTAATAGAAATGGAAAGAAAGGATAAGATTTGAGTGCTGCACTATGGACAGATGTGGGAAGTAAAAGGTGATAGATAGCAGAGATAAGCTACTTATTAGTAATGAGTCATGTGACCTATTTTAAGTCTACTTGAACAAAACAGAACAAGTCACATTCTTGTGCAACTATCATGTGAATTTAATTCTGTTCTAACTAAATTAAACTTGATTTATGATGGAATCATGAGAGAGGTCAGACTTAAACCCCACTCTACTGTTTTTACTTTGCTTACATCGACTTCCAAGTGAATTGCACAAAATCATTGTTACGTGAAATGACATATGGCCTACTAGGATCAAACTACCTTATGTCAACTGACCTCCATTTTGTTATTTTGACATTGCCTTCCTCTGGGAAAAAAACGTTAATAGAAAAATTAAGTCTGCTGCCCCTTCCAGCGTTATGCTACATAAAAGAACGTGCTCTGGATGATATAAGTGGTATTCTGACAAACAGCAACCAGTCTAGCAGATTCCATGCAAAACTGTGTTGCAAAAGATTAGCTAAAGAGGCTCATTTGGCATGGATTATATCACAGCCAAATTATACTGTGACCTTACCAATCCATACCTACTAAGCTTTATGCCTTAAGTAAAGACTTTTGACATGATATAATGCAACACCATAGAGTTTGCTACATTGCGACCTACTATGTTAATCTTTAAGAAAATCTGGTATCAGAAATGCTGTGCTAGAATTATAGATGTGACAACCAACGCCTACAATCAGATTACAATTGTAGATGCTGCTGTTCATAATAGTGCTACAGAATCGAAGCATCAACACTAAAGAAAACCAATGATATTAGGAAGGAACAACTTAAAACTACAGCAACCTGTTGCTACTGAAAGTGACAGTAATTCAATTGTTCTGTATTTTGACATCTCTAATGAAATTCTAATAAGCAGAGACCTTAAAAACCATACATTTAGATTGAATCTGCCCTAGAAATGTTTCACACCAAATACTCCGCTACTCCCTCAGTCACCAGCACTGCCTCTGACAATGTGTAAAACTGCTGTGGCACATACCCAAGGCAACAAATAAAAGCCACTGTCATTCTATACTCTATAATCTAAGCCTATTCTGAAGGTATTTAAGCAGCTTGCAGTGCACCCGCCAACTTAAGCAGGGCTATTGTTGCTATCAGCAGGACAAAAATAAGAGCTAGCCATGATTTAGGGAAAAAAATATATATTCTATATAGTTTGGGTACAAAATGCCTGCCTAGTGGCATTCTTGAGCAGGAAAATGAAAGCCTGAAGCAAAAAGCTACATCTGTTACTATGTTATGGTTTTGACTCTATTAATATTTAAGATAAACACCTAGTGAGGCAAGTTATTAAAAAGAAGCTCACTGATCAACTTATTTACCAGACACACCTACTTTTCTTAAAAATGCACAGCAGGAAGAAGAAAACTCATCTCAGTACACGATAAAAAGAAACATTGAGTCAGCTAATGACTATAAAAACCGCTACCAATATAATGAATATTTGTTTTAGAACAACCCAAGTTAAGCAGTCAGACTGCTCAAGTAAAAGACTACAAAATATTCTAGATGGGGAAGCAGGAAAAAATAGGGTTGCTTTTGTGCTGAGACGAAATATGTTTTCAATCTCAAATTATTTAACTTTTATGATCTTTTTGGCAGAACATGGATGCTTGGCTCTGTTAAATAAGTGATATAGAAAAGTCCCTGTGGCACAGATTAGCTAATGGCTCCCCAGTCAAACAGATTTGATTATTTTTGTCCGTCAAGTCACCAGGTTTTCTGGGAAAACTCCCTCCCTTCAGAGTAAAGCCTTGGGAGTTACAGTTTCTGACCACATGCTCAAGCTCCATCAGACTCTTGTCCTTTAAAGAAAAAAAAAGGATCAGTCCATCATCATAAATCAGACTGTTTTCACGCCTGACCATACTTTCAAGATGAAAACTAACACCTTGCTATGTTTAACTAAGACAAAAAAAGCTCCTTCCACACATTCTATTTTTCTTGGCTTTGCTTTTTTGTGTGTTATTCTGTTCAACCATTTTACTAATACCTTCTCCATTTTCACCCCCTTAAAAATATTCTCTACACGCTTAGTGTCTTCTACCACATCCTTCCCTTCCCCACCTCCAGGAGGGGGCTGGAAATGCTGACAGAGCCGTAACTACATAATGATGACTGCATCTGATGGAAGAAACACCTCACATGGTCACACAGGGGAGATGTAAAGCAAACAGATTATTAACAGAAGTGGCCAATTGAGGAGTCTCACACTATCCTTTCTAACTACACAACAATTTCTTCTAATGAGTTCAGTAATTGAGCCAGAACTGTTCCATAGCTGCAAATTCCTGTTAAAATTACTCATTTTGAATTACTACAGTTTTGCAACCGTAAGACTAGCTTCTAGCAATACTACATACTGTATAAATATTTATAATCACAAAGCAGCACTTCAGATTAATCTGCATCAAGTTTTTATTAGTGATTTAGAAGGACATCGCGCCTGAAAAAACACCACCAACAAAAAAAAAAAACAATTGAATGATTCTAAAATTTCAAAGCAAAACCATTACATTTCTCATTTTCATGTACATCTACATCTCATGATTTTTCTACCATACATATTAGGATCAGCACCACTAACACACCATTTGAAAAAAACTCCCTTGACTCCACTGGTGTAACAAATTACTTTGGGACAAATGACTGAACAACCCTGAGTCTAATTTACAGATGATCACCATGCTAGTAGGTTGCAAAGAGCATGAATCCGCAGTGCTCAAAGCACTCCCCCTAGATAGTACTCAAACTTTCTCACTGGTAGAAAGAAAGGATTCCAATTTTCAAATCCTTCCAACAGAAGACCTCTGCAGTAAGATGTAACAGGCTTTAAGATGGATATAAATTATCTCTGCTCTTCTATTTTCTGTGGTTGCTAGTGACTTATGATGGATCCCAACTCCCTTAACTAGTAAAAAGGCCCAAAGGAACTAATAATCGGCCAGCACTGATGGTCTAACTGTGGCATCAGAGCATGCCAGACTTTACCCACTCTGCTTTACGCTAGGAGGTCTTGCTGGGAAAAAATAATGTTTGTAAACAGCAATAGCTCAGCTACAGCAGCCTAAGGGCTCCTTCATATGCGAAAAGAAAGACTAGCATCCACTGCAAAGAAACGCAGGTAATGTTGACAGCTTTTGGAAAAACCAATGACGAGTTACAGAATTTTTAGCAGGCAGTTAAAAACAGCTCACAGCTGACTCTACACAAGTAACCATATGATCTCAAAGCCCAATCTACAAACATGCAATAACACCAAATGGCACTTTGCAGAAGCAATTCTGGACTATTGGAACTTAACAGTCTCAACTGTATCCTTGGCTAGGGAGAGCTACATGAACTCTTTCTGCTTCTTCTCAGTGCTGCTGGTTTTAAGGGTACTTTGTGATTTTGACAGACTTCTGCATGCACTCACGCTACTTACAGACTTGGCTCCACATGTTCATGTATCAATACTTCTGAATGAATGAATCCTAATGCAACCGATTGCATGGGTATTATGACTGAACATTCAAGTTGAGCCTAAGAATCAGACTGGGTGTGAGTTACTATTATGTAAAGGATCCTAACTGCACTATCTTAAATAATGGAGAATTGACGACTCATGCTAAGAAACAAAACCAGATTAGCATAGTATGAGGCTTGTCTCATACTGCCACCTGCTGAAAAAGGCGAGCTACTTCTCTAAAACTTTCTGCTCACGGCTGTCACTGCATCTCAGCAGGATTACATGTGATTGTATTTCCTCAGCTGCAAACAAATACATGAAATTTTCTACTCTTCACTTCTTACAACCACATAAAACTGGAGTTAGGAACTATCAGGCGACTATTTATACAACACTGAAATAAACTCAGGTGCCGTCTACAGAATCTAGGGGTCTAGACATAAGCCAAGTAAAAAGCTCAGGACCCTTGTGAGGGTCTACATAATTAAAGCTGATGAATTGTAACAGCTAGCCCAACCTCAGTGCTCACAGAACAATCACATGCTCATTATTCCTCTTTCTGTGGAGCCTGTTTACTAATCCAAACCAAGCATAATATAAGATAGGGTAGTTAAACAGACAAATATAAGTTAAAAGTGAAATGATAATCAATCAATAGGGATCATTAAGTATTCCTCAGCACACGTTCTTCAAAATGTAGTCATTTTGCAACAGGCAAGCTGAACAAGTCACTGGAGAGAAAGTGTCAGTTCCGACTTACACCCTTCTCTGTTGCATGAATATCTGTATTTCCACAAAGCGTTCCAAGACCAATTACTTTGCCACCTTTTGTTCGTATGTCGATTTTATGGCTCTGAAAAAAGAGTTTAAAATTCACAAAGTTAGAAAAATCAAACTAGAAAATGAGTTAAATTTGACAATCAAGCCTGCTATGAGGAACCTGCTTTGCAGGGGGGTTGGACCCAGTGATCTTTCGAGGTCTCTTTCAACCCCTACAATTCTGTGATTCTATCAGTTTTTCAAGATACTTAGGTAAGTAACACCTGCCTGGGTAAGACATAATAAATGGCATTCAGTAGCCCTTATCAAATGGAAAAAAAATAGAAAAATAAATAAATAAATAAGTAAAAAATCCAAGTTTCCAATATGGCAAACATGGATTTTTACTGTTTCTATGGATTTTTGATGAAAAACCAAGAATCAGAAGTTTTGTAGGGTTTCACAAGACAGGAAAAACTCCAGACCAGTGTTTCTTAATCATGGTGAACCCCAATCTTGCTTTTGCTCTTTCATTTTAGAGGCTTCTCCAGAAAAACATGGCGCAACCCTAACTTGAGACTACATTAGTATTTCAGAGCTTTTAAAAGTTGTAAACTACCCAGTCGTTCAAGTTAACTTTGTATGTAACACATGATCCTCTCTATATAAAGTAAATGTCGCAATACAAAATTTTTTCCGATAATGAAGTTAAATTAGATGTTTCAGGTAGGTATCCCTGTAAGAAAGATACAGGAACATACAACTTCAGAAGAATTACTATAGCAATTGCTTACGAGGTTGGCCAGATAGTTAATTAAAAATAAAACCACTACCTATATCACTTATTTCCTTATCTCTTCCCTGACCCCTTTTTATTCTATCATCTTGCGGACAGATAAAGCTTTGGGAACACACAGGTCCCTCAAGTTCCCCACCACCACCCAACTTATTAGAACATTCCCAGCCTCTTAAAATCTGGCTTTTATGGGTAGTTATCAACAGAGACATCTAACAGCAGGATTTGCTGGGGCAGGAGACAAGCTAGAATGGTCACATGGCTTTTTCATTAAGAAAAAGCATTTTCCATAGCTGAAAGGGAAAAAAAAAACAGTAATTTGTCATAGGGCTGCTAGCAAAGGAGAGAGGTTTGAACAAGGAAGACGTAAAAGGTTATGACAACTATTAAAGGAGAGAGGAAAAAAAATCATTCATTTCAAAAAAGAAAGGACAACGGTACAGAACTTTGACAAACCAGGCTCAGACATGGTCTGTAGTAAGGATGCCTGGCAGATCTTCCAGTGACTGTGTGCAAGACATCTGGAAATTCTTATTACAACTGGCATAGCCAAGGAGTGAGAAGTAATCATTCAATATAGAAACAAAACGGAAGAGTCTCCCTGGTTTTATTCTCACCACTAAGCTGATGAGTTGTAATAAGCAGCAGGAAAGAGATTAAAAATAGGAAGCACTACTTTCTCAATAAAGAATTTGGAAATAATTTCTAAAGATGACCTAGAAGTCATAACTGTATTTTGGAATGCAAAAATCACCAGCTACTTGCGAATCTCACACTGGTTGAGAGACTACCACACCAAAAGTACGAGTGAAATATCCACTTACAAAGAAAAAAAAACAAAACAAAACAAAA
>CM021765.1:12689121-12776014 GCA_011076525.1 Nettapus auritus | reverse complement strand
AAAAAAAAAAAACAAACAAACAAACAAACAAACAAAAAAAACTCATCTTTGGCTTGCTTAAGAAAAGCAGCTGGCAAATTCTAGGTTTTCTATAAAGACACCACACAGTTCACCAAAAACATCAAGACTTTTCAAACCCCAACAACCAGATTTTCTTTTATTTAAAGTCATTGATCATTGATCTTTTGCTCTCTTGTCAGAGCAGAAAAGGTCTCCTCAAAGCAGAAAAGGTCTCCTGCTTTGCTTCCAACAGCATGACAGTCAAGCAACAAACAACTCCTCAATCCATCCAAGGGAGGGCAGAATCATTTCATAACACTATTTGTATAGGACAGTCAGCTCTCGTGCTCTCCTAAAAGAACCAAGTCTGAAACATTTTCAGAAGCTTGGGAAGAAAACCCAAGAAATTCCTGCTCTACTCTGCAGTGGTGCGGCCTCACCTCGAGTACTGTGTGCAGTTCTGGGCACCACGGTACAAAAAGTACATTAAACTGTTGGAGAGTGTCCAGAGGAGGGCGACAAAGATGGTGAAGGGCCTGGAGAGGAAAACATATGAGTGGCTGAGGTCACTGGGCCTGTTCAGCCTGGAGAAGAGGAGGCTGAGGGGAGAGGGGAGACCTCATCATGGTCTACAACTTCCTCGTGAGGGGGAGTGGAGAGGTGGGTGACCTGTTCTCCATAAACACCAGTGATAGGACCTGCAGGAATGGGGTGAAGCTGAGGCAGGGAAGTTTAGACTAGACATTAGGAGGAGGTTCTTCACCAAGAGGGTGGTTGCACACTGGAAAAGGCTCCCCAGTGAAGTAGTCACTGCATCAAGCCTGTATGAATTTAAGAAGAGATTGGACTGTGCACTTAGTCACATGGTCTAAACTTTTGGGTAGACCTGTGCGGTGCAAGGAGTTGGAGAGTTGGACTTGATAATCCTTATGGGTCCCTTCAAACTCGGGATATTCTATGATTCTATGAAATTTATAATTCTGTTTCTCACTACAGAACATAATTCCTAAAACCACACTAAAAACTGGGTTACAACTATCTTATCAGAACTACAATGCTTCTTAAAAACAAGGTTGGACTAAAAACTGATTGTACAGCTAAAAGAAATACTGCAATTGGACATTTTTTTTAATCCTGCAAACACTGAGATGGTTGGAAATTTTCATTCAAAACCTTTACCTCGCTACTTGATAGACAATGAAACCAAGAAGAGTAGTAAAATGTCTTCTGGAGTTAGTGGTGGACTTTAGTACTAGGTTAAAGGTTGGACTAGATAATTTTCCAGGTCTTTTCCAACCTGACTGATTCTATGATTCTGTATGTTGAAACATTTACAGTCACAAGAACAGAGACGATCCATAACCACCCACAATTCAAAAGAATACTTTAGGTAATGCTTTTGGTGTATTAAAAAGCAGCCAGAACCTTATAATCTACTGAAGGTTTATTTAATACGTATTTTAACTGTAATCTGCAGTTCTTTATTGAATCTTTACATTTTAAATGCTTTCTACCTTCTGGGACAAGGTCATTCCTTTTATCTGGGGCTTAAGGGAGCAAAAAAGCTTCCTGTGGCCACCAGCATAGCAGACACACGCATAAAGGACTGTAGTGGGTTTACGTGGCAAGGTTTTGGTAGCAGGGGGCCATAGGGGTGGCTTCTGTGAGAAGGATCTAGAAGCTGCCCCATGTTTGGTAAGGGCCCCACTGCTGACCAGAGCTGAGCCAATAAGTGATGTTGTTTTGCACCTCTGTGAGAGCATATTTAAGACAGGGAAAAAAAATGCTGTGCCACACACAGCAGCTGGGAGGGTGAGAGGAGTAAGGAACAGCCTTGCAGGCGTCAAGGTCAGTGAAGAAGGAGGGGGAGAGGTGCTCCAGGTGCCGGAGCAGAAGTCCCCTGCGGCCTGTGGTGAGGATCATGGTGAAGCAGGATGTCCCCCTGCAGCCCATGGAGTACCACAGTGGAGCAGGGTTCCACACTGCAGCCCGTGGAGGAGACCACGGTGGAGCAGGTGGACCTGCCCCGACGGAGACTGCGGCCTGTGGAGAGCCCCCACAGGAGCAGGCCCCGGGCCGGAGCTGCAGCCCATGGAGAGGAGCCCACGCAGGAGCAGGGGGTCTGGGGGGAGCTGCTGCCCGTGGGGGACCCAGGTTGGAGCAGTTTGCTCCTGAGGGATGGACCCTGTGGTACGGAGCCATATCTGAAGCAGTTCTTGAATCATAGAATCATAGAATCATAGAATATCCTGAGTTGGAAGGGACCCATAAGGATCATCAAGTCCAACTCCTTGCACCGCACAGGTCTACCTAAAAGTTTAGACCATGTCTACCCAAAAGTTTAGACTATGTCACATAAGAACACATCCAGGTGGGTTTTGAATGTCTCCAGAGAAGGAGACTCCACAGCCTCTCTGGGTAGCCTGTTCCAGTGTTCTGTCACCCTCACTGTGAAAAAGTTTCATCTCATACTTAAGTGGAACCTCCTATGTTCCAGCTTGCACCCATAGCCCCATGTCTTATCATTGGATGTCACCGAGAAGAGCCTGGCTCCGTCCTCCTGCCACTCATCCTTTGCTTATTTATAAGCATTAATGAGGTCACCCCCCAGTCTCCTCCAAGCTAAAGAGACCCAGCTCCCTCAGACTTTCCTTGTAAGGGACATACTTAACTCCCTTAATCATCTTTGTGGCTCTGCACTGATCTCTCTCCTATCACTAGTTATCTGTGAGAAGAGGCTGACCCCCAGCTCCCCACAACTTCCTTTAAGGTAGTTGGAGAGTGCAGTAAGGCCTCCCCTGAGCCTTCTTTACTCCAGACTCAACAGCCCCAGTTCCCTCACCCACTCTTCATAGGACTTGTGTTCCAGGCCCTTCACCAGCTTCGTAGCCCTTCTCTGGACAAGATTCCAGGAGCTGCTGCCTGTGGGCAGCCCACACAGGATCAGTCTGGGAAGAACGGCATCCCGTGGGAGGGACCCCACGTGGAGCAGGTAACGAGAGTGACCGTGAGGGAGCGGTTGAGACAAAGTGCTATAGACTGACCACAACCCCCCTTCCCGAACACCACTCAGGGGAGGAGGTGGAAGGTTTCCATGGTGGAGTGCAGTGTGAAAAAGGGGAGAGCAATCTTTGAGAAAATGTTAACAGAAAATGGACAGAACAGCAATGCTGAAGGTTAGCCTTACTACTTGGATCTGATTCCTTGCTTTAGTTCAATGCACTCCGTCTGTGATGTGACAAAGGCCAACCACACTCATAGCATCAGGGCAGTCCCCCATGCCCCCCAAGAAGAGAACATGGTATTCTTATTAATGCAAAACAAGCTTTGCAGCTTTCTCCATTTTGTCTTTTGTATTAAGGAGGAGTGACCAAAGCCCATTAAAGGTGTCCTACGTATTGAGAAGATATCTTTTGATGAAGACAACCCAAATCTACAAATATGATATCAAAAATATGGGTAGCATTCATCTATTATGAAAAAGCAGTAACTTCAATTTCTAGTTTGGTTAAGATTTGGTTAACACTTTATGTACTTAATGTGTTCTAAAGTAAAAGTATGACACTTGCTAAAAATCTGGCAATGCCGCTCATTTCACCTACTGCTTTTCTTTCAAGATTTGAAACACATGCACCCATCTCATCTCCCTCTCCCCAACTATGATGTTTGTTTCTAGTTGCAGTAGGTGGTCGCAAACATGTAAGAGGACTACCAGAAGAGAACTCCCCCAAGACAGGAAACATTCTGCTGGACTTCCAGAAGAATGTCTTCTTGAAGGAAAAACTGGTGCTGTATCAGGCTGCTGTGTCCAAGGCAGACAGCAACAACTGCTTTGCCAATGTAAGATACCAATGTCTCATTATCTTCTTAATTCTTTAAAAATTCTTCCAAAAATTTTGCACCCCATTTTCTTTTCAACTTGCAAGGATGTTAACTCTACATCTCCTCATGACATGTGGCACTCTCAGCTGTTACACAGACACAGCTTGCGCGCGTACATCATGCTCCAACTTGCCCTCCTTGAGCCTCACCTAACTTTGACAGTTCAAAGTTCTTGGAACATAGGATTCCTTGTGGTGCTTGCAACCTGCTAAATCATCATGGTACACTGCTGTAAAGAAACCGTTTGGGGTTACACCACTTAAAGTAGAACTGATTTGTGAAAACCCTTCACAGGCAGAAACATAAACCCAGATTACTGTTAATTATGCAATTCTTTGTCTTTAGGAGACATCAAGTACTACTCAGCCCCAAGTATCAAGCAGCACCAGAGGAGCTGAGTGCAGTGGAATGACCTGCAGAGAAAACCCAGTGGAAGCCTTTCAAACACAAGATGTAACTTTATCAAGTGATAATTATATCATTTGGCGGCAGGTATACCGAGATGCCGATCCTTATCTGCTCTGACTCTTACTCCAGCCCATGGAAGTGGTTGAGTCACCATCCCTGGAGATCTTTAAAAGATGTTTAGATGTAGAGCTTAGGGATATGATTTAGTGGAAGACTTGTTAGCATTAGGTTAGAGGTTGGACTCGGTGATCTTGGAGGTCTCTTCCAACCTAGACTATTCTGTGATTCTGTGTGAAGATCTTGATGTTCTTACAGTACCTGCTCTCATTTGCAGTGCATAACAATGGTTTTAGAATTGTGTCCTATACAGCGTTGTTTGAATGTGGTAGTTAACGAAGTTTCACGTTCATACTTCTCTGTGATGTTTCAAAGACAGTGGCAGAAATATGGAAAATTCTTACATGTTGCACTAAATCCCTCTGTAAAGTGAAGGTTTTGTGCACAGGTTTCTCACAGGGAACAAGTTACTCTGGAGACAAATGGGGCTTCTACACTGATGCATCACATGATGAAACAGTGAGTAAGGCTTTAGAGTAGAGGCTCACAAAGGAGCACAACGGACCAAGTTTTTGGCAACTGTCTTTACTCCCACAAATGTGGGTCTGCTCTTAAGATACAGATATGGGACATTGCCCCAGGTTGTTCAGTGCCTCCTTCCTCAGCTAAGCACATTCATTGACCTCAATGGCACTTAAGAAACAGGTTTAGATGTTGGTACACAGGAGTTTGGCTTAAGGTGATAACTTCAAATACGTGCTGAGCTGCTGGAAAGAACTGGACATTTTAAGAGTTATCTGAAAACACACACAAATGCTTGCCTTGTAAAGACAAAATTCTGGATGACAAAGGCTCAATTTACAGCCCAGAGTAATAGGCCCGCAAATCATGAGCATGGTGTTGAGGCTCTGTTTCTGCAGTTTAATTCTCATACTAGTATTCATGTATTAGGTTAATTCAAAGACCTCAAACTCTGAGCCTGGGCAATTAAATGCATTTTTCAGGAGGTTAAATATCCTGAATATTTTGACCTTCGAGCCTACATGTCTCAATCAATTGGAGAACTACTTCTCTACACCTTATATGTGGTGCTGGTGCATCATGGTATCAACTGTTGCATAGGACACTATGTATGCTACATAAAGGTGGAAGTCAACATCATTTCTAACAGAGTAAAAGTCGTGCTGGCTTTTAGTTAAGAGGTATCTTCCTGTGCAAATTAGAATTGTGTAAGATTAGACACCAGTCCGCCATACTGTCTGAATTTCTATTTTCACCATGCAGTTGCAATTAAAAATGTAGTTGCCACCTGTGAAAATGGTGGGAAAAGATGGAGCTTTGCAATCAAGAGCACATAAAGTTGTATTATGTACAATCTGTACATAATTCAAAAAGTATTTCTACGATGTGACAAATACACCTTTGTAGAACTTGTAGTAGAACTTGATAAACACTCCCGCTTTTCCTTCTCTGCTGAAGGCAGTCTCTTCTTTCCTTCCTTTTGGTCTCTAAACGTGTGTATTTTCTGTCACCAGTTTCTCAGATGCACAGAAACTATTTGTGAAAATTTGCGTGAAAAAAAGCTATCTGGACCAGCCGTTTCAAGGGGTGCAGATGAAAGAAGCCTTGTGCCAACTGAAAAGTACAATGCCTTGTGCTGCTTCCAAAATCAAGGCCATTAACGCAATCATCAAGAATCTGAGGCAATTGGCTCTGTGGCAGACGGCTTCTGCAGTGGAGCAGGGGATCGAGGCGGACAGGGCTTTTTTTTTCCCCTGATATCGAGGCCACTCGAGACAGCCGCCGGGGCCCGGCCTCTCTCGTGAGGGAGGCTGACGAGGCGCGGGCGGAGCCAGCAGCGGCAGGCTGTTTACCTCAGGCGTCGCCGCCATTTTGCAGCCACTCGTCGAGGCGATCGGCTCCGGGGCAGACGCCTCCTGCAGTGGAGCGGGGGAATCGAGGCGGGCAGGGCTTTTTTTAAGGCCTCGATGCCACTCGAGACAGCCGATGGAGGCTGACGAGCCGCGGGCGGAGCCAGCAGCGTCCCCTCCACGGCCGTACAAAGGCAGCCCCTAGGGAACGCAGCGGCCAGGACGGGCAGTCATGAGGGGGGACGGCCGTTCGTGCAGGGAGGGTCCCCTCACCGCTCTTTTCCAGCGGTCTTTCCCAACGGTGGTTGTAACCTGCCCATGAAGAGCGCAGCCAGGCAGAAAACCATGTCCTCTGCGTCTCTTGTGAGTTCTCTATTGCAGACCTAGACTAAAATCCAGACAAAGGGGCCATGACTCCCCATGGTAGATGCCTACATGCAGGCAGAGCCCCTGAGGGCCAGAAGAGCTTCCCAGACCCCCAGCTGTGGGGAATTCCAGAATCCTGAAGTCCCAATTGACGGGACTTGCAAGGCAAGGGAAGCTGAACCCTTGTCTCTGCTGGGAGCAGGAGGAGGAATCTCACCCTTGCTGCCCCTGAAGTGCCCCTAACACAACAAGTATGATGCTCTGAGGAAAAAAAAAAAAGAAAAGGAGAGGATAATAAAAACAACAATGGTACCGGCCAAGCCCCAGGAAACGGCAACAGTATAAACGTGGACCAGCAAATCACATGTAGAAGAACCAGTGCTACAAAAAAAAAAAAAAAAAGACCCTTGGGGAACAGCACTAGTCACAGGTCTCCAGCCAGACTCGGTACCACTGATGACCACCCTCTGAGGTCACCCAGTTGGACAGTTCTCAACCCACCTTACTGTCCACTTGTCTATCCCACACTTTCTCAGCTTTGCCAGCAGGATATCATGGGAGACAGCATCAAAAGCCTTGCTAAAGTCAAGGTAGATGACATCCATGGCTCTCCCCCTGTAGAAAAACGTTATGAGAAGTAGTCAGCATGGACTCACCAAGGGGAAATTGTGCTCGACCAACCTTTTTGCCTTCTATGATGGTATTACCAGCTGGATGGATGGGGGGAGAGCAGTGAATGTCATCTACCCTGACTGGAGAGGAGCTCTGCAGAGAAGGACATGAGGGTCCTGGTGGACGACAGGTTGACTATGAGCCATCAGCGTGCCCTGGTGACCAAGAAGGCCCATGGGATCCTAGCATGCATTAAAGGGAGTGTGGCCAGCAGGTCAAGGGAGGTGATCCTCCCCCTCTACTCTGCCCTGGTTAGGCCTCACCTGGAGTGCTGTGTCCAGTTCTCGGCTCCCTGGCACAAAAAAGACAGGGATCTCCTGGAAAGAGTGCAGTGGAGGGCCACAAAGATAAGGGGGCTGGAGCATCTTCCCTATGAGGAACGGAAGAGAGACCTGGGTCTGTTCAGCCTTGAGAAGAGACTGAGAGGGGATCTTATTAATGTTTACAAATATCTGAAGTGTTGGACAAAGAGGGATTTGGCCAACCTCTTTTCAGTTATTTGTGAAGACAGGACAAGGGGCAATGGCCACAAAATGGATGACAGGAAGTTCCCCACCAACACCTGAAAGAACTTCTTCTTGGTGAGGGTGACAGAGCACTGGAACAGGCTGCCCAGGGAGGTTGTGGAGTCTCTTTCTCTGGCGATATTTAAGGCCTGTCTGGATGCCTACCTGGGCAACCTGCTCTAGGGAGCCTGCGTTGGCAGGGGGGTTGGACCTGATGATCTCAAGGTCCCTTCCAATTGCTACAGTTCTGTGATTCTTCTCTTCCAATTGCTTGGAGATTGCATCCAGAATATTTTTTCATTGACAAAGTGTTCATCCGGATATTTAGTGGGACTTCCAGATATTTTTTCATTTACAAGATGTTCAATTTTAAAAGTCTCTTATCTTTCAAGAGGAAAGATGGCCACCAGATTAGTTAGGATTTTAAGGGAAGACAACTTTCTCCATGACATTACAAAAATTCTTCACAGTTGTGATGGCATCCTGTGATTACTGTCAATAATGCTAACTAAAACTGCTTTTTCCTCATACTATGCAGTTTCTCATATTTTTGCTTGCTGTTGTTAACATATAGTCCTCATTTTTAATCAGTTTTACAACATCTGTAATATACAGTACTGTTAAAAAGTAACCAAAAATCTGACAAGAAGTTATGTTCAACTACACAGAATTTGGTCAATACAGATTGTCTGTAGGTCACTGAATAGAGAAAACCTGAATCTATGGTATGTTACGTTTCCAGTAAGTTGAGTTCCCCCATGCATGCTATATGATCATCTCTTATCACTGTAAGGCAAAATGTTGAAAGGTTTTCCATATCTCAGAAATACTTTTAAAAAGAAACAAAAAATCTTTTGAGTTTATACTAATTGCTGAACATACAATCTTAATTAAGTGAAATTTATTCCAAACAGCACCTAAGTTGCTTATTCTTTCATTACATCCACAAAAGAGCGTGTCAGCAAACATAAAGCCCTAAGATCAAAAAACCAATGTCACAACCATGCCATATACAGTATTTATCAATATTTTCAGTTGGGTACTTAGGACATGTCATTTCAATTTCAAGTTACACATTAATCTAAAGAGTTTGTCAATAGCACTGAGACATCAGAATTAAGAAAAAAGCCAGAGGTTAAAAAAAAAAGAGAGATGATGCATTCTGTGAAGCACTTCACAGTCCCAAATGAGCAAACAGAACTATTAGTTTGCTGTTCAGAGAAAGGCACTCACAGACTTTTTCTCGTGTTTGTGGGCACACGCAGCAGCACCACTGTTTCTGCTGTCTTCAGCTATCAGAGGTGCCTGGACTTCCTTCTTCATGTTATTTATGGCTATTGACTTTGTGTCATAATTGCATGCAATAAATAAGGCAAGGTACTACACATACAGTAACATTTAGAAATACCAAAGGGTTTTTAATCTCTAGAACTGGCACCTGATATTTTATTTTTTATACCATATTCCATCACACAATCCCTTTTAAAACACTAATGGAATAAGGAAGGGGTCATTGTACCTTTATTGACTGCAGGACACTAGTCCCCTTCTCAGTTTCTATTTTGCAGTTACTGCATTCAATTTTCTGAATCTTCACACAGCCAGTCCCTGAGGTTTTGATATCCAAATCTAGAATTAAAAGACAATGAGCAACAGAACAGTAAGAGTCAGATATGTTCAATGTAGTATTTGGTTACAATACAGTAACTACATGCAGTAGAATAAATGCTGTATGATTAATTATCATCTGCTTACCTCTGGCAAGGTACAGTCCTTCAGTGATTTTTTTAACCATTCCTACACTCCACCTCCACCACACAGCTACCTCAGTCACCGTATCTACTAGCAATTCTACCCTCTCACAGGTTTTGGAGTGGGAAAGCTGACAGCTGTTTGAAGCCGTAAGTAGTAGAACTCCATTACAGGAGATGTGTTTGTATTAAGTTAGCGTTCACCTTGCTTAGACCTATGCTGCTTCAGCCAGCAAGCAGCATAACACACAAAAAAAGTAGAGAAGTTTGCATACACCATTCTTCCCTAGCCTGCTGGAAGACCTGACTTACACTCTGGGCATGAAGGAGCTTGAGTAACTGTTAGCAGTCTGAATCACCTCACCTCATTATTGTTCACAGACTGCCACAAAAAAAAAAAAACCTCACTGGGTCTTGTAGATGATGTGCCTGTCAAGTGAGTAATTTATGGGCTCGTGCAGGAGCAGCAGCAATGTTTTTCTGCTACTTAAACTCAGGGATGAGCTCAAAGGACCAAGAAGAAATATGAGAAGGTGCAGTCTGGGGATTCTGACTGCAGTAATAACCATTTATTTTAATGACCACCATAGACACTGGTAAAAGGTAAAACCAGGAGAAGAAAGAAAAAGTTCTGTCTTTTCTGATGGAAAAGAATCAGAAAAAGAATGGAAGAATATAAAAGAATGTAATAGGTACCATTTAATATGTTGCAAGAAGCAAGTAATTAATGCTGGAAGAGATGCAGTGACCCTACTACACACTAAAGACCAGAGGAAGAGGGAAGAGAGAGATCTGGGAAAAAAAGCTTTCATTTAAGCAACTGTGAAAGTCCTCCCTTCATTTCCATCATCTGCTAAGGTGACCAGTAACATTTTAAGAGATACAGGAGAAGAATCAGAGTGTATATAACAGGCTCTGCCCCAGGAGGAAACCCCAAGTCAGACCTGTGGAACAGCAGTGGCTGAAGACAACTGGCACATTGCTGCTCAGATCAGGCACTGGAACCACACTGAGGGCAGCTTGCAGACAGAGACAACTCCAACTGACAATGAAGGAAGGTTTTGCCACCTGACAAAACAGGATAGTTCAGTACATAAAGAGACAGATAAAACATAAAACATTTAATTTCTGTGCTTCATGACTGCTGCCTTCTTGCTGCAGTGACCTAAAGGCTAAGTTTAATAAAGGATGCAGACAGTATTTGCGGGGCAACAATTCCATAAGAAAAGGATGCCAGAAGAACTGGACTGGAGAAGCAAGTTCCCCAGAAAGCCTTTTTGTTTGTAGATACTGTTTTCTTAGCCTCTTCACAGAGAAAGAGGGAGATGCACAGACCTTCAAGAAAGTGATACTGTGACCAAGATTTTACCTGACTGTACATTTCTTAAATTCTTAAACTGAGGCATGTAAAAGCACAAAATGATGCTGACAAGGGATTGGTGCCTAACAGAAGTTGGAGGGCCAGCGTTACAATGTTTATATTGGCAAAGCCAAGGTAGTTTCACCAGACTAAAAATATCAAAGTGGTATCAGAGCTATTTCAATTTGATCAATGCTGATCTGCAGGCTTTCAAGTTGTTGAGACGTGTAGGTTACACATTTCCTAAGCGTTTTCTTTCCTGGGAAATAGTTGGATTCTTTAAATGCAGTTCACAGAGACACTAGAGGTACACACATCTGAGCTTGAAACAGCATGTCCCTGTACAGCACAAACCTGGAGAGTTCGAAAAGGAAAACAGCTTGTATTCCAGAAACAACACTGTCTTGCTCAAAACTGCTCAGTTCACCCACTGGAAAACTGCATGGTCCTTGGGAGAGCCTGCATCCAAGACTTTTGCTACCTTGCTTTCAGAAAAGAGAGGACAAAAAAAGCAGCTTGCTTGTGCAAACCTTTAAATTCCATCAGCGTGGCAGCTTCTAGCTCTTGTCACTTCTGTAAAGAAAAAAAAAAAAAAAAAGGAGGCTTAAGAACAGTCAGTTCAGCCATGGTGCCAACTTAATGAGACTTTGCTAAGAGTAAGGATAACAAAAACTTCTGATCCTGCATGGTATATTACAGCCATCACATGAACAGTAGACTGACTAGTAATGTAATCCAAGACGTACTGAAGATCTGTGCCAAAATAGGATGCAGAAGTCCACAAATTCACGTGCGTGCTGCTCAGAAACACAGGATTCCTGGCCTAGAAACACACATTCCTGATCATTCACAGAGTCACAAGGCATTGCTAGCCTTATCGAGGAAGAGTTAGTGCACAAGGAATGCCTGTCAAATGAACAGGCTTCCTGATGCAAGCATAAGTGACTCCCAGAAGAGGCAGGCGAAGAGCTAACAGGATGTCAGCAAACAAGGAGGAGTAGGTTACAATCAATTTCAGTGCCAAAGCCCCACAGATAGTCTGATTCCTCCTTGGCAAAGCTGAGGGCTGCAGCCAACTTCACTCACGCAAACCTTGAAGAACGCATGAAGACCTTTAAGGTGCAAAGGACTTGCATTGAAAATAAGTGTGCACAGGAAAAAAAAAAAGACCTGTGGTATGAGACTGTAGGCAGAGGTACCCCAGAAATACCACCTTAACCTATAATATTTAAAATAAATAGGTTATCAGCCTGTTTCGAAGTGACTCACCAGCACTGAACCACTAGAAATACTTCATGAGGATCCAATTCTCTGCTTGTATGGAAAGCTTACCAGTACATGACCATACTTGTTAAAATAATCCAGTCCTATTTACTAAGGGCATCAGATTACGGTATTTGCTGCTCTGAGGCTGTGAGTCTGCCATGTTTAGGAATAGACACTGATGATTGTTGTTTCTCAACTCAGTTAATATGTTAAGACTTAAGCAAATACCCTGTTGAAAACATATCTGTTTTCCATTACATTTACAAAAGAACAAAAACCAGAAACAAGCATTCCCAGGATACTGGGTTCTCCCCTCATAAGTAGGATGAAAAAAATGTTTATGAAAAAAATGTTTAAGTGATAGCGTAAAATTATCGTATTAGTAATTCACAGCAGCTTTCAAGACCCACAGATACATTTAGCTTGTGTAGTTAAGCCAACAAGGATCTACAGTATTTAACCAAAAATAAAAGTGATCTTATGGGCTTACATAAGACTGGTGCCAAATTGTTAAGTTCTCACAAGGAGGAAACTGACACCAGAGCAACCAGACAAAAAAAACACTGGCTTCTAAATTGGCCCAGGCCTGTAATGCTTGAGGGGACAGAATTTTGGTATTCTATTAGGGAGGCTTGGCCACTGCTTCAGGCTTGATGGTTCTCCTACACATCTTTGGTGTAGATGCCTCCGTTCCCTTCCCCAGGGTACAATACAGAAGAGCATTGGAACAGTCTGCTAAAGGAGGCTGTAAAGTCTTCATCCTTGGAGTGTTTCAAAACCTGGAACTAGAAACCTCCTGAGGCCCCATCAAATCCAAATTACCCTATGATTCTAATAATACATACC
This sequence comes from Nettapus auritus, assembly GCA_011076525.1. NCBI lineage: Eukaryota > Metazoa > Chordata > Aves > Anseriformes > Anatidae > Nettapus > Nettapus auritus. The sequence goes on along the minus strand of CM021765.1, from coordinate 12,763,029 downwards.
TACTAAAACTAAACATAAGAACTACACAGGAAGAAGAGAAGGATGATTCTCAAATTCTGGCTATGCCAGACCTTATTTTGCTTTACCCAAAGATTTAGTCCACATACGCTAACAAGAGCTAGCTGGTTTCAGGGTCAGTCAGCACATGCTGTTCTGGATGCCAAGTGGGATTCCCTTGGGGATTCCAGACTCACGACCTACAGCTATATGCCCACACTGTCCCTGTGCAGGAATAAATAACTAAGATATATACAACCTGAAGTAAAATAAATAAGAAATCTGCTAGATTAAAGAGCAAGTCATCAGTATCTATTATCTATGAAGGTTAAATGTGTCAGAGGATGATCAGATTGTGTAGGATATTGAAAGACTGCACAGCACAAGACTAGCCACTGGAATAGAAACAGAGCATCCTTCAGCAGCCAGCCCAGTAGGGTTAACACAAGTTGCCTCTGCTTTAAGGTGTGTATTTAAACTTGTCATCCAGCACCTTCTGCAAATGTTGGTCAGGTTCTGTGGAGTTTTAGCCAACTTAAAGCTTCCTGGATAAGTTCCAACCTAAATTGCAAAAGCTGTTATGAAATGCTTTCACTTCTAAAAAGGAAACTAGCCAGAATACCATAAGGACATTCACATCGACTTCCCAACTTCTTACAGTCGGGTGACAGAAAAGTGCTGAGTTAAAGCAGACTAAACAGAACAGGGCCAACACCCTCACATGGGCAAGGAAGGCCAGAGAAAAGCCAGAATGCTGAGAGAGGAATGCTTACAGCGTGGTTGGACTTCATGATCATAAGGGTCTTTTCTAACCAAAGCGATCCTGTGATTCCGTTCGTCTGCTGCTATGAGACCAGAGCCTTCTCTGACACTATTTGTAGTCTGAGATACATTTTCCAAGGAGAGATCTTGTGCACTGATGTTTAATGGACATTTCTTTCCTACCACAGGAAAAGGAACAACCCCAAACCAAACTACTACTCAAAGAATCCAAAAGACATGCCAGAGCTAAAGCTTACCTTACTGGCAAGTAGCTTCACTGAGTACAAAAATATTTACATCAAGAGATTTATCTCCGGATGTCCAGATAACAGCACGAAGAGACAATACTAACGTTGTGCTAATTATGGTGGAACAAACACCAAGTAGTAGAAGGTGACTATATAATCCACAGACTGTACAGGGTACCCAAATTGTATCATACCTCAAAACTAAGTGGAACAACTTGCTTAGAAGCCAGAAGCTAATAAAGCCCATCTCAAGAATATGAGGAAGAAGACTGGGACTGTCTGCAGAGTTGGCTGACGTTCAATACATAATATGAACATAATCTCAAAATAGGGCAAAGGCTAAATTAATTCTTTTTATTAGAATCATTACTAAGGCCTTGAGGGAAGTTCTCCACATTCAGGCTCTACAAAGGCTGAGATTTTCCAGATCTTAACACAATGCCTTCTGTCCCCCCATCCTGCAAAAAGAGTAACAAGTACGGAGTAACACAAAATAGTCACTCAAATACCCTTTAGAAAACAAAGTATAAGATTGCTGTTAAACAACTACAGCAAACAGACAAGCGCTGTCAGAGAAATGAAGGGTTATAAATGGAACGATGGGTTTTGTTTTGACTGTTTGTAATCCTGGGATGAACTCTATTAGTAAGCTACAGAGATGCCAATGTCATCTTTGTACGTGCCAAGCAGGGAAACAAAGCCAACCAAAAAAAAGAAAATAAGAACACAGCAGATAAACAACTCTTAGAGAAGAGTTGAATCTACAAGAAGATGACACTCCTGCCTCGTGACACTGCTACTGACTGCTACTGTTTGGTGAAAGAGGCGATGAACACACCAAAATTATTTCATCTGCTCACAAACAATAAACTTGGACTTTCCAGCAGTCTTTGACAAAGTCCTGGATTGTTTTCTGACTTTTAACTATAAATTATGCATCATCGCGAACACTTTGTGAACTTGGAAATCAGTACGAATAGCAAGGTTGAAAACTTCACCAGCTGAATTATTCAGACTTGTTAAAACTGACTGACAAATTGTAGAAGATCTTGGAACACTGCACACTTGTGTGAGAAAACAGCAGGAAGTTCAATGAAGTCTACCTCAGGGAATTCTCTGCCAAAAGGCATGGAGTGTGCCAGTAAGCTTTTACCATGGTGATGTTTACACAGGTAAACGGACAAGCGCTTGGATGAGAGATCTACTGAGGGTCCGAGCTGTATCAGGCTCAGAAGATGCCCAAACTGAAAACAGCTGACACTTGGCTTTTTGTTGTGTTCTTACTCTTCCCTGAGCATCCGCTTATGCCTGCTGCTGGAGACCAGACAGAGGACTAGTCAGATTCACAGCATGCATCAGCATGGCTATCCTAAATGAAACAAAACAGAGATGAGTAAAAAGATTAAAGGTTCTGAATGCCTTTGCTGTACGAGTTAGGAAAAGCAGTAACTGAGAAAATATAATGCGGTGGTCCACAAACGTCACAGACATATATTAAGTGTGAATTGGATGGGATTATTCATCACTTCTCATAGTGCAGCATAGCATCAGAAGAAGTAAAGCACGAAGGTGGGGGGAACAACAACCAGCAGAACCCTGGGTCAACAGCTCCTTAACCCTCAGCTCACAGAAGAATTGTTCCAGGAAGCTTGTCCTTTGCCATCCCTAAACTTCAGGCCACCATCAGTGCTTCAGTACAGATGCCTGCTGTTAGTGGTGACGGCAGCTGTCAGAAATGGTTCGTAGGTAGATGTTTGTTGGTATCAGTGGCTGTGGTGGCTCTCAGAAGAGGTTTGTAGGTCCTGTACAAGAAGCCTTGCCCAGACTTTTCTCTTGTGGCGAGACAATGATGTGTGATTTTCACTAGGAAGAAGAGCTGCTCTTGTCATTTCATCTACTTTTGCCACGGCTTCTCCCGGCCGATTTTGACCCCCGAGGATAGCCACACAACAAACCCCACCCTCACAGCCCCAAAAAACCCCACAGAGGGGCCCAGTGCCCACCGGTTCCCCCCCCCCCCCCCCCCCCCCCCCCCCCCCCCCCGCCCACCTCACCCACCGAACTCAGCCGGCGCCCGGACCTCCACGGCGGCCCCGCTGCCCACGCCGTCGGCGGCGATGGCGGCGAGCTGCAGCTCCTCGTCGTAGCGCACCCGGACGCGCTCCGGGTCCCGCCCGTCGCCGCGGACGGTGACCAGCAGCAGGCGGTCGGAACCCGGGCGGCTCCGCGGCTCCAGCGGCCGCACGCTCACCTCGCAAGGCAGCCTCACCCGCAGCCGGCCCCGGGGGCCGACCGCAAGCTCCCATTCCTTCAGGGGCTTGCGGGCGCCGCCGGGCGCAGCGGAGGAGCTGCTCCAGGCGCGGGGCCACCAGCGGCAGCCCGCCCGCAGCGCCCTCATGGCGGCGCCCCCCCCTCCTTCCTCCTCCTCCCTCCCCTCCCCGCCAAGGTCACGTGGCGTCTCGTAAACAGGCGGCGGCCGCCATGAGAGCCGCCAGCGCGGAGCCTCTTGGGAGTTGTAGTTCGCGGAAACTACCCGCGTGTTCTCATTGGGCGGCGGGGGGCAAAGGGGAGGGAGTGAGGGCTCGCCTTCGGCCGCTATTGGGCGGCGCTAGAGCCAGTAGGAAGGGAGGGAAGGAGAAGGGGGCTGTTGAGGGGAGGGGGAGAGGCGGGCTCGCGTTGCCATGGGAACGGGGACGCGGTGGGAGGGGCGGGGCAGGGAGCGCAGGTGAGGCTGGGGGGGGCTGCGGCCGGCTCAGGCTTGGGGGTTTGGGGGCACCACATCTGCTGAGCTCTCCATAAATAAATCCCCTTAAAAACAACAATCCTCTGCGGCTTGCAGACAAGTGGGGAGCCCCTGCGTTCAGCCAAAAGCTTTCTGTGCGCCCCCCAGCCCGCGGAGCACAGCGATTGAGAAGGGGAGGTGCTGCTCCACAGCCATTAAAAAGGGATAGGGGGTGAGTTCTGTGGGGCCAGCACCGGCTTCGTGTCCCCGAGCACTGAGGGAGGCACAGAAAGGTGCTGCCCCACAGCACAACTAATGAAACCCGGGGCTGTCTGTTGGGTCCTCCCTGTTATGCCCCGTGGTGATATTTTGCGTGTGGGGGGTGTTTTTCCCCCCAAATAACCCTACAAGCCACGCAATCGGGCATGCACTCTCCCAGCTCTTTCTGTCCCGCTACCCTCACGCCTGTCTCTGTCGCTGTGCCACAGGTTGCGTGTTTGTGAGCCCAAGTGGGAGGAAGGCGGCCCTGGAGCTCCTTGTCCGGTGGTAATTTCCTCAGTGGAAGGCTCGGTAAGGACTCGTGCTGACCAGCAGAGCTCTTCGGGTTCACTCACTGCTTTGCTTTACGTTGTTCAGCCTCAAGAGTCATCAGATGAAGCCCAAAAGTGGCTTGCCTGCCGTACGCTGGCTTAGTGTGGAGGAACAGAATTGTAGAGAGAGAAAAACAGACCATGAAATATCTTGGGACGTGAGGAGGGGTGGATGCTAATTTTTCCAGGTCTTTAGAAATAGTTGATTTTTGAAATATACATACATAGATACATAAATATTAAGGAATTCTTGCTGTTGAGCCCAAATACTGAATCTACCTGTTTGCTGCACAAGTTGCTGGGGCAGCAGCAGTGAGCCAGTAGTGCAAGGCTCTGCAAAGCTCTGCAAGGCACTACAAGGCTTGCAAGGCTGTGCAAGGCGCTGACAAGGCGCTGCCGCCGGGTGGCAGCCGGCCCCGCGAGTCCCCTTCGCAGAGGCATTTAAGCCTTAGCTAAGTGCAGAACAGGTTTGCTTTTCCCCCTTTTTTTTTTTTTTTTTTTTTTTTTTTTTTTTTTTTCTTTCCCCCCTTCTCTCCATTAGATACATGGTAGGTACTTAAATATCCTTCAAAATGTATTTATGAATACTGAAAAAAAACCCACACCCTGAAAAAGAGGAACTGCTAGGAAGAGTTCTTTCTCCATATAGGCTAAACTTAAGGTTTTAAAAGTTTTTTTAAAAGGTTTTTACTTATGCCATTTATATTTTGACTATAGTGTTGATTCAGTTTCATTTTCATGCTCTTGATTGATTTCCAGTTGATTACGTCCTGCAGGAGTATTCTTGCTGATGTTATGCTTGTGCTGAGGTTCCTACCTGCAAGAACACTTCAAGTTAATCACAGAATCATAGAATATCTAAGTTGGAAGGGATCCAAAAGGTTCATTGAGCCAAACTCCTAGGTTACCAAAAGAAAAAAAAAAATCAGATCAAGTTAACAGAGAGCGTCTGAGCAAAGTTTATCACACTCTTATCACAGTAGCAGCTTATCAGTGTTCCTTCATATAAAGCTTAAGAATTTTAGTGTAAGGATATAGTTTTTTTGTTTTGTTTTGTTTAAGTCTATTAAAAATTCTTATGCAATTCTACTGTGAAATATTTTTATGACATTATTTTAATCCATTTGTTGTAGCTGGCAGTTTATATTTCTCAGCATCTTTCTGAACTTCTTCCCTGAACCTTCGTATTTCTTAATAAGTCATCTGTTGAGCTTGGTGGGTAGGCAAAACTTTTTTGTTTGTTTTCCTCTGTAATCTAGTGGGTGTGTAGTGATGGTAACAGTTTCTGTTCAGGGGTGGCGGAGAGAGGCTGTCTTCAGAACACACAGGAGTCTGGATTTCAGGGTTGATTTTTGTTTGTCATGCTACCAGATACTTTCTGAAGAAAGTAAGTTCCGCATGGAAACCAAGTGAAAAGGGAAGTGACAAACCTCACCATTCAAATCCTCCTTATCTTAGCCATATCTAATGACAATTCCAGTAGCTAAAGTCTGTGGGAGGCTCAGGGTGATTCCATCCCAAACAGCAGAGACTTGGAAATAAACAGAAACAAGGGAACTCATAACAGAAATCGTTAAGCAATTGAGGTATGTAATGTGCTGTCCTTTCCCAAAAATAGTTGTCTTTGGAATGGTACAGTCTAATCAAACACTCTGAACTACACAAGTATAATACCCTATTGTATACTATGTAATTTTAATTTTAGCTATCACTTAGTGTTGACATAGCTTTGTGTTTTAAAGGCACAGCCCTTCATGCTGAAGCACTAGCTCTGCCCAGTTAAAACAGAGGTCCTGCTATTTACCAGACTGTAAACTTCAACTTCAGGAAACAAGCATTAGGAAATAAGATCTTAGGGGGTGAAAAGAACATCACTGGGCCATTGAATAAATCCATGGTACTCCTGTGTTACCAATATCATCTGCAGATCTTATCTCTTTCCTTCTCTTCAAAGAAGATACGGTCGAACTGGAAAAGATGATAGAGGCAGAGAAGGGCTACCAGTAACAGCAGGTAGGTTGGGTTCTTCAGCCTGCAGAAGGGATTCCCAAATGAAGAGACAACGCTAGAAAATACCTAGTGGCACAGCAAGGTTGAGATTATTCAGTGACTCATGAAATAAAAGAACTAGATGATTCAAAACAACCAAAAGAACTGATTGTTCACATCATGCAGAGGTGAGGTAAGAAATTCCCTCAGATTTTGCAGGTACTGCAGATACAGTTTAAGGGGAGAGCGTATGAGTTAGGGGAAGCATCACTATACTGTGACCGAGAGATTCTTCTGCCTGCCCCCAGGCATCCGGTATTGGCTGGAGGTATGCTGAGCTAGGCCAGCTTTGGGTCTTTCCAGGTATTGCTATTTGGATGTTCCAACTGAATTACGTAACTTTTTTCTTACTCATTCAGTATAAAGCACTCAGTCAGCTGTCTTGATTTCAGAGTCACGTTTATTTTTTAAGATCTATGTGCAAAAGGAAGCAGCATGAAGATATGGATACATACCCTGTGTCACGCCCAGTAGCTCATCTTTCTGTTCATTGTCTCTCTGCTCCGGGTGCTCCCTCTGCCTTTCTGCCAGGACACATGGGAACATGCTCCTTGGCTGACTTCTAGCAAAATTAGCCAATTAGTTTCTTATCATTGACTCAAAAATATTCAGGCTTTCTTAGCTGATTTTGCCTCAGAAAGTAATCCTATGGCCATTCCTCTCCAGATAAGTGGTGGGAGAGAAGGAACCCCCCTGCAAAAGAAGGGAAGGTGCAAAACATCCACTGGTGCAGCTGGCTATGGAAGGAGATCCATGTCTGTTGCCTCAGTTCAACCTAGTGTCACTTCGCACCTATTCATTTAAACTTGTCTAAACCGTAGACTCGTGTTCTTGTATTAAAAAGAAAAAACACCTTTGGTAGGTTAGAACATTTACATGTCAGTTTATACCAATTTAACTAACCTGGCTTAAATGAAATATCAATTTTTTGTGGCAGCAAAGAATGAATGAGGGAATAGCTTAAGAAATTTTCATAATGAAGGAAAGTAGCTCACCTGTCAATGTATAATGTACATCTATAAATCCAGCTCTGAACCTGCATCCAATATTAGTAATAAGCTGCATCCGTATGTCCACTAGAGTTAGCCTAGTTGCACAGATAACTGCTCATTGTTTTAATTCATTTCACAGACTTCACAGTCTCAGAAGTTATCAGATTGGAAGTATAAATTAGCTTGAATATACATTCATATACAAGTTTTAATAAAACAGTTTAAAAGGCATTAATTTAACATATTCTCTTCATCATACAACAGGTTTTGTCTCCAGCAATAACAACGTAAATAATTTGATATTACTCTAAGAATGAATTCATACCTTTATTCCTGTAACAATGGCAGAGAAAAATAATGTGCTTCATGTCTTTTTTTCTCTGTGCTTAAAATTTAAAAAATCACATTCAGGTTGGGCTAGAATGGTAAGACTGGGTAACTAATATCAAAATCTTACTGACAACTTTCTGAACCAGAATCTTTCTCTAATTCACTTAATAAATGCAAGGAATTAAAATAAGATTTAATGGATTCATCACTGTATGTTAATGAAGTCAATTACTTGAGGCGTACTTCCCCCAACAGAGACTTTTACAAGTTTGTTGTCTTCTTAATTAGTCTAGCTGATGCATCTGCATACACAGAGCTGTATCTCTTCATGTTCAGAATGAAATTTTACTAATTTTACTATTTGCAATTGTCATTCTGGAAAGAGCCAATGCAGCTAAGCATGACCTTTCTGCATTCTGCACTGGTTTATGTATTAACACTGCTGTTTTCTTGAGAGGTACTGAAGTAAAGGTGCTGGAATTCATCTTGGGAATCTGATTTTGGATTTTTGTTATTGCTGTCCTGAAGCTGTTTTTCAAGACGGTTCTCAGTGTGATTTGAACTGGGTTCTAAAATGGACTTGTAATTCCAAGGCCTTGCTTGGTGTTATTTGCAGTTCTAGTGTTTGAGAACATCTGTGTTTATTGAACTATTCCATAAATTTTAAAATAATTTGAGCTTTCATTTCTATCTGAATTAAGCCGTTTATCAGATACTACAAAAATACAATTTTCCCATGTTGCTTTTTGAACTTTATATATGTGATTTTCTGTAAGTTAGATTTTAAATTTAATTCTATAGTAGGTAACTGAAGAATGCTAAACTTTGTGTATCTTTTGTTCCAGTACCACTTCCTAATATTTCGAAAAGGCAAATCCGTTCCTTCCCTCTTAGTGCTTATCACAGTAGCTAAGTCTAACTTTTCTCCTCTGTCTGATGTGTCTGTACTTGTGTCTTATCATTATTGTTTTAAACTTGTCATATACAGGAGATTGTTTTTGTTTTCTTTCTGCCCAGCAAATTGGAGTCTCTAGCAAAGACTTTTTTGTACTACTGTACTCTGAAGAAGTGTTAACTTGGGTATTGTTTGACTTGCATCAACTCTCTTTCACATACAAGTATTAACAAAAAATGCCTACACAGATGAAGCTCTCAGTTTTTGGCATCCATCCCCTTACAGTTTCTTTCACTGCTTTTCCCACTTTCTAAATTCTTCCGATATATTTAGAGTCACAAATAAAGCAGCAGCAGACATGAACGTGAAATGCATATTCTAAAAAATTCAGCACTTTCACTGATGAAAAACATATCTCTTTAAGTAATCATGTATACATGCTTATGTACAGTGCTTCAGAGTTTATTTCTTGGCCTCTGTGGTGTTTGCAGTTGTTTTACAATGTTTTGACTCCTTCAGGAGAGATCATGGAATTGCTTTTTTTTTCCATAAGCAAATACAGCTGCTGAAATCTCTCTACAAGTCAAACTGTTCTTGAAGAAATTCCAAAAAAGCACTGAAAAAAGTCATAAACTTACCACTACAAGTTTCACTACCTTTATAGACAAAATGTATTTTTCCAGAGGTGGCTATGCACAGCACAACATCTTTGTATCCATTTCCCTACCACAGCTATATAAAGAAATCATGTTTTTCTGAACAATCAGCTTTCTGGTTTTGGAATGTAAAATGACTCTGGTGGTTTCATTGGAGAAACTCAATATATACTATTGCCATTCTCACAAAAACCTTCCTTGATTTTATTATGGTTTTAATTTTGATTCTTTTTGAGTTATGATAAAAAAAAATATATCTTTTTTTTTTTTTAAAGGAGAAAAATTTCCCCATATGTTACGTGAATGGCTGAATGCTGTCAAGACAATATGATGTAAGTCCTGCATTTTGGCAGCTGACAGGAGTTTTATTATGACTGTACTACAGCAGAATACAATGTTCTCTGCATAATAGTTGCAGTAATAGTTAATCTAGAAAGATCCAATAGAGTCAGGTAACGCAGCAATCAGCAATCTTTCTCCCAAAATTTTGATCTAAAATATTGGGATGCTATTTGTCAATTCACTGCATGTAAGTCCTACTGTAGTGAATTTAGGAAGGAATGCTTGAATTATTCCATATGTGTCCTGTCTTCACTTTCCTCTGTGTTTTGTTCTCCAGACATGCTCACTTCCCTATCTTACTGTGTCATGGCTAGATTTCTGTGTGCCAGAGATGTTCTCCATCCCTTCTCTTTCTTTTGTAAGATGTTTATTGCCTCTGGACATTCTATATCTCATAGAACTTTATCCTAAAATATTTGTCTTGTTTTGTGCCACCTTCATGCAAAAGGCCAGTATTTTAAAACTCTGAATATTAAAAAACTCTTTAAGATATTGTTACACCAGAAGATGGACCTGACTGATGTTGCTATGTCCAATCAGGGTGCCAGGAGCATTGCGCCCCCATATTCACCTGTTCCTGGCTCTGCATTTGAACGTGCCTCAGCCAATTCTGACAATGGATGCCTAAGAACATAGTCCTGCAGTGCAGGGATCTTAGAGATTTCTATTCCTAAGGAGAGCTGTGAAAGTGGGATTTGCCCGGGCATAATTGTAGGAAAGTTAACTTTTCCATAAACTCTACTTGTTCCAACTTTCTTCTATTTCTCTCTATATATATTTGTTCCTAAACTGTGTTCTCTAATTTGGGATAAAGCTTATACTAAAGCTATGTTTATAAAATCTACATTTTAGCCTCTTTTAACACTCTGTCTTTTGGAAAAAGAACAAAACAAAAACAAACAAAAACCAGATCCAACACTGTACTAGAGATCAAAATACTACTTGAATCCTGTAAGATTTTACTTGAGTAGTTATTTCACTTGGATATTTTTCAGGGTCATATTATTTTAGCACAGATCACAGATTCTAAAAATGTGACTTGCTCCATAACTGAAATGTTAGTGTACTACATAAGAACTCTGACACGAGGAGATCTTAGGATAATTATTTTTTCCACTATTTCTCTACCTCCTGTTCTCAGATATTATACCATGTTTTCTCATTTTGCATGTTTTTGTTTGTTTTGTTTTGTTTGTGGTGTTTTTTGGTGGTGGTGGTGGGTTTTGGTCTAGTTTGTTGTTTTGTTTTGTTTTGTTTTGTTTTTTTTAAGTTTGACAATGCAATGACTTAGAAACACAAATAATTTTAATAATATTGCTCACAAAAGTTAGACTATGCCTTGTCCTCAAGACTTCTATGTTCTGTGAAGGGGCTCTCTTTCTATGTATCTGCTCCCTGCAAGGTCAGGGACAACGTGAAGGGTGGGTTTACGCTGGGTGGGGAGAAAACATATTCATTCATTAGTCCTATTGAGATGGCAGAGAGAAGATCCACCGCCATCCACCTGGACATATAAGCATCTACCTGAAGGCAACAGTTGGGTTCTTCAGAGATTTTCAAAACTTTGTTAGTCAAAGCCCTAGGGAACTCAATTTAGGTTTGAATTTAGCCCGGCTCTGAGCAGGAGAGAGGACCAGATAACCTCAGAGGTGTTTTCCAGCCTGAATCTGTTATTCAAAGCCTACTCTTTAAGAAATATTGTTTTGTGTGTTCTCAAATATTTATGTAAAGATAGCATAGGCAAAGGTTAGACAGTGATGGGGAGATAATTCTGCCTCTTAGAAGTCTTTCATGCAGTTATAATTGTGGACCTAGCCAGACTGCTCACATTCTGGCTTTTATTATTTGGACGTGTCTCTCACATGTTGATGTTGTGTTCTTTAAACTACATGTTTATCTTACACAATCACTTGTATCCCAGGATGTAATTAACTGAGTTTGTTATTCTCTTACTTCCTAGGACTTCAAAAAATGAGTCAGGCTGGTGAAGAAAGTTCCAGTTCCAGTGACACAGAATTGGAAATCGAGGAGGAGCAACCCATCTGTGCTCTAGCTCCAACTGTTTATGCCCGAGATGAGGGATCAACTGATGTAACAGCAAGTCCTGCATTTCAGTGCTTAGATGAGGTACCATGCACCCTAGCTTTCTCTATCTATGCTAGTGCATGTTGTGTTAAAAATGATTCACCTGAAATGTTTATTTCATTGTTAATAGTTACTATAGGCTATCTGGAGCTTCCCTATTTCTTCTTTTATTTTTATTCTAAGTTATATGAATGTTTTGTGAAGCAGAAGCAGAGCATATACCTCTTCCTGGGGATGGTGTGCTGAAGGGATATCCATGTTATTTCTGTCAGTGGTCGTGGCTTTAAGGGGAATGGACATAGTGAGATCTCTTTTGTTTGTTTGTTTGTTTTTGTAGTATGCTAGATATAGAGGTTATTACATTAATGTTCATAAATATCTTAAGTATGGGAGACAGAGGGATTTGGCCAACCTCTTTTTAGTGGTTTGTGGGGACAGGACAAGGGGCAATGGCCACAAAATGGAGCACAGGAAGTTCTGCACCAACACGTGAAAGAACTTCACAGTGAGGGTGACGGAGCACTGGAACAGGCTGCCCAGGGAGGTTGTGGAGTCTCCTGTGGAGATATTCAAAGCCCATCTGGACTCCTACCTGGGCAATTTACACTGAAGTAAATTCTCAGCAGATATTTGTCTAATTTGTTCTTTAAAGCATTAAACTCTTCTTTAAAAGTCCAGGGCAGTTAAAATCTCAAAGACAACTGACCTCTTGCCTTACAGAAATCTTCCTATTTACTGAAAGTATGGAAACTGCACTTTGGCGGATACTTTGTTTTCCAGATATTCATGTACTTTCTCTAAAAATTTTCAGGTGTGATGGAATTTTTGATATACTGACAAGAAGCATGCACCTGGTATAAGATGCCCTCACCCCTCCCAAAGTAAAATAAAACTAAATGGTATAATAATATTCTAAAGTATATATTCTATTCCTGCTTTGTTTTTCTTATTTTTAATAATGGGAAAACTTATTATTCTAGCCTCATTCTAGGAAATACTTGGATCATTTGGCTGATTGTTTTTCCCAAAACATCTTTCCAATGAGTTTATTCTCATGTCAAACTTAAGGCCAACTTGTTTAACTCAGATAACATTTAAAACCATTAAGGGAACTATAAGGTGACTTTAGTATTAGAAGTTGTTCCCAACTTGGGAAAAAATTTGCTGTGGAAAGACAAAGTAAGCAATTTACATAAGATTTCATAATGAGCTCTTTTGGTCATTTTCTCATTTTTTAAAGGGGAACTAGTTGACTCATTCATTCTTACCATACTTTTTAACAGTTAGTACTTGTGCTACATGAGTCAGTTGGACTTTTCATCCCTTATTCACATTTCTTCTCTTTCACTGCCATATTTTTGTTTTCCTTTGTTGAACTTTATACATTATTCAGAGATAAATATATGACTTTGGTCACCATAGAGGTTGCTGCATTGATACTGGCTTTAGTCTCTTGGAACAGCTTTCAACTTTTTTCCGCAGAAACTGAATCATATTATATCTTCTCTGGTTTACTGGCTGCTCATTTCTGCCTTTAGAGCAGCAAATACTCACCAGAAGGGACACCTTTAGGTATTTTAAGACTTATCTGAGAATGTTTATAGTCCCTCTGGCAGGAAATCTTCCAGTCAAACCAGTCTTGTTTTTCTCCTGTAAATAGCAGATAGTTGCAAAAAGCCAAACATGCAGACGTCTCTCTCCTTCCTTTTCAGTAACACATAGTAACGCCCTTTAGCCATAGGGGGTTGGTTAAAATATTAAAAACTGGATAGAGGTTTGAACAAAAGCCACTCAGTCTATCATGACTTGCTTCTTTTCACCAGCATTTTAATTTATTACCAAGATGACATCAACCTAACTCAATACTTCCACTTCTGTTGTTTATAGGACTGTCATATATTCACGAAATGAACTTTCCACTTTTAGCCTTAGTTATGTCCTCGGAATAAAGACTTTTGCTCTAACACTTTTTATTGAATTCCTTGTCTTGTACATCTTATCTCATATGCTGTTTTCTCCTAATATACACCATTAGAAATAGATCAGTCTGCGTGATGTTAATGATTTTCAATTAGATACAATCTCCTCTTTTGCTGAAAAAAGGGAGAAATCAAATGGTGGGAGGACAGCTCCCCCCAGTTTGAGGCCTTTTTCACTTACTATAATTTCAGCAGTTCTTGTTAGGTTTTAATCAAGAGTGATATCTGAGCTTTTCTATGGTGTCCTTTTTCTTTCTCTTCCTTTTGTTGGCATGTTCTTGTCTTAGAAAGATATTTCTTAGTTCTCATAAATGTGTACATCTATTAAAAAATATGAGAAAAAGTATTCTACAGTATTTATCATGCATGTCTTCATAGTGGAAACTTCTAGGGAGCTATTAGTTATGTAAAATGCTTCACTTCTGAATAAAAAGTGCATTAGTATTTGCCAGATGCAGTGAACTGGTACCTTGTTTGGAAGGTACCACAGTAATCCCTGCTTGCTCATGAACATGGCCCCTTTATGTGCTAAATCTGAACTTGCAGAAGAATGAACTCCTTTGCGAGATTTCTCTGATTGGCCTAATGCAGACTGGTGCACTCTGTATCCTACAAAGATAAAATGCACTGTGCAACCAATTTGAAGCCAGCATCAAATCTTCCATTTGCATTATTTTTTTGGATGGAAATTGTCACTGTCACGCTACATTTCTTTTTGCCAGTGTCCAAGCATCCTATTGCCACCACCCGTTGGGAAGCAGAAAGCCTCTCACCACACTCTCAGTTAGTGACCAAAGAATATTTTTCATCACTATTTTGAATCTAGGAGTTTTTCTGAGGTTAATGAACCTCTTACCCATTACTATCAAAAGTGGAGAGCTGCTATTAAAAACACATTAACCAGAATCCTGGTTCTACTGGAAACATAGAGCAAAGTTTCTGTGCTTACCAAAGACAGAACAATACAGTGACATACATGACAAGCAAGTTTCACTTCTGCTCATCTGAAGCCGATTCACATGAGGCTGTTAGCTAGAAGAGCTGGCCATGCAATGATACATACATTCAGTGCTTGAATGTGGTTTTAGGAGCAAAAGGTACTTTCAATTTTTCTTTTTTTTTTTTTTTTTTCTCATCTGCACTATTATATGAAGGTTGGCTACAGCTTCCAGATATAAACATTAATAACCAATAGTTAATATATTTCTTCAATGGCATTCTGATATTTGACAATGCCACTCAAAATACACCCTTTCCATTTTATTTTGTTTTATTTTATTTTAATTACATACATATATTTTTTTGCTAAGAAGCTGTTTTTTAATTCTCTCCTAACTTAGGTTAGAAGGTAGATGTAAACAACTTTCATTTTTTTAAACAAAATGTTAATATAACTTGAAATGTAAAATTTCCTAAAAAAAAAAAAAAAAAAAAAATTAAAAAAAGAAAAAAAAAAAAAAAAAAATATTTTTTTTATTTTTGTTTTTTTATTTTTAATTTTTTTTTTTTTTTTCTGGTAACCATAGCGGTGGCTAATTTGCTTCAGTACACTCCCAAAGTATATGGGCTCTAACAAAGATGTGAAAATCTTAACACAGCTGTTGAATGCAAACAACGTTTTCAAACTTAAGCTGATCCTGGCACACTCCACATTGCATGCTTCAAAGTCTCCTGGCACGAGAAGAAAAGCCATACTAATATCCTGGCACAGACAGGAAAGACAGATGTTGCTTCCACCCACAGGAATCTAACTTCTAATTAAATAAACATTTTTTACTTTGTTGATATGATCACTTGGAAAGTGAGCTAGAGATGATAATGTGGCTGTAAGCTAGAGTCTGTGTTTTATTGTAACAGCTTTCAGCAAGTGAGCAGTATTTTGCATAATGAATGTTAAAATCTGATTAGCGTTTGTGGTGGGAAACTTGATTATTCTAATTGGTGGTAATTCCTGTTAGAAGCTGTAACGGAGTGGGATGAATTTGCAGATGTATTTAATCAGCAGGAGGAAGAACAGACCCAATGTAATATACTCTTTCTATCAAGAGGTTCTTTTCACAAGGTGAAATCAAGTGTAATCCAAGCCAGGAGTCTATTGGGAGGTCATCATAAAGCAGGTAGCGTTTCCTTTCAATTCTAAAAAGTATGTTTGAAAGTGAACACTACTTACAATGTGTTGTTTCTTCTATGCTATCAGGTGTAATCTTGTGCCATGCAGAGGAAACATGGCCCCCAAAGGCGGTGAGGCTGGGAGAAGGAATAACCTGTAATTGCAGTGTCTTCTTGTGCTTCAGCCTTTCCTCAGAAATTTGAGACACACAAGACTTAAAAAAAAAAAACAAACAAGCATATTATTGTCTTATGTTCCAAAACTATCTAATTCTTTCCCCTTTTTCTCACCCAAAATACCTATCTGAGACCTCATATTGTGAACCAGGGCAACCTTGTGCATATATCCAGCCTTTCCTTATGGCAGTTCTGCCAGCACAATGGTGTGGTGAGGAAACCAGAGCAATGCTCACTGAACAGCAAGCATTTTTTTATTACAAAAACCTGTGTTCACATACTCCTTAATGAACACAACCTTAAAGATCTGTGCTAAGAAGAATCTGTTATCTTCTGGTTTAGCATATGGAGGCTAAGCTGCAGAGGTAAGCAAAGGGACGTTTTTTCCCTCTGTCCACACAGAGAGATGAGAATTTCTGTTTCTCAGGGTGGATTATACTTCTCCATACAAGTCATCAACTCTGTGTAATTGCTTAGGAAACAATAGTTAAAATGCACTTATTTTTTCCACCATGTAATTCTGAGTGTTGGCATACTGTTTGGGTAGAACTGTACCATTATTTAGACCTACAGTTTGTCTTGATTATGTAAACATAATAATAATAGGTAATAAGGGGTATTTTTATCCAATTATTATTTTCCAAATGGATTCTTCTTTTACTGAGATCAGAATAAAAGGTGAACAGGAACTTAAAAAAAAATATTGATTCATAGCCTATTCTCCTGACTTGTGTGAGTGTTAGATTTGACACATCATCTTAAAGCATTGTTTTCTCTTTCTGCTTAATGTTGAGGCTGATGGCCAAGTTCACTTCTGGCAGAAGTATTATAACTCCATAAAAGTTTCATGAAAGCTGTGAATGTAACCTATCAGTTTAGTAGGTGGAATGCTTGCATTTATCAGGGACTGTGGGACTGTGGATGGTATTGGTCAACTGTTTTTCTTTGACAGTTATGTCAATGTATTCAGGCCCATGCATAACTTTTTTTTTTCTTTTGTCTCCTGGAAAAAAAAAAAGAGGAGAGAACACATTGATGAAAATATTTTGAATCTCTTTTTTTTTTTTTTTTTTCCCCTTTCCTTTTATTTTTATTTGGTAGGCTGGTATTTATTTCTTTTTGTACACTTAAATGCCCTTGCTCTTTTGTTTTTTCTGTGACCTATGTGTCATAGAAGTTAAGTAACTTTGGTGCTTTTGTTTTATTTTTTTTTGCTTGATTTTGGTTTAGGTCATAAACATAATGTTTTGGGTGTGGGTTTGAGAACCATCTTAATTTCTTTTAAAAATAATCAAAAAAGGGAAATTTATTTTCCACCACAGTGTCAAACTAGCTGTTGTCCATAACTCTTAAATAGTTATCTGGGCTGACTGCATTGTTGCTTTCCACCCATCGCCCCAGTAAAAACAAACAGAAAAACACCATTAAGGAGACATATTTGCATACAAAGGACAGAAAAAAATATGCAAAATCAGAAAATGCTTTCAAATCTTCTTTTCAGTTCTTCTCTGTTTTTGTTTTGAGTTTTATTTTTTGATTTTTTTTTTTCTGATTTTGTTTGTTTGTTTAAACAATGCATGGAAAGCCAAGACATTACAGTCTGCTTGGCTGATCACATTGAGCAGATGGATTTGTGTTTTACTTTCTGGAAGCAATCCATAGGAATTTTGCTAGCAAACCCACTGTTAATAATCTTTTTTACTAGAATTCACAGTTTAAATATTAACAAGATCAAAAACACAAGTACTGCCATATGATCATCTTTGTTACATAGATGTTTTCAGTACATTAAAAAGCATGTTTTGAATTAGTAAACTTCAAGCAAAGTGCTTGGGTTTGTATATAAAATTGTATGCTTTAATTTGGGTTGTTATTTCTATTTGATGAAACCTGCATGTTATCTGAGAGGTTTTATGTAATGTAAAAAACATGTGAGTTGTTTCTCCTCTTTCATGCTAAAGATACAGGTTATGTATACGCTTGATTGAGCAATTAATTTTTTCTCAGTATATGAATACTCTCAAAAAGATGTCTGAGATTTCAGTCTTTGAATTATTCAACAGCTGAAGAGTCATAAAATAGATCTGCTAGGAACTATTGTTACCAGCAATTCCATAACTCTCACATCACATAGATCTATTTGTTGGTCATTTAAGTTTTATATGTTTTATATTATATATATATATGTATGTGTACACTATACCCATGTTTTCTTACTGCTTCATTTTTTACAGAAAATCAATAAACAATTTATGAGAATTTTCTTCTTAGTCTTCATAGAACTTTCATAAAAATCGATGACAGCAGTACAGCTTTAACAATGTGACAATTTTATTTACAATAAGTAAAAACAAAATAATGTTTGCAGAAAATACATGGAGTTACACTTTGTAAAACTAGTACACATTGATGGAGATTCAGCTACAACAGTTCCAGGCAGGTAGTATGCAGATTTGTGTAACAACATTACAATGGTTTTACAATTTTTTTTTATTTTTTTTATCTTTTTCTTTTTTTTTTTTTACTTTAAGATGTTGGTCAAGGGTTTTGTAGGTGATATTAGTCACATTTGCTTATTCTGTTAAAATTTCTTTTTTACAAAGTTTTCTTTAAGCAAAACAAAAAAATGAATAGGTTCCCTTCCAACAAATTAGCAGGAAAAAGACATTTTCAAGTAGAAGCTGATAGATACTGTAAGTCATACTTATCTAGTTACCATATAATGAATGGGAGCAAATCATGCATTTCATGCAAAATGATTAAATATAATCATATGCAATTAGATGTTTGCTCTTCTAACCAGTATGTCATAAATTGTGTAGTTATTGTTGTTTAGGCTATCCATCTTATCCTAAAATAAATATTCTATGACTTCACAATGTTTTCAAGCAAAGATTATACATCTTACAATTAAATCTTCCATTAATCTTTAAAATTGAAATGTATAAAACCAAATAACACTTCCTTCAAAGTATTTACTCCCTTAAAATATATATATTAATATTCTATAATCTAGAAATTGCCACTGTTTCTCATTTCCATCATGTGTAACCATGATAGTTTTGGTTATCATCTTAAACCAGTAAAGGTCTTACTTGTAAAGTATTTGGCCAGGTATGTGCTTATAGTTTTGTTGGCACAGACCTGTTGCTTATTGCCAAGAAACGTCTCTTATAACCAAAAAGACTATGCCAACAAGGACCATACTTCTACTGGTAAAGAAATAGAGTCTTTGAATTGTTTGTCTGCATCTCAGTGATGCTGACATAGCATTAGCTAAATACCTCTTGCTGAGAAAATTTGCATCGCCTCTCAGAATGTTAATCACTGTGATTATAGAGACATGTCTTTTCTAGTGTAGGCAATAGGAACATGTAGGCAAATTTGTGCTTGCTATCTACAATGTGAGCTATAATATGTCTTTAAATTCCACTTCTTGAAGCATATAAAAAGTTGATTAAGTTTCTTTTGTTATTATTTCAGAAGAAAATATTCCTTCACTTATTCTCTTTTCTGTTTGTAATGGCCAATGTATTACTCAAGTTTCTTTGATAGCAAAAGGGTTGCTCAGAAAATGGGGAGAACACAATCTTCTTGTGTTACAAATTATTATCTTGCATATAATTTAATGTCTAATGGTACACAGAGTGACAACTATGTAAATAAGAGCTTGAGCCATCTTATAATGTTTTGCTTACCTAAAAGATTTTTTTTTTCCTAAAAGTCTTTTTTTTTTGTTTTTGTTATGCACTTAAAGGCATTAATACAAAGACTTGTATTCTTCTTGATATGCCTTCATCCTACCTGTCCACCTGCCTACGTAAATCTGTGATAAGCTATGTAACAGTTCCTTTCTCCCACAAATGATGAAAAGGACATTGAGCTTGAACAGAGGAATTGAAACGAGCAAGAAGGTCATCTTTCATTACGTGCTCTATGCATTATTTCCACTTGCTTTTACCCAATTCCTTCACCAGCTTGTTTAAATAATCTTTGATAAATGGAATAAGATTTGAGGAATCATCTTCATTTTCTAAGTTTTATGCAAGACTTTTTTTTTGAGTCTTTGAGCAAACCATGTGGCCCTCTGTTCCTTATTTATTTATTTATTTTAAATAATATTATATTGCACTTTTCCTAATTTATACTGACATTCCCATGGTATATCTTTGAAGTTGTGAAGCATAGATGATACAAAAAGTTGGGCGGTATCAGAGATACAAAGTTTCATTCTAAGTCTTCAATAAATTTGTATGTTTTCAGATATTCTTCTGAGTTATATTCAGGTAAAAATGTGGATGTTCATTCAGACAAATCTTGTAGAAGACTATTTAAAAATCTCATGTATCTCATACAGTAAAAGCACCAAAGGCAATGTTTAGAACATTTATATAACAATACCAAGACTTAACCTATGCTAAATTTTAGCAACAACTGTTCAGAATCATTCATGCTGTCTTTGATAATTACATGGGCAACACCGTGGAAATATGTTGTCTAGAACTATGTTACAACAAACATAACTGGATATATGAATTCTGAGTATAACACTGAGTAAGTATCATCTTGAGTGCAATCCAAAGCAAACTAATTAAGAGAAGGTATATAATTAAGGCACAAAGCTTTTTGGTCTGATCATGATTTTTACTGATTTAAAGGCTTGCCTATATCCACTGGGAGTATCATCTGAAACACCATGCCACGTACCCCAGAAAATTCCATTGCGAACACCTTTGTACTTCTTGTGATAGTATTTGCCATTGAGGTTGGCAGACAAGCATGCATCGAACCACCAGCCAGAGCTGTAGTATGCCCCACAGTTTCCTGAGGCATACCTGTCATTGTCCTTGTCAGGAGTTGTGAAGAACTTCTGATCATGGTTGTAATGCCTGCTGTAGTGAAGGGCATCTCCTGCCGTGCCGCTATAGCCGTGAACACTTAGACGGTACTTCAGGTACTCATTGGCCACATAGAAATGTTCATATTTAGCGTACTCTCTGATACCATTGAAATCCTCAAGTTCAATTCTCAGTTGCATGTCCTGGCTCTTTGTCAGGAGGTGAATTTTGTCATTCCCCAGCCAAAACTCCCTGCTGAGGTTTCCAAAGCCATTTTTGTAGTCATTCCACGTTCTGTTAAAATTGGTGCTGCCATCCTGCCGCCGCTGCAGCACCGTCCAGCCGCCTCCTTGTGTTTCCATGTCACAATAAACTTGGAAGCTGTTATTTCTGGGGTCAGGGGTAACGTAGTAGATCCCATTAATCCTTTTGCCTGCTGTATAAAGATCTGCACAGTCTCTTTGCATTATTTGCATAACTGGTGGAAAAACAGAGAGTGTTAGAATAAACATAGTATCAATTTTTTAAAAAAGCAAAATTTTTATCCAAACTAATGTAGCCTACAGAGCATATTAAAGTCAGTGCAGTCTCTGTTGTGCTGTTATCTGTGCTTTGAATAGGCTCTTTTTCTTAACAAACGCATTATTTCTGCTGTTTTTGTTAAAAAAGAAAAGTCAGATATTAATTAAAGTTGTGCATTATATTGCCATCATCTTGGACTTGTATTTGCCTTTAATGAGTCAAGCCCAAGAAAGCTGTTTGAGCTTTCAATATAAGATGTGTTCAGCCTTTTGGATTGGAGACACTCTGGAGAGGAAATAGTGTTATGGCAATTTCAATTCTAGGGACAACCTCTCTTTTTTTTTTTTTTTTTTTTTTTTTTCTCTCCATTACTATAGATACCACCTAGGATCTTTGCATCAGATGGTCAGATGGCTGTCCAGAAACCATTTAAATTACTTTTTTATATCAGAACTGTCTAGTAGAGGGGCACTTTTTCTGCTTTCCCTTTTTTCCTTTTGTTATCCTTTCCTGAACTCCTATATTTTTTATTTCAATATATATCATCATGCTGTGTCCATAATTCAAATCTTCATTTGGCAGTATGTCAGAGGAAAAGCCTTGTTCGTAGGTGAATGACTTTAAGCTGGCTGTTGTTCAATAGCCACCATCTGATATAGAATATTACATCCTTAGGAAATTCTCATGTTTTAATTTTACAATGTTTTAGGAAGCTGGAAAAACATGGTAGAACTGTCTCATCTATTGTAGTAATACCATGATTCCTAGAAAGATGCAGCTAGAAAAGTGACGAGCTTTCCTGTGTATGTGGCATTGCTGGCTTTAAAGTAAGGAAAACGGTTTAGCATCTACCATTAACACAGTCTTTCCCCCCATCAGTGCAGTATTTTACTCAAAAGAAAAATACCCCCAGGTGTTTCCTGCAGAGTCAAAATCCATTTTTTATCATTAATGTAGCAATGACATTGTGTTCAACAGCATTCAGAATGCATTGTTATATAATTCCGTGTTCCTAAATAAATGATAGAGAGCTATCAGAAGTTCTGAGTTGAGTCAAAAACATTTTGACAATGTTCCTTTTTGTTGTAGATTTGAATTCATAAGCATGCTCATTTGCAGACTTCAATTGTATACTTTTTCCAGAAAAAAAAAAGTTAAACAATTGAAGTACTTCTTGAAAGGGAGAAGCGTTCTCAGGCTACAGCAGGGATTAAGACTCAGGATTGCTGGTACACAAAATTGGCCATCTGTGGAAGCATAAAGGATAGGAATCAGAGGCTTAAAAACAAAATCTAAGTCTTCAGTCAAATAAATGAGAATCTATTGTATTTTGTGTAAATTCTTTTGTGGACTTAGTTTCAGAGCAGATATTGACAGAATATTAATTTCAGCTAAAATGGTTTTTAATCAAATAGGAGTTGAATTGGATTATAAAGTTTTGCTATTACTTTCAGTAGAAGCAGGAATGGCTCCTCCTATATGGGAAAAAAACATAGCTGCTAACCTTGCTGGTTGTCATGGTATGTATATTGTTGCTACAAACACTATTAGACGTCAGTTGCTCTAAAACATAAGGAACATCTACTTTATCATATGCTATGAACAGTACCCAACATTTCAGTAAAAATGTGAGACATATCTAAAATGAATTTAGTTCATCCTGAAGTACTGTGCATGAATTTGATTAATTGCCCATTATCAGTGTAGCAGACACCATTCCTTCTTTCTGTGAATGTTTTATATCTGAATTAGAGTAATTGATTTACACTTACTTGTATATGATTGAAGTTGACTGTTGATACAGAATAATCACTACCTTCATTATTATTCATTTGCTCTTTTCAAACTTTGAAGAATTTCACCTCTACATATACTGTACCATCTGCAGAGCCTTCATTTTTCAGAAGAACAGTTTCATTTTAAATTTGAATGCTAAGCAACAGAGGCTTAAAAACTGTAATGCCTTCTGATCTGCCTCTGCTTTGTCTATAGAGACCTTTACCTTCATATGTATGATATCTAAGTGTTACAATACACTTACAATCTTGTGCATTGTTCTTGTTTGCAGAGATTCTTACATGTGGTATAAAAACTTTATGGATTTACAAAAAATATTTTAGTATTCCTTTAATAGCAAATAACATTGGAAATAAATTATTTTTCTATTTCTTGATTTTAATTAGGACAGGTAAAAAAAAAAAAAGCTTGTCAGTGAAAAAGACCTGTTTTCTATTTTATGTTATATATGTGTTGGATTTATATTAAGTGTTTAGCATTAGAATGATTGACGGTGCATATATTACCCACTTGAGAAGTACTGTTAATAAGCTTTTTTAGCCAAGCATTTCAGATATTAACTGTGATGGAATATATATATATAATATATATATATATATATATTGTATTATCCATTCCTTAAAAGCTAAACCTTTTGCTTGATTAACTTGATATTTAGTAAAGACTTGCAGACCATTTCCGAATAGTTGCAATTTCGCATTGAATAAAAATGTGCAGTTTTATAAGGCATACCTAAAGAGTAAATTTGCCCCTTGTCATCTAAGGAGAAAATATATCTAATTCACTGATGTTTGATATTCTTAATCAAGGGTGTAAAATAATATTTGTTTTTCATGTTTACTTATTAAAATGAAAAAAATCAGTCCTCTAACAATCTGTGTTTTAAGTGCCACAATAAGGTTCAGTCCTAGGAGGAACTGAACACCTGCAGCTCTCAGTAACCCTCTAGTGGCAGCTGAAATCTTGTGCAGAAGTATAAACAGCAAAAGGGCAAACGCTTGTGAAATTAAAAGCACAGCTATTTGCTTAAAATACATTTAAATTCTTTTACCTAATAATTGTAACATTCACAGAAAGCTTATGCAGGCATTAAGAATTAACAGTTTACATACCAGGACTTGGTTGCATTGCTTGGCACTTAGAAGAGCATTTGTTATCAAGACTGTTCACAACAAACGTCAAATTAGCAACTTTGCTGTCAACATAATGTTCCACATTGTTCATATTCAGGAGATTCATCTTCTCTATACGACCCTGCAGGTTCTGAATCTGGTTCTTTGCGTTTTTTAAGCTGGTTGCCATTCTGTTCACTTTGCTTTGCAGTTCCTTTACCCTGTTGTCTTGGATTTCACTGTTTTCTGCTGGAGTTTCTGCATTAGGTGGCAGGAATTCATTGCTCCTGTCTCTTTCTTGGTTGTCATCTGCCTGCAGCTTGCAATCTTGGCAACACTTCTTCAGCTTGTTTACTGCTTCTTTAAGGGTCTGTACTTCTTTGAGAGTCTTCTCAATCAGTCTGAATTGTTTGGGTAGCTGGATAGTCATTGGAGGCAGATTTATCTGATATGGACAATCCTCTCCTTCATCACAATCCCCGTTAGTTTTGAGCTTTATAGGACAAGCACCGGTAATTATTCCTCCTTTAGCATCCTTTTCATCTTCTAAAACAACTGCAAAGACATTTGTTAAAGCCAGGAGAGCTGTCTTAAGCAAGACTGAGTAAACAAGCAGCTTCATCTTCGCAGAGCAACTAGCACTATGAGGAAGTATGCAAAAGTGGAACAACTTTATAAGGGCAGCTTGAAGCCTCTGAGTTATCAGACTGCCTGCACTGTTCTCAGAAATGGGTGGGAATGCTTGCATCACAAGTGATATTAATAGCAGAGCAAAGTAGGTAGTGCTTGGCAGAAGTCGCATGTTTCAGTGATTATTCCTGACTCAGAACTTGTGTATGTAGGCAAAATGATGAAATGCATGTGTGCCGATCATTTATGCAGTTTAATTTAATTTCTTCTTGTACATGGACTTTCTTTGGGGGAAAGTTACTTAACTTTGTGTTATAATTGTTTTCTAACATCTATTTCTTAACATTTGAGTTTCTAAAATTGTTTTTGAAAATCAGACTCTAGTTTTACCATGGCAGGTGGAGAAGGTGAAAATCAACCCTTTTCCCCGTTTGAGGTTTATCAGAACAATAACTTCACTTACATTGAGTCCCCTTCTTTCTAAACTTTTTTTTAAAAATAAAATTGAATAAATGTATATATGAAAATTATTTTAATCCCACAGCATATTGAAATTCATATAGTTTTGCTTCCATTTTTCAGGACAGAGTCACGAAGAGGATGAGCAGCTCTTTCTTCTCCCTATTCTGCTCCCTTTAGCACTGTTTAGAACAGTTATCAGGAATATTCATGAATTCTATGGGACAACACAGTTTAAATTAATTGTTATCTGATTCTTTGAACTGGTTATTGAACATTTGGAAGTGAAAGTAAGGGAACTTAAGACCCCCCTCCTCAATGCTTGGAATCCTAACTCTTGGATTAGTTGTCCAGAAAATCCGGTGGAAAACCTAGTTCTCTGAATCATGCCCCAAATTCTAGATCTAAAGCCCAGCTGTGAGCTAGGAAAGTGCTCTGATGGGCCCCTATACTCCTGATTTTCAGCTCCTACTTTCCTTCTTTTTTATTGTGCCTTCTATCAGCTGCAAGAGTTAATCATGTACTTTGCATGACTAATCAAACCACCCAGAATACCTTAGCCATAGGTGACAGCTTTCATCTACTTCCTCATTTCTGTTCTACAGCCACCTTTACCATTCTCACTTGGTGCCTACATGGTTTTAATGATTCAGGTCTTTTTCCTTCTGCCACAAAGTAAGGCTGAATGGACGTGTTTTTGTGCATTCATAGCTCGGTCAAAGGTCAAATAACTTGCATGAGAAGAGGATGTTTACACCAGTTCTTTAATTAGTCCAATCTGAATGATATATTTCCCTAAACTCTATTTGAAATTATGAATAAGTCAGATTAAACATTAAACAGACATTAGTCACACACACTCTAGAATTCATGATCTCTGGAATGTTACTAGTTTTTATAGAGAACACAGGCAAATACTGATAATGTAGGAGGGAGGCATGGCAAAAAGAAACAAACAAACAAAAAAAGAACAACTACTTGTTTAACTGCTACAACAATTCCTTCGGATGCCCCCATAGTACTGTTGTTTGGGCACTTTCTTGGGAAATGGGTTTTGAATCTCTTTCTCCAGCTCCCCAGCAGTGAGGTGAAAGATCAGCCCTGGACTGCAATGCAGGTGTAAAGCACTGACATCACTTTGATTTTGCTAAAAATGCATCAAATGGAAATGAAACTGAAATGTTTCTAGCAGTTGATTAAATGCACATTTTTAATTTGTGAATAAAATGATTAAATCTTCATCTGCTTCATAGCAACCCATGTTTTTAATCAGTTATTTACAGAGCCTTGTTCTCCTGTATGGCTGCTATTGCCAGGCTGAGGAAAGCTCTATCAGCCTTTTCTGAGGAGCTTTAGAAATACAATAGAGTTCCTAAATCCTTTTTATTTGGTAAACCATATCCCCCATACACACTGTTGTTCATTCAGTTTACAATGAGCTCTGCTATTTGCTGTGTGACCTAAGATTGGACAAGCTTTTGTGCCCATAAAATTAATAATTATTATATTTGGTAGACTGCATCTTATGAGTTGACTTGAAATGTTTAAATGCATATCAAGTATTATTATATAACTATTGTGCTGCATTGAAGGTATCATCAGGACCGAATGACTTCAGGAAGGGCAGAAATTTATAGCTATGCTGAATGCCAAAGAAAAGAAAGTTCCGATAGTAACATGGGGTGTCTAAGCCTTTCAAACATCTTTGTCTTCAGACATTCATTCCTTGCTCTCCTATATCTTATATACCTTTGTTTTGGTATCTTTACTTCCTCCTTCAGATAAGATTTTTGTAGTCTTCAGAGGCTCTGCTATTGCCCTCATTTTGTTATTAACCTGCTGTTTTGCTGCTATTAACCTAACTGTTCAGCAGTTAGTTTGGAGCCTGAAGGACCCATTTCTTCATCAAGTATCCGTATGCTTCTCCCATATGGAGACCAGTCTTTCTTCCCATTCTGTCAGGGAATGTCCATTCTCAACAATTTGGCTCGCTTCTGTTTTTTTCTTCCAAATAGTATGTCACAGCCTTTTATTGTGCTCTGTGCCTCTTATCTTCCTCAGGATAAATGAAGCAAACTTTCAAAACTGAGATTTTCACAAGTCCTTGACCTTAGAAGGGCCACTGAGCAGTCTTACACAGTAATATGCTGATGTAGCTTAAATAATGGCAAAAATAAATAATAGCAGAAATAAGGACCAGATCAAAACTGAGAACTGGAGAGTTTATTTATAAACAACATATTTCTTCCCTGATGGGGATTTCCTAGAGCCCTAGAGAGTTCTATATAATACTTACAACTTCAAGTAGTTAAGTAATCACAACCCCCCCCGCGGAAGAAGAAGAAGAAGAAGAAGAAAAAGGAAAAAAAAAATATATAAAATTTCCCCAATTGTGAAAGAGTCTAACTGAATAACATCTGATGACCACAAGTGAGAATCTTCTGTCAAGGTTTTTTTCATTGGTTATAAGTCTCCTTCTTGTAGCTTTTAGTCTCCTTTAGTCTTCTCTTTAAGAATTTGTTTTTCCTTCTGTGGAAAAAGAGACTTTTTCTGACTGAAAAGAGATCTTCATCTTACAGACGTATTTTCCTAAAGATAAAGAAAACAACCAAGAACTTACGATATTCTCAAAGTCTATTGAAGATTTTAATTCTGTTCCCAGAGCTACCCCGTGGTTGCAAGGTTAAAGAAGTAATAAATTTTGGTTTAACAAACTTGTCTTAGGACTGTTTATTCAACGTTTATCAAACGCAGAACAAACCATTTCCCATAATTTTTTAGAGCAAGGTTTTTTCTGGCATATCATGGAATGTAGGTCAAACAGAAAACAAGAAAGTTAAGACTGCAGGCAGATGTTCATTTAACTGGTGACTAAGACAACTTAAAGCAGTACAGCTTGCCATCTGATTCTGGCATTATGCTGGGAGTCAGCATCTCCTGCAGCAGAGTTGCTACAAAATATTGGGGTTTATTTAAGCAATTTGAATGGTAGATATGAACAAACCTGAAGCACGTGTGAGCTCATTCACATAAATCACTTTGGTGACAGAGGTGAGATGTGTTAAGATTCAACTTCTGCAGTAATATTTTGATAGGGTTTTTAGACCTCAGTGGTTCTGTGGAGGCAGGATATTGGGAAAGAAGATGAAAAGAAGGTAGATTCATCTTCAGTTTTTCCCCCAATGTGGGATATATGCCAGAACTCTCTACTAGAAACACATTCTGATTAAAGAATCTTTCTGATTAATTGCTTTCTTTATTAATACAGTAGTCATTCTTTATGAAAACAGTCTTTATGTAGCCTGCTACATCCTATTACTGTGTATTCAATTCCCTCACGTCTCTAGGAGAACAAATCAGAGCACAAAAAGGCAGGCAGTCCTATTCCATTTGATATTACTCTTTATTGAATATTATTGATATTGTATATTATTAATTATATTATATATCTTGATATTATTCAGATACAGATTACAGAGATCTAGTAGCAATATATATTCCCTTACCTAATTAAACTGGTCTTCGCTTTATGTATCAATTCTGATAACAGGCAAAAAGATGACACTGACAGAGTATAAGCAGTAGAAATCATATTTTATAAGCAAATGTAAATATAATATATCTTACAAAATTAATGTGGCCAGAGAATAACACTCATTCTGTTAAGGCAAGGAGCATATTTTTAAAGAAAGAAAGAGATTCATGAAACTAAGTTCCTATATCTTTACTTTTCCACAGCATCTGAAAAACTGCCTGACGAAAATCTAGAATTTACTGCTGGATATTTTCATTTATCTATAGCCATGGAAGACCTCATAGTTAGTCGAGTATGTGGGGAAAATAAACTAGAAGGCACTCTAAGAGTGATGACAGCAAAGACAAAAGCCTCTCCCTGCTGTCTTCTCAGGAAAATTCCCTTTTGATTCCTGCAAAACCCTGCTCCAATAAAACCAGCTGCTGTGAGACTGTACTGGATGCTCTGGATGCTCATTTCAAGACTTACGGACAAGTAGACAAGAAAGTTGTCTCCTTCCCTGAAATGCCTACCTTACTAGTCTTGTATCCCCCCTTTTACTGAGCCATGCGAGACACAACTGACTGCTAGAGGCAATGTTTTCTGACCCATTGTATCAGGTGGCTGATCTTGATATCTCCCATGCAGGGACTTCTTTCCTCCATGAACTGGGGTACAAATTCCTGTAATGAATTATGCCTGGGGAATGAATTCATGATATTATTTTTCCTAGTTATAATTTTTTAGCTTTAGAAGGCTTTTCAGCAGTTTATTTTTCATTAAAGGATGTCTGGCTGATCCACCCGTGATTAAAATAGCAAAACCGTAGAAATCCCAAATAGGGCAATATGGTACTTTATCTGCTGTAATTGGGTACATTAATGTATTCCATGTATGCCTTTGCCTTACCCCCCACACTCACTGTTGCCTGGTTTATGTACCATCATCTTCATATAGCTTTTCTATGTGAAATATTTTGTAGCAGATGGAGAGTTTCAGTGGTCTGTTGGTATAAAAGACTCTATGTCAAAACAGAGTAGATATTAATCATTTTTCAGGCTCATCTTTTTAGTGCATGACTTTCATCCACTGAGTTACTGTCATTTTTTAATTTGGAACCAATGCAACCAAGTCACTTTCCTTTAGATGACAAAGTTCAAGGAATCGTAATTTGTATGCCTTTCACTTTGTGAAATGATATGCCATACTTAAAAACTATCTTCTTATTCAAGACGCTAAGTTTTCCTGGAATAGGAAAGAGGTCCAAATTTGTGAATCACTTCATGACATACAAAAAAATCTTTTTGCATTATTTCAGCTTCCAAATAAAAATAGCTTAGAAACGTTTTTTTTTTGTTTGTTTGTTTGTTTGTTTTTTTTTGTTCCCGTAAAAATAGCACTTATAAGGGAAATGAGATTTACACATAAATGTGATTTTATACAAATGTACATGTTACCTTGTTAAAAGCTCATCATAAACATTAGGAGATAATAGAAAGGTAGTTTGAAGTGTTTGGATTGGAAATGGTGACCATGGAAAACATCAGGCTTTTCAAACTTTGCAGCAAGCCCTGCTTTGAACAGGAAGGATGTTGGACTAAATGGCAAAAGTGGTTCCTCTCAGCCTTAGTTTTCCTAGGATTCCTAGGATTCTACACCTCTCCTTTGTTACTTGGAGTTTATTTTTTGCATGACTATTTAATAAAAACTATGTAAAAAAACATTATGGAAAGTTCAAAGAATGACATATATATTTAACAGCTTTGCAGAGAGTAGAAAATACAAGCAAAATAAAAAGATTGAAATAATTGCTTTAATTCCTTAACATTTAAACTTTCCAAATGACCTGGAGTGTCTGTGGAGGGAACCTACCTTGTATGGCCGAATTGGATATTACACTCTTTCCTTTACATGGAAAACTGTTTTCTAAAGTAGTATAAACTACTTTAAATAAACTGTTTTCTATAGTAGTATCTTTCAAATCTAGGAACCATAAAATAGTTATATTTGATTATCTGTTGATGGCACTTGGAGTTGGGTTTGGCTCTAAATGGTTTAGGACTCATCCCTTTTCCAACATTGATGTAAATTTTCTTAGCAACTGATTCCAGCAGTGAGTTTTGTATTCTGAGGAATCGTCTTGTGGTACTGAGGTGCATACTTCAAAACCTGGAGCAAAAATATTAAGGAAAGTAAAAATTGTCCTGTGCATCTTTTTTTAGGAAATCAGGTGATATTGTCACAGAAGTCCTTACAAATATTTCATTCTCTGACATCTGGAATGGTAGTTTTTAGGGCAGTTTTCTTTTTAGGATAAATCTATTGCCACAAAGGTGAAAGTTACTACCTGTATAGTTTTATATTTTCCTTCATTTTTGGATGCCCCATCTTGAAGTATCCAGGACATGATCTTCAGAATTAATGAGAAGCCATGGAAAGTTTCAGTTGGAAGCCGAGAGCAATGTAAGCTATTCTGTTTAGCCATTTAGAAGCCATGTTATTATACTACATTTTTTCTTCCTCTTATTGTTAGCATATCACTCTCAGTTTTAGTTGATGGCAACAGTGATGCTAAGAAGCTAGAGCAGATCAGCCTTTACATTTTCTGTGTAGACAGCAGTGCGTGTCAAGCTGAGCTCCATTCTGCACAGTTTAGCACAAGTGCAAGCTCAGTTATGAACCTGTTCTGAGCTTTGGACTGAACCCAAGGAGAAAGCTTCAGTTCACTTAGTGCATTGTCATAAGTCCAAGTTTATGTCTAGATAATTTGGAGGTATCAAACACAGACACAGACAAGCCAAATTCCAGCAAATATCCCTAGCTCATTTCTTCTAAGGAAGGAAATGAATTATCTGGAGACTGATAGCAATATGGATAAAAAAACAAGAGTTGTAGCATGGGTTCAGCATACTTGTACCTGTTCCCCACTGCAATATTGACATAACCCCTAAAAAGTCAGTGGGAGACACTGCTGTTTTCTCCCCACAGTAAGAAACACTTGAGCTGTATAGTAAATGTCCAGACATTGTGGACTAAATGGGGAGTTTGATGGAGATACAGAGCTTTCTGTTCAAAGTGGAACATTTATCCTTTTTTCTTCCCTAGATGTTTAAGCATTTAAATATTATCCAAAGGAGGTAATAAAAGCTCTTCAAATAAACAACAGAGAGAGGAAATTCCAAACCTCACACAGCAGACTGGCAAGAAGAACCATTTGCCAAATGGTTAATACTATATTTAAATCCTGTATATACATGAACTATAAAATATATTAATCCCTGCATATTTTTCTGTTGTCTCCTATTATGAAACAAAATAGTTGTTTGAGGAGACCTTTAGATGTTTAAAATTATATATATGTATATATATAAAACACTGGGTTATTCTATGCATTAAAATAACAGTAAGTGTAGTTACAATGTCTTGCTGTAACTAAACAACCTACAGCTCTAAATGAAGAGGTGGAAAGTGGTATCATCACACTAAAGCTTAGAATACATTTTAGTTGTTCTGCAACATCTACAAGCATTATTAGAAACATGTGTTGGCTCCATCATTTCCCTGAAATGCAGAGGTTTTAGGGAATGTGGAAATAAAGCCTTTCCAAGGAAGTCTTCAAATTATTTACTTTCTTAAAGATTATGAGTATTTGATATTAATCACTATTGTCCTGGTGATGGCTATATTTATCTTCTGTGCTTTTCTTGATGCATTTTTTTTTCTAAAACATGCGAGATAGATATTCAGATAAATATTCAGATTACTTCATCTTTTTAGTCTTAAAATTTGGCTTAGTTTCATTCATTACTGGAGAATTCTGAAAGCACTTTAAAATGTCTTGAAATTCAAAACCGGAAAAGTCAAAGTTCTTATGGTTCTTCCTTATATGATATTGGAGTCACAGAAAAACTGTTTTGAAATCACAGATGAGTTTTTTGGTGTATTGCTTTGAGCTGACTGACAAAAAGCGTTTAATACAATCTGTTAAAATAGAGAAAATACTAGTGCAGATGTAGTTAGGGATGGATTTCTCTAGTTCGATCACATGGAAGAGCACCTTAGGTACAAGGTGGGTCCTCTCCCTTCCATGGTTTTAATTCACATGCCTATTCTGAAATACTTTTCTTATCAACATCTCATCTACATCGATCTTCCTGTGTCAGAAAAAAATTACTGTGATCCTTTGTCCAGAGGCTAGTGGACCTGAAGTCAATCTGAAAGGATATGCAAGAGCTCTCTGGGATCCTGCAAAGACTGTATGTAACCTCAGACTGTGTTCACTTTGTCTTGGAATTTTCTGCAAGAGATGTTCAAGAGGGTTCTGATGGGAAGCTGTTATTAGACAGTAAATATGAACTTGTTGCTGTTATGGACACTGGGTAAAGTTATTCAGGGGTACAGAACACCCATTTAAGCAGAAGCATTTTTTGTTATTTAAGCGTAAGTATTCTTTTGTTTTACTAATGGATTTCTGGACCTAAAAGGTTCCTGCCCTTTTCAGCAAAATCTTTTTCCAAAAGTCTTTATCATATGACAGGATTATGTAGTACTATAAGTCCCATTTTATGGGACTTACTGATTGAAGCAAATAAATTTGTTTTGTTTTGTTTTTCTGTTAGAAAAATAAAGCTTCAGATAGTGAGGTAACATGCATAAATGTAACAAAGTTAGAAAATTACGCACAATGGAGTGTAACAAGTTTTCAGTTAACTAGAGCTAAAACAGAATGGAGGGTAACAATAGTATAAAATTAACATAACAGAAAACCTAAAAGAGAAAGGTACAAGTAAATCCAGTAATCAGATACATCATTTCATACTTTTTACGTAATTACATTTATGGGAGTACAGGGAAAGAAACAAAAAGAAGTTTCCAAGGAACCATCTACTTGCAGCCAAATCTTAGTCCAACTTTCCAATAATTCTCCATTTAGATAAGAAAAATTTATTTTAGTTTACCCAGATGATCTAACAATTCAGAGTGTGTTTAAAAATATATGGGGTCCCAGTTAATTGTAAAATGCGAAAGAAAAGCTGAGAAAGGCAAAATATGGTCTGTATAATTGACATAGATGGGGACTGGAAGACTCAACAATTTCAGAATATTTACCTGACAATATGCCAAACTCCAGACTTGAAATTGACCCTTGCCAGTATAACCAAGTGATCTCAATTCTTTCCAGAGCACTAACACAGAACTGAAAAAAAGCATCTTCAACTGTCATTCGCAACCTCTTTTTTTTCCACCTCTACACTCCAGCTTCAAATTCGTTCTTTCCTTTGTTTTTAATGTAGACCATTAGTTCAACTAAAGAGAACTACCATTTTACTTACCCCAGCAATGGGAGATCTTAGAAGCACTAAAATGAACTATGAGTGCATCTTGGGATGGAGGAATGAACTGTAACTTCTTGTTTAAACATGGGACCTTACTCTTGCATGCAGATTTTTTTTAAACAGAAAAGTCACTAATGCAGATGCAAAATAAATAAATAAATAAAATGATCAAAACCTTCAGTTGGAAATGTTTATATGCAAGTACTGTTAGCTATTTTATCATTGAGGAACACACAAATAAAGTAACTAATGATAACTTTCTTTGAACTAACTTGTAATCTTACTTCCCTAACATTGAAACCTGGAAAATCTAATACTAACCTACAGTCACTGCTTCCAAAGTACACAGTTTTGTGGTTTTTTGTGTCTTTTTTTTTTTTTTTAATTAAGTCAGATATTGTTCAAACATATGTTGTTTAAACTCAAGTATTTTAGCCAATAATAAAGCAAGTTAGTAATATTTTCTGTTTTCTACATTGAATTTCCATGTTGCAATTATTAGGAATTAGTGCAAGATGGACCATTTTGTGATTTTTTTTTTCTCTTGTTTTGTTTTGAGTAATCTTGGCAACACTCTTGGTGCTAGACTTCGCAGGAATCTGGGGACTTTAATAAAGACATTTATACAAGACATTATAGTTCTTTGTGAGGCATTTCTGAACTTCTGGGGCATTAAATACCTTGTACAGGACTTCTACATCCATATAGACTTATGTCATGTGTATCTATTAATTTTACACATTTATTACTTAATGTTTATATTTATTTTTATTAATTTATAATTTATATTTATTGGTGTTTATTATTTCATGTGGTCTTATATAAATTATAAATTCTAAATATTGAATTGATTGATTTAAGACCATTTGTCCATATGACATTTTACATTCCAATTATGAACTTGGTTTAGAATTCTTCAGAGGAGTTAAAGAAATATTTTCAGATGTGAATTCCTGTCATATGTAGTGCCTTCAGTCATGCATAATGCTCAGAGAGCTCTTTAGCTAATTCCTTTTAGAAACATTGGGCT
This sequence comes from Nettapus auritus, assembly GCA_011076525.1. Taxonomy (NCBI): domain Eukaryota; kingdom Metazoa; phylum Chordata; class Aves; order Anseriformes; family Anatidae; genus Nettapus; species Nettapus auritus. Next base: position 12,727,858 of record CM021765.1, on the reverse strand, counting down.
CTGACCTGACTGACTGATTTGAAAAGGTTTACTTTTAGTATCTTCACATCTTTCATGTCATTTAAATTTAGCATCCTTACATCCTTCTCTACAACAAATAGCATTCTATCTGTTCTAGTGATGAGTTGGGAGATACAGATCTTTCTCTGCTATTTTTCAAGCATTAAAAACAAACAAACAAACAAACAAACAAAAAGTAATTATTGGAAGTTTTTGCCTTTTCTACAACTGTAATTTAGAATTTACTATATTGATATTGCAGCACACATACACTCAAACCACGGCTTTTAATTTTTCTAAAATTTGTTTTAAATCACTATTATTTCTAGCTCCATTGATTACTGATGCTTTATTTGATTTCTTTGGTTGACTTCATCTATTGCATACATTCTTTAACTTCTGCTGTAAATTTAGTTCTCTTTACTTTTATTTTCCATATATTTTTATGGACACAGCTATTACCATACATCACCTCAACCACAGTATGTTTTAGCTCAGAGTGTCATTTTATCTTTGGAGATTGTGGGTTTATGGCTATTTATTGAGTGCTAGTCAGACAGTTCCAAACTATCATTAAGACCTTCTCATATTAGAATCTGTGTTCCTTTCTGGCTATATTAAAGGTGCTTTTATCTTTGGAATGCTAATATTTTATGTCTTTCTTTATAAATGCTACTAGACCAGGATCATTGTAAGGTGGACTACCACTTATTTAAACCAGTGATTAACTTTATTTTGCCATTAGGATGAAATGTGAGAAACTGTAATTTCTTTGTTGAAAGTCCATCCTTTGACAATATAATTCAGTAATATGTACTGCTAAGCTTTGTTAATAATTTTATATAAAAAAAATTTGCCCGCAAGATCAGATTTATTCTGGATGAGGTGAAAAGCATCAGGGAACTGAGTATTCACTTAAACCATTTAAATTATTATTTTTTGAAATTAACTTGCATTATGCTGCATTTTAAAACAAGGTTGTGTTAATGACTCTGTGTTCTTTTTATAATGAATATTGTGGAAATAATAGAGATTTCATTTAATCACTGATATAGCAGGCACAAGCATTTTTACAAAATTAAGTTCATTAAATCAATGAACTCAATCAATTAAATAATTAATAATCAATTAAATCAATTAAATCAATCCAGATTTTAATTATGTAGCTGAGCTATTCTGCATTTACACTGCTATGGCAATTTGTCAGATCATGTGTCTCAGTTCTTACTGATCAAATGAAATAGAGTAGGTCCTCTTGAATCTGAGTGTAGATGCAACTTAATAAATTAAAGTGTGTGTATACTCAGGATTTGTATGTACTTATGTATTTAAACTATATTAGTTTTTTTTTTTACCATGACATAGAATCGTGGCAGAAAGGAGCAATATCTGTACTCCATCTGTGTCCATAGCCAACATCAGTTACCTATAGAGAAATAAAAGTTTTGTGCTTTGTCTCTAGTGCCTTTTAAGAATTCATGTGTCACATCATATGTAAAAACATGCCTTTCATGATTGTAAAGGCAAAAGTGAGCCTAATTCACATTAGACAAACTCTCAAAGGAAAATATGACTCATCCATCGTGAACATTCAGAAACAGAGGTAAAAAGAAATATTTATGAATTCCAGTTCCAATTTAGCTAGTGATATTTAAATAAATCTGCTGCTAAACTTGAGTAATAAAGCTATACAAATGTTTTATATTATGGCATCTGGTTTCAAGAATTTTTATATACTTCTCTGAGATCCACATGCAAAACCTGTAGTTCAGAGAGGCAATTGACATCCATAAATTCAATATATGGGTTTCATATTCCTGCTTGATTTTTCAGTGTTTACACCACTGTAAGTCTTGACTTAGGTATAACTACTACCATACACTATAGTTCTTTATAGGTCCTATTAGAGATGTTACCTATGTCCCCGATTTCAGAATTAAGTAGGTCTGTGAGCCAACAAAAGGAGGATTATTTGCACAAAACTAATAGGTAGATAAAAGCCCATTGGGACTCATGGCGGTATTTTCAGGTAAAGTCTCAAAAAAATGGATAGGGATACATGTTTTTCCCTCACACCCCCCCATACACAAAAGTAATTCAGCTAAGAATTACAGAGCCTGTTGCAAATTGTTCTTTCTTGCAAGGTACTACAAAAAGTTCTTTCGTATTGATGTATGTATATTAATATAGGCTTCTTTCCTTCCACAGTTGTGTATCTGTACAATATGTAAAGTCAAAAATAGTACATTTTTTTCTTCAGTTTTATGTAGAGATAAGTAACCATTCCTAGTACAAATCAACGGAGTTTGAGAAGCAAAGAAATCTTTCAGTTTTGTTTAAATTGTTCTGGATTTGTCTACAATGTATTTTTTATAGCTGTATACTGACTAATCAGTTCAGAGCCTTAAGTTTCAGCTAAATTAGTCTAATTTTTGTTGTTGTTGTTGTTAATGTATTAGCCTTAGCAGATTTGATTTTATTTTTTAAAATTGCAGAGAGAGAATACCTATTATATCCTATCAAAAGACGTTTAGATGTAGAGCTTAGGGATATGGCTTAGTGGTGGACTTGCTAGTGTTAGGTCAGAGGTTGGACTCGGTGATCTTGGAGGTCTCTTCTAACCTAGATGATTCTGTGATGCTGTGAAATGTTCAGGAGAAAATCCATTGTAGGCACAGACACATAAAGGTAATGACTTGATTTCATTTCTGATTTCAACAATTTCTTCTAAAGCCAAATTGATGTAAACAAAATCAAAAGGCAAATTTATATGTATTTTGATTTGAAGGTTGTTTGATGAAATTCAGTGTTTCAGCCATGAGCTAATGAAATAAATCTCACTCTTGCAAGTATCCCTGTTAAGTCAGTTTATATAAGTAAAAAATTATCCTCATGAGCAAAGATTTGTTCTGGATATTTGCCCTTAGATTATAGTTTTCCACATGCTATTTTGATGACTAAAGAGATAGTTAGTGGATTATATTGTTCTCCATCATAAGATGTTTGTCCTTGTAAACAAAAATATAGAAAAGATATGTGAGGAGATGATCTGGAATGGAATGTCAAGGGCAGAAGTGTGTCCCCACAGACAGATGATATGCAAGGTCTATGATTACAAGCCAAGAAGGCCAAATGTGTTTGTTTCCATACTACGTAATAAAGAGTAAAATATTCTGAGAATAAGCTATGCAGAAAAAAAAAAAAAAAAGAAAAAAAAGCCAGAATAGTTACTGAATAGTTACTTTAAACTTGAACTTTGCCTCAATGCAAGATCATTTTCAACTGAAGTTAAATCCGTGAAATGTCTTGTCATTGGGTAAACCCCCAGTTTAGCAATGCATATGATGAAAAAACACTGAAATGCACAGTAATTTGTGTTTGTGCTCAGATGAGGAGATTTAACAGGGATAATACGTTTCCTGAGAAAAAGGAAGTTTGATAGAAACACTCAGTGAAAAGTTAGTTGACAGAAGGCTACATTCTAAAATTCAGCTGTTTAAATGAAGGTAACCTGGCTTTGTGCTATTCCTGAGCTCAGCAGCAAATCCCAAGTAAAGGTCTGTAATGAAGGGTAGGTTTAGGTGTTTTGTATATTTAAATTGTATCTTTTTGCCTTTTTTTCCTCTGTCTTTTAAGTGAAACTCCTTGTTTCAAGTAGGCTGTTATTTGATGTTGTCACAAGTTTCTAAAGAAAGAATTACGGGTGTTTAGTCAGACTAGCAAAGTAATGGATGTATGACTTAGGTGTCTCAATTTAATTACTGGAAACACAGTGAAAACCTAGTCCTAAAGCAGGCAGAAGCATTAAAGCTGGTCCAAAGCTGGTCCATTTAGGTACAAAGAGACTGTACAGTCTTTTGTGACTCTATCCATACTTATGTTTGGGTTTCAGCATTTGCATTCATGTATTAGAACCTAGCTCACCCTTGGTTATGCCAGTGGCATCCACCTACAGTTGGCAGAACTAATTTGTTCTTTCCCAGCTATTACATTTTTTTTCTGTAAAATCTTGTACTAACAGGTTAGTGCAATGTGCACACCCTGCATGATCATGTACTATATACCAAAATTAAAGTCTTTCTGCCTGAGCCTTTCATCCTTCTTATTGCCTGCTCCTGCCATTGCCATTGAGCTGGAGGACAGTCATGGCCACAAAAGGAGCATTACTTCAGGGCTGCAGGTAGCCTTTTCAGCAGATAGATGGACAGGCAATTTCTTGGCCCTATTTCCATTCTAGATAGTAGGAACCGAAGTCATCCCAGCTGGAAAACTGCTTTCTTCTTGTCCTCCTGATGGCAAGCAACACAGACTCCGTCCTTTACATTGTCCATTGAATAGTGGCTCTAAAAGGAGACTGTCTTCAGTATTGTTTGCAAAAAGCTGTTGTTCATCCTCCACTTATTGTGCACAACCTTAATTTCAGGTCAGAGTGAGTACCTTTTGTCATTCCAGTCTTATCGCTAAATTTTGTTATCAATAGGCAGTGAATAGACTGGAAATCTACTGTTCACCAGCATGATAGAAATGTGTAAGGGAAGTAGTCACATCTGATATCCCCTTTCTAGGCACTCAGTGAATTGTTGGGATCATCCAATATTTCAGCTGATATAGCTTCTGAGTTTCACTTCATTTACATGTTGTTTCCTTATCACTCACTATCACATATGTGGGAAAAGCAGGCTTGAAGGCAGTGCACATCCATAAATCAAGGGCATCATCCCTCATCCTGTTTTATCACCACAAATACAATTTTTCTGCAGTTGGCTCACACTTTTCCTCCCTTCTTTCACAACTGATTGATTCTTCTCAAGCCTTTGCCTCTTCTCCTCTGTTCTTTCACTTCTGCCTTCCCAATAATCTTGGAGAAAACAGTGTGCTGGGCTTCAGTAACAAATCCTTGGATCAGAGTAGCTCAGTGCTGGTTCTCTCATAGTTCTCTAGATAAAGTTACAGTAATGGAAACTGTATGGTGATGATACTTTTCACAAACATTGCCCCATTTTGACGTGCTGGTTATGCTATTCATAATGCCTGTCTTATGTGGTTTTCAAGCCTAGGTGTCTTCACACTGTGTAGGACCAGCCTTACTAGTTTGGAGTTCTTAGCTTTGAACAGAACCATGACATTGAGTGTTAAGACGTGTAGAAAACTTATGCATATAAAGGAACACACATTCATTGACAAGTAAGTTTATTTCTATGGAAATATTGTCAAGCATGGCCTATGTCTGCAGTGAGAAGCTAAGCAGTAAGAAGAACTAGAAGTCACAGGTATAAATAAGGTGAGCATGGGAAAAGGAAAATGGTATTTCCACATGAGAAATAACTGAGACAGGGGAATATTTTCTTTCTCACAGCAGAGCTAGCTAGTTAGTAATGTGAACTTAAGTGAACAGCATCTTTAACTCATAAACAATGCCAAAATAAATATCTGAGCATTGCTTATCTTTAATCTCATTCAAACAAATGAAAACCAGATCTGCTTTTCTTTTCAGGCCTGCAGAAAATAGGGATCGTCCTTGCTATCCTGAAATAATTTGCAGGGAATCTTAGAATAAATAAACAACAATCAACAAAATTTATACTTCCTTTGGCATATTCACTTGAGTTCTGCTTCCTGACCATAGGACTGTTTATGGACGGTTTCTCCTGGGTATTCAGGAAACAGCATCTACAGAATAGACCACATATGAGTCTTTTAAATAGACCTTAGTTCAGTTTAGGAAAAGGAGTTTACCTGGCAGCTTTGTCAAACGTAAGGATTGAAGTAGGACTGTTGGGCTTTTCCTGGTGGTGCAGTAGCTTTTCTGCTGTTTCTTATTTCAGGAGATCTGCACAACCACATTTTTTGGCAGATTCCCATACAAGTTGCAGATTTGACTTACTACCCCAAAAGGCTGGCTACAGACTGTAAAAACAATTCAACTTTGATAGAGCCAGGTCACCTTAAGTGTTTTCACTGAATATACCTAATTCTCCTTACTTGTAACCAAAAGAGTGGAAAAAAAGTTTTTCTAAAGAAATATCCCAGGAAATTGTATTACATTCCTGCTGTGGTTTCTCCCCCTGGCAAAACTGGGCTCTTATTCTATTTCCTATTTATTCCTTATTTCCTTCCTTATACCAGCAGGACTGGCTCACTGGGCCAAACTGCTGCCCTGAAGGCATCTGAGGAATCACCCAAGAGATGGATAAGCTGCTGCTCACACACATGTTTTTTGTAAAACAAAGTAGGTGGAGCTGCTTGCTTTTGGTGTTTGCTGAAGGCCTGCCTGGGTATGTAAGGCAGTGCATCTGTATGGCAGTGTCTCCTGAGGCTTGGGGATGATCTTTGAGCCAAGCTCCTCCTTCTCAGAACCATGTTACTGATGGAGATGATGGCTGAGCACAAACCAGGCTTTGAGCCTGAGTTTCACCTGTACAAGCCAGCTGATATGTACCAAGCCCAGGGAATCAATGTGGGCAATAGGTGACGTAGAGCTTCAGTTCAAAGTCAAGACTGAATTATCATGAAATATTAATATAGACAGAAACTCAGAGAAGAAAATTTGGTGCAGGTAGCACTGTAGTTATGACAGTCACTTTCTTTATATTATTTTATTTATGCTTTGAATTATTATAGAAATAAACATTTTTTTCATCTGTTTGTTCAATTTGGTATGTTACCGAATACTCAATAAAAAAAAGACAGCCAGCTATAGTTATAAAAAGTTGCGGCATAATGAAAATATTAGTGCTTAGAATATTTCATAACTGTCTGTTTCCCTTCCATAGCTATTTTCTGCTGGAAAACTCTCAGGCTCCAAAGTAGCTGAGCTGAAGGCAAAGTACACCCTGCTGCATGAGACTGTGATAAGGTACAATATTTACAGATTTCTAAGGATCTTCTCCTGCTTCTTTGTGAACTGTTGATTTTATAACTTGCACTCTGCCTCCATTTAGACTTTGAAAAGCCAAAACATTTTTTTTTTAAGTAATTTTCTGAGAATGTTGAGGCCTAATTCTCACTTGAGACTTTCTTAAAGTGATTTCTCACAGTGTGAAAGAGGAAAAAACCAATATTGTTTAACACAAAGATTCAAGATAATCTGGGGTATATAAATGCTCATTTGGACAATATCTTTGTTTTTAATATAAACATAATAATAATGGCAATAGAAGGAAGTACAAACTGCAGTAAATAATACACAAGTTTAAAATAAAGATACATTTGAAGATTATGTGGCCAGAATTGTAACATGACAAAACTTGAACTTGCTGTACTAACATATCAGAGAGCTTTGAAGAAGACAAAGGCCTGTTTCTAAAATGGAAAATAAGACTATTTTCACAGCTAAATGGGTATGAGGATATTCACAGTCATATCAGATAGGTCTGGTAAGAAATTTGAAAGGTTATAACCTGAAGCTTCAAAGTATGATTCAAACTCTGAAATTCAGTGCAGTAGTTGTGAGTCTGCCCTGCTCTGGTTCTTGCTGGAGAAGAGACAAGAGAAGGGATCATGCTTGTTGCTCTGTGCCAGGCTTGAGCAGGTCTTGTGGGAGTGGAAGGAAAAGAGGGACGAGATGGTACATTTGCACTGTACTGACTGGTGTCTCACAAACAGAGCAGCAGTACTGCAATATTTGTAATTCATATTTGTGACTGTAAAGTTTGATCCTGAAAACTCAGTTTTCCTTAAGGTTGACCAAGTCTTCTAGTTTCATCCCCATAAAATGGGGAGCTAGGATATGGCCCTGGCTGTGTAAAAGTCATCTGACTTTGTTCAGATTAGTGCATGGCAAATGTTTTGGAGAAGTGAAAATTAAACCAGCACTTTTAAACCAGTTCAGCTCCTTAGAAAGCGTAAATTTAGCTCAGAGCTAAAAACGTTATGTGAGAAATCCAGTAGCTGCTGATCTTGATTGACTTTTAGCCAGTGTAAGTTTCCAGTCTTCAGCTGGAAGAAGTACAATCATGTTGCTACTTATCTTATTCTCCAAAATATGATTAATTAGTATGTGTGCAGATCACTTCTAAGGCTGTTGCTAGAGCACACAGTCATAGTGTGGTCCTTTACCTAGTGTTAAATAGTCCATTCAGGTTTACTTAATTCAGCATTCCGGAAAGCTGAGAGATGTCACCTGGCAGATAACCTCTTTGACACTTTGCTTCAAGCTGTAACATGTTTCTGAACTTGTGTTTGCTGCACTACTGAACTTCTGGGAACAGGTTGTCCTTCCTTTCTGGTGCCTTCTCACCCATCCTCTTTGCAGTGGGGCTGCACCTGAAGCTTAAGTACCTGAGCTCATATTTCATCCCTGAAAACTTGTTTGGTCATACAATCATGTGGCCCAATTATTAATTTCATTTTTATTATTTCAGTTTAGGAACCTAATATGAATATTCTCATGCACCAAGCTGTAAGAAAGTCAGGTAATGATAATTCATTGACAGTTTGGGAGTCTTATCTTCTTAAGCCTTCTTAAGCCTTATCTTCTTACGTGGAATTATTAATTACTTCATAAATCCCAAAGCTTCCACTTCAGACTCAGCAAGCATATTTCTGCACTTATGGGATTCTATTTGTGCACATTGTGTATATTTCCAGTTATTTCTTCATTGGAATTTAAATCTTCACATGAAAAAATGCTGTTGGCAACTATAGTGAACAAGGCCTGGTCCAGATTCAGCACTCAATTCTTCTTCTTTTTTTAAAAAAAACAAAACAAAACAAAAACAAAACAAAACAAAACAAAACAAAAACAAAAAAAAAAACAAAAAACTTTTTATTACCTTGAAAAAAGTAAATCATAATTATTTGTTTTTTATTGAAGAACTTACCTTTTATGAAATATTATGTAAAATTTGTGTTTTATTTAAGAATATGTTTTAAATGAATGTGTATTATTGTGTCCAATTATATTTTTTCCCCAGACCAGATTCATTATTTTGGACTTACGTAAGTAAGATCCAACTATTATATAGGATCCTGCATAGATATCTCAATTTATTTTTCTATTAAAAATTATTATGTAAGTACATCAGCACATGAAGTTGTTTGTTCGTGATAAAGGCACGCTCTTGTATCCTGTTCAAGTCTGTGGTTTTTCTTATTCTCTGTTTTAAAAAAGGAAGTGGCTATCTAAGTAGAAATGTTACACAGAGCAATTTTTTTTCCTGCTATGTTATTTCAGCTATGTTTATGCAGTATAGTTAATTTTGTATTTTTTTTTATATTTACCGTGTTAGCCCTGTTCTTGTAGTGATATGTAATTTGTTTTTTATTAGCTTGTAATATGTTCACAAATGTCATCTTTGAGTTAGAAATTGCTAGAGATTCTCAATATTGGAGATTATAAATTCCTTTGATTTAAAAAATATTAAATTGCTTTATATTTTTAATCAATAAAGGGCAAGTGATAGAGTTCTTTATTCTTCCACATCATTTGTAACATGCCATTGTATAAAACTTATAATGTAACAATACCAAGAAGGTATATCCAATGATTTTAGCAGCATAAAGAATAGGTTTATATCTTTTGTGTTGTATAAGAATTTTTGTATTGCAGTTCCCTTTAAAACTCTTCCATAATTACCAATGTATTTTAATAACACCCTTTAAGATCAGTTACTCAGCTACCACCACAAAGGCTCCTAGGCATATTTTGAATACAAGTCTTAGCATTGAAAGGCTGTTACAACTTGTTTCTGTGAAGCTAGATGTTGGAGACGCAAGTGAGATCAGATAATTGATTGATTCTACAAGCCTTATCATACATTTCCACAGAGTCCACAAATGTAATTGCAGCTTGGGTATCACTAAGTGTTATATCAGCTACCAGTGACACTTGAGGGATAGCAAGGTGCAGTTCAGCACTGAGTCGGTGTCAGGGTGTATGCTTAGAGCTTGGAGGTGTTGTATAGCCCAGAGGTGTTATATAGCCCATATGGGCCCTGTTCTGGTGAATATCTCACTTTTTTTGGTCATCACACTGATTCAGATCTGACTTGGGTATATTTACCTGAAATGCTATCTCTTCCCTGATACTAGGGCATGCTAGACAAATAATGTAGACTAACTAACCTTGCATCTGGTTAAAATTAGATGAGATTAATCCCACACCAACACTACGTATGCAGGAAAAATATCCATAATATCCACAAAAAATATCCACATAAAATTCCACTGTTCTCATGGGTTCATAGAATAATTCAGGTTTGAACAGACTTCAGGAAGTCTCTGGTCCAACCTCCTCTTCAAGAGAGGGACAACTATGATATCAGACAAGATTACTCAGAGCTTAATCCAGTCTCATCTTCAAAACCTTTCTTTATTACAGGTAGGTAAAGAAATATAAATGCAAAGCTTGTGCTTCTTATTGACTGGTTCTAAATTTTTCTATTTAATGTAGTTTACAGAAATCTGAGATCCAGCTATTGCAGGAAGCCAAACGACTTAGTGTAAACCTGGAACTACAGCAACATGAACTGGAAAAAGCAGAACAGTTCCCTGAAGAATTTTCAAGTGAAGTTTACCGAATAAGGCAACAACTTCTTAGTTGCCAAAATGAATACAATGCTATTAAAGAAAGAGAGTATGAAATTCAGTTCAGAGTGAAATGGTAGGTGATAATGGATGGTCAATCTCCTCTTATTTTTATTATAGTTTATCTAGAAAGATAATAACATTAACTATAATTCAGTCTGCTTTCCATCTTTCATGGATACATTTCTTGACAGTTATTATTAAGCAAATTGCCATGAATTTGCCCTAGTAACAGAAACATTTTAGTGATGAATAAAATTACTCTGAAGTGTAATTTATGGTGTGGTTTGTAGATAATTCTAATTTTAGAAGGTGCTTTGGTGTCCTTTGAAATACTGTTTAAGATTTACTGCATTGTATGATTAAAATGTAGGTAGGCAAAAATTACGGCAACGATTCTAGTCTAGGACACCTTCAATATAAAGCATCTCAGAGACCTGGTGACTGGGACTTAATGGAACCAATGTCATAAATGGACCCAACACTATTTTAAACATCAGAAGCACACTTTATTCAGGTTTTTCTATTCAGTTATTTAGAGGAGAAGTATTTGTATACTTTCATATCTGAAAAATGAGAAATTTGCCGTGAAAGGTGTGAATACCTGACATAAAAAGAAAAAAATCCAGAATAAGCTTGATATTATATACATTCTAATTATCTGCGTATATGAGTGTATTGTGCTTGAAGCTTCTATGGTAAAATGATAAACAGTGCTATTGTACTTTTAAAAATATGTACCTACAGAGATGAACTCATATTTTCATTTTGTGGGGTTCTTGATATTTTTACCCATCTTCAAAACAGTTTAGTTTGTATATAAACACAAATAAATAATCTCAGCAACTCAGCAGTTAAAATTATTTTTCTGCAAGGAGAGCAGGGGCACTGCACAAACTCCATAGAGCAGATTCTTCTGGCAGTTCTTTCTTGATTTTTTTTTTTTTTTTTTTTTGTTAGAGCCAAATGTTTGCTCTAAGAGAGAAAGAAACTCGAGAAGGAAGCAAATTGGGAGTGGGAGCAATAGAGGAATCATCTGGAAAAAATTATTTTTTTTTATGAGATAGCTAAACATCATGAGATGTCCTGAAATAATTACTAAATACAGAATGTATTGAAATTTGCAAGCAGTCCAAAAACTTTTTTTTTCAAAATATCATGTTTTTTACCCATTTCCTTTTTTACATTACAAATATTTTTCAATAATTTTGCATTACTTTTCAAAAAAATTATGGGGTTTTGTATGTTTAGGGGATATTTACTCGTACGCTATTTTCTACCTCTAGTCAAAGGGAGATTTCTACAGAAACAAAGGTTAGGTATTGTTTCAATTACCCTTGAACATTTATTGCATTGATTCTTATATATGAATTTAAAATAGTGGATTAAAAGTGTGGATTAAAAATATACTTTTTAGGGTCAGCAGTAGGGTGGAAAAAAAAAAAAAAAAAAAAAAAGTCTTTCACTTTAATAAGAAACTTCCTCTGACTTTATGTATTGCATGATATCAAAACCATCTGTACAGTCTGACCAGAAGTCCATATGGCCCACTATCTAAGAGCGACCAAAAGCGCAGCCCCTGGCCATTTGTGAGGAAAGGATTTCATGAGCCAAATGCATTCCTCTGTGTTTAGGAATCCTCAGCTGATCCCTCTTCCTTGAGCGTCTCCTTTCTCCCCCTGAGCCACATAGATATGTCTGCTGCCAATCCTATTCATTCTACCCTACTCCAACACTAACATCCCTCTCAGCTCTGGCAAGTAGCAAGAATGTAAGTGTGGAAACAACAAGCTATGAAGAAAAACAGAAAATGGATTTTAACACATTTGTAAAGAAACGACGGGTTGGTGCCTGTAAAATATAGAGAAAATCAGGGTCCAGAACAGAGTAGTGCATAGCAGGTGATCTAAGAGTAACATCAATGTGAAATGAAGAACTCTATGTCTGATGGTTTGTCCACATAGTAAAATTACGTCTTGAGATACATATGTGCACAGGCAGTGTTGCAGACTTAGGGCAAACCTCATCAAAGATACTCTAAGTTAGCTGTTAGGTTCCCTTCATTTCTGGGGAGGATGGAATCCTGTGATCCAACCTTTCTTGACCCTTGATCTCTCTGGAGCACAGTTTCCCTCGTTGTCCAACTGTGTTGGACAACAGTCCCAGATGTGCTTGGCACTTGCAAGACAACTTCTCCTTGGGAATTATGAGTAATGGCTGTTTAGCCTGAAAACAAACATACTGCTTATTTACCTTCTGCTGTATACCAGGCAGGAAACTTGAAGGGAAAAAGCTTTTGAAGGGAATATCCATATCTCTTGTCTATCGCTTTTTTTTTTTTTTTTCGTCTTGGCTAAGATCTTGTCTGCTTGGAAATACTGCTGAGTTGGAAGTGAGAGAGAGCCTCTGCAGACCTTCCATTTCCCTGGTTTCCCTGGTAATCCCTTTTCTAGGAGGCATTTCTCTAGTCCCTGCTTCCTTTATGTCCTGCCTCCCTTCACTATCTCTGATAACTAATACCATTCAGTAACCTTTGTCCACTCAGATTCAAAACTGGCAGCAGTAAACTTGTCTTCTCTTCAAGAGTCATGGAGATACACCATAACATAGACAAAGTGATTTTGTTTGTCCCTTAATATTTCTATGTTCTCTCTTCCATGCTGCAATTCTTATTTGCTTGACTCTGTAAACATTTTTTTTCCAGACCATGTACACTTTTCAACATCTGAAGGTGCTATTTTTTCTTTTGTTTTAATTCTTTATTGTTTCACTGGATATTCAACATCACAAGAGTAAATTAAAATGTTTGCAGCACTGTCATATCAGCACATTTTCATAAATATGGTGACATTTTCATAGCATAAAAAAAAAAAAAAAAAAAAAAAAGTACATGAGCTATTCAGAAGTAGCTCTGTTGTGCTTTAGCTGTTGGGGATCCTTCCAACAGAGGCATGTGACTCTTCTTCCAGCTTATATTCCTGTTCTGTTGTACTGTTGTACAGGGCTTATGCACCAAGCACAGGAGGCAAATAACAGCTGGAAAAGATTTTGCTGACGTTATAAAGTTTGGACCACTACCCCAGACATGGATCTGACTCCAGAAATATTCTTCCTCTCAAATAATATTGAACAAATGTAGCAAAGAGGAAAAATAACAATCCCAATTCAGTTCTGGTACAATTGCATTCAAACCCTTGAAGTTTCTTCATATAGCTGGGACTGAATTGCCTCACTGAGTACAAATATACTCTGAAAAATCATATCAGCAAGAGAACAAAAAAAGGATCAATGTGGTCAGCAATTATGTGTTCTAGCTTGAGGAAATTTTTCATTTCACTAAATTTTTCGTTTTAGTGCCCATGGGAGGCGGCTTTGACCCCTGGCTTTTGAGACAAACTAGGGAAGAGATGCCTTGTTTTATTAGGTTATAGCATCAATTATTTTGTTATTGATAAATAATGAATATATCGTATAAACAAGTATATATCCTAAACTATATTTTAAAAAGTAAGCTATTAATTTGAAATTTTCTGTAACGGGATTATAGATGAGGTTAAGAGTGCCTCATTCTTGAGAACAATTTTCTTTCAACTCCCCAGTCTAACCTATAGCCCTCACAGTCATTTATCCAGGTAGCAAAATAGCTATTCATGAAGTCCTGTGTGCTACTGCAGGCAAATCAAGATTGCAAAACTGACTTAGTCCTTGTACAAGCATTACAAATATGGAAAATTATTTCAATGCTTGCAATTATTTCTGAATTAGTCATTCAGTAATTACAAAATGAAAAGCTGAGTTTGTATCCACAGTTCATTTAGTAAAGAACTAAAAGTAATAAGTAAATCAGGTTACAATTGAATTTGTTATCAACTAGACTTGTGACTGCCTTCCCAGTACATACAAATTAAGCAGAGTTAAGAGCCTTAGAGGAATGTCATGCTGGCAGCTTGTCAGATGTGATACCTTCTTCTTGTGGTCACTAGATTTTAGCTGCAAGGTGCTGAGCATCTTCTGTGGGTTCCTCAGCACTCCCACCTGTGTAAGGGTAGCTGAGGGAGTTCACTTTCCTGTGTGATGGGATTCATAATGATAGGAAGGTTCTGGTTCTTTGCTAGCTGAGGAACTGAAAGGGACCTCTCTTGACAGCTACCACCACATTTCTTAATTTCTCTGACAACTTTATTTCTGTGGCAGTTTCATGTGTGAGCAAACATCTGTTAGATAGAAGTCTGGAATGTATTTTCATTAATGGCCCAATATGCCTCATGCTTTTTTCTTAGCTCATTACATATGCATCCATGGTAGCTTTTCATGTACAGTACTGCTATTAAACTTCATGAAAATAAGTAAAGCAAAGTGAGAAACATTAGTAAATACTTCTCTCCTGTCCCCAGGCGTATGCTCCTCTCCTGCTCCACTGCCCTGTCTGGTACTCACCAGTAAGCTACTTGAACTTTGAGAGACTTTTAAACTCACTGAAAGTAGGGAAAAAAAAGTTTCTTATTTGTTGTTCTTTCTGCTGTTTTGATGAGTTACTTTGGCTCACAGAGTAGTCCCCTAGGAGCTCTGGAGCTGGCATAAGGGTTCTGTGGCCAAAAGCTGAGAAGAATACCAGGGAGTGGGAGATGAGATACTCCGTGTTTATTAGTGGTAACCTATTAAACTGATTCATAACACTTCATGAAACCATACCCTAACAAGGGTAAGATAAATTCCATTAGTAACATTTAGAAACATTCATTTTATGCCTTAAATGCATTTTTAAAAGGTAAATTGCATCTAATGAAAGCAATTTTTTGAAACTAAACTATTTTGCAAATCAAAAAATTAAAATTGTCAGGGAGAAACCATGAGTTTAAACAAAATAAAATGTAAAAAGCTAAACATGAAGTGAATGCTAAGTATGCAAAATTAATGTAGTAAATAATTTAAATGTTCACATTTTTGAAAGTATTACTTAAAAAGATCTCCTCTCCTCTCCTCTCCTCTCCTCTCCTCTCCTCTCCTCTCCTCTCATGTGTTTTTTACCCTTTACTTTCTTTTGCCTCCATTTTCTTTTTACCCCTTGTTGTGGTTTAACCCGGCCGGCAGCTAAACACCACACAGCCATTCGCTCACCCTCCCCCCTCCCTCTCTGGGATGGGGGAGAGAAACGGAAAAAGTGAAACAAGAGTTGAGATAGAGACAGTTTATTAAGATAGGAAACAATAATAATAATAATAATAATAATAATAACAAAAATAATGTGTATGAAACAAGTGATGCGCAATGCAATTGCTCACCACCCGCTGACCGATGCCCAGTCTATCCCGAGCAGCCAGCCCCCCCACCCCGGCTAGCCACCCCTATATATTGTTTAGCATGACGTCAGATGGTATGGAATACTACTTTGGCCAGTTTGGGCCAGCTGTCCTAGGTCTGTCCCCTCCCAGCTATTGCTGCACCCCGAGCCTGCCTGCTGGCAGGACAGAACGAGGAGCTGAAAAGTCCTTGGCTTGGTACAAGCACTGCTCTGCAACAACCAAAACATCGGCATGTTATCAGCATTCCTCCCATCCCAATCCAAAACACAGCATTCCACCAGCTACTAGGAGGAAAACTGTCCTAACTGAAACCAGGACACCCCTTCACTGTTTTCTGCATGAAAGTAGTTGGTCTTCTCACTCTTAAGGCAACTTCACTTGGTGCTTGCAGTTCCCTGTTGCCTTTGTTCATGTCACAGAAAATGAGGTGTTCAAATCATTTTACTTCTGATGGATGGCAGAGTCTTTGTTGTGAAGTTGGAATGGCTCCACAGGAATCTGTCCTCATGAGTGAGGAATGTGACAAAAGAAAAACAGTGTCAACTATGTTCTCCTCCTAATGTTTAAGATTGCTCTTTTGATCATCTGGCATGATATTAAAGAGGGCACAGAACAGGCTGATGAAGAGCAATGCAGTAGCTCTTTAATCAGTTTGGGCATGACTTACTTAATCAGTTTTTATGGCAGTCAGAAAGTTATGGGTATTTGTGCAGAGTGGACATTCATTAGTGTGATTATGCCCGTCCTAAGGAGTACTGCTAGGAATCCTGCTGAAATGTGTTGGGGATACAAATTGTCCTTATTAACTCATTAATGCATTTAGACAACCTGTTGGTAAGTGAAAATATTGTGTTTGACCAGCATAGCATTCCAACACAGGACTCAGCTGTATAGTGCACAGAACCAAAGCTGCTATCACTGATTCAAAGTGGCTCAACTTCAGCTCAGTTTGATCCAATGTTGTCTATAAAAAAAGGTACACTAAGGGAGTAGCTCCTGAGCCCCTCTGCAGGAAAGAAACCACCTGATGTTTTCATCTTCTCACTTGTACTTGCACTGTACACCTGCAAAACACTCCTGTGTCTGTCTGCACTCCTGTTCTGTGCAACTTCTGAAGTAACAATAGACTTTGCAATAACATTTTATTTTACAATTATTTTAATAATATTTGGGGTGGGGAAAAAGACTGATCTAAACCCAGCTTTTTTCTTTGAAAGACTTTTTCTACACTCACTGAGTCTGTGGATGTTCAAACACAGACATTCAAAATTGTTTGAAGGCTTAGCAGTCCCCATAGAGGCATGCTTGCAGTCTGCCCAAACAAATATACATACATCATGCTGTAAAACAAACTAAAAAAATCTACTCTGTGCCTTTACTTCCCTCTGTGTTGTCTATCTGATTCAGTGCTTGCTCTTCGTGAGTTTTTGGACTGTAGCATTGACTACCCAGTTTTCTTTTTGGACTTTTTTTTTTTTCCTTGACTGATTGGAAAGACATCACCTGAGGCTTGTGAGTAAAAGCTTTGCTCCTTTTGTTGGAAAACCAAAACATAAGAAACAATTCATTCAAGAAAAAAAGGTAAAACATATTAGCACTGATAAAGAGTTGAGCTCAAGATCCAAAGAAGGATACTTCATGAGGCTCCACTAGGAGACTGATCTCTCTATTCATAAACACCACCACCTGAAACGTGAACCACCACCTTAAGCTGCCCTTGAAAGGTTGCACAGAAAGAAAAAGAATAACTAACTGGCTGCATCTCTATCAGCCACATACAGAAGCAACTGTACTAGCTGCTTTGTGTAGGTGAGACTGCCCCAGGGCTCCCCTAGCATAGTTTATAGCTTCAAGTGGTACAGGTATTTCATGAAAACCTGTTCACTTCTGTTAATACTCCTCTTACTGCAAGAGTGATATAGCAGATTCTCACAGACTACTTGAGTCTCAAGGAGGATTAACCAGCACTTCCTCTGGCTGGAGTTGCAAACAAATTTAATTGCTGATGTTGATTCTTTGCTATGTCTGGGACACAGAATTTAGCTGTTCCACGTGTTCCTCAGTTGTAATCATTACTCATTTATAGCCTGAGTCTCAGAAAGTGTCATCACAGGTACTAACTACACTGAGAGAACCTGTTTCCTGGTTCCCCAGTCGGTAGTACAAGGACTTAAGTTTAGTTGGTTGTGACAACATGCAGACTGCTGTAGCCCATATACCTCATTTAGGATCAGAGATGTTCATTGCATGCACTAGGGTTGTACCGATGTATTTCTTCACTGATTCCAAAGCTAGTTTTTAATACTTGGCACTATTTACTTATCACCAGCAAGAAGCTCCGGTTGTAGGTCTTGTTGGTTCAGCTTCACTTTTATACTTACTTGTTCATCTTTTTCACATCAATTAAAATACACCCAGAGCTTTCCTATTCTTTTATTTCCTCCTTCTGCTCTCCTTCCTCATCTCTGCTGTCTGAAATTAAATTGCAACATAGCTTTGAACATAGGTTAAGATCACCTTGCCTATTCTATTTAACTTTCTATTATACCTAATTGCCTTAGTCTACAACTCTTGTCAATTTTCATGACTTTTTTTTTTTTTTTTGTCACGAGAGCCCATTTAGATTCGAGGATCTTTACTTACAGTTGTTTACAGCATGAAAGTGTATGTGAACAGTCAAAGGAAGAAAGTTTCTTACCAGCAACTGCACTTTCTTTGATGTGTGATATCTTTGTGGATATTTACAACCCACCTACTCTTTCCTTTTGCCTCAGCTCCAAATTAAAATGCTGTGTTCTGTGGCTGGGAGGACCTGTAGGCGTAGTGTGCCTTCTGACCACTTATATTTTGTTTTTAAAAACACTAGGGTGAAGGAAGAACCCCTATAGAAGGTGGTAAAACTAAGAAAAATCAGGTTCAAAAATGCACTGTAGAAAAATACAAAAGCATGTATCTTTCATAGTTCCAGCTGCTGTTCAGCAGTCTTCCTCTAAATTTGGACACCTTTAAATTGTTCCTGAGGATGACCACCAGATTGGCTTCAATGTTTTTTTTATTGTATGATGTATTGCTAATATATTTAGCTCTGCTTTGATTTTCCTGTAGTTTGCAAGAAGAGAAAACACTTCTGGAAAAAGAATATGAAAGAATTCCAAAACGAAGGGTGAGTATGAAACACGGGAAAAGTCATGTTTTATGTCGTCAGCTAGTGTATTAAAACATCAGTGAAAATATTTTTACAGTGTGTAGCTCTGGAGTTCTTTTAATTACATTGAAAAATTAACAGTATATCTTTCAGGTTTGATAACTCTAGGGCAAGACTGATTCATAAAAGATCTCGATATTCTTAAGTTTACTCAAAAATATTTTTTTACTGTATTCAGCAAATGGATAATGTAAAGATAGCTGCAAGTTCTAGGATGTGAATGTGGAAAATTCATTTGTAGACAGGAATCCTGATTAATTCATTTGTGTTTGTTGGAAATAAAATTCTGCTTATTATTAATCATATTTCATACCTTGTTGTAAAAAAAAAGTTATAATAATTCAATGCCAGTGAATTTTCTAATAGCACAAACCTGCAGCACTAAAAGAGAAAATAATAACTTGATCTTCTACTTCATTTTTAAAGGAAGCAGATAAGAGAATTAAAAAGTTAAAAGAAAATTGTGATGAACTCAGCAAAGAAGTAATTCAAAGGAAAGCAGAAATTAATGCAATGAAGGAAGACATTTTATCCAAGCAAAACCTGATGTTAATAGACAAGAAAGAAGTGGAAAAGCTTCTAGAGAACCAGGATAATTTAAAAGTAACGCAAAATTTATTATATCTCTGTGTGTGTATATCTGTGTGTGCACATGTGTTTATGGGTACATGCATTTGTCCAAGGGAACAGCAAATCTCCTGGATGTTGTCATTTCAAATAATTACATGTATTTATTTCATCATTTTTCAATAAGCATGAAACATGCTGCTGTGCTATTTTCACTATTATTCCTTCAGAAAATAACAAAAATTCTGGTTTTTATAATAAAAAATGTTTTCAGAATGCCATGTTTGCTATGCTGTGTTATTGAAAGCTACTCTAATACCTGCTCAGATCCAAGAGACTTAAAAAATATGCACCCAGGTCTTTGCAACTTTCCTTTCCATGGTATTAATAACATATACAGGCATATTAAGAATATTCAAATGTATTTTTTGTTTTGCACAAATATTGACATGGTAAATATCATAATGATTAGTTTCCACAGTAGTAGCTACTATTCCATGGGACAAGCTCAAGTAATTTTTAAATATATTTCTTGCCTAGTTTCACAGCAGTTCAATAGGAATGTTAATTCTGTGAAATCACACCAGATTTTGAGAGTATTAACCTAACCTTTCTGTTTTGTTGCTAGGATGAGCTAGTTAAGATCCTTGGTGTTCCAGCACAACTTGGAAAAGAAACTGAGAAGATAAATGGGAAAAAAATGTATGTTTTCAATAAATAATTAAATATATATTTATTACTTATTTTCATCCATTTGTTATCAAGACTTTACATATAGTTGGTTAAAATTAAGACCAACATTTTCAAAAGCATTTACAATCCAGTTAAAATCCATGCACTGTACAAAAAAAATACAGTATGCGCAGTGAAACTACTTAAGATTAAGTATCTTCCTCTAGTGGAAGGTGTCCAGGCCCATGGCAGCGGGTTTGGACTTGAAGACCTTTAAGGTCCCTTCCAACCCAAGCGTTCTATGGTTCTACAGAATTTAAGTACAATGAGGAACAATTTAGAACAAAGCTTAGTCGAAAATTGCTTAACCATCTTACTGTACTATAATAATATGTATCGGATCTACTCACTACGTTATAATCAATGATAATGCTATACTATGCATACTGTATAATCTAGCAATTAACCTTTTTTAGATATTCTAGTCCTCAGTGAGAGCATGTTAATTTGTCTCTGTTGGCATCAGTGATACTGCAGCAGTTTTCACAGCTGATAGTCTGGTCTGAGCAAAAAACAACCTTTTCCCTCAGTGCTTATGGAGCAGTTTTTAGTCTGGTGTGTTTTACTGTGAGCTCCCATCGTGAATTCTGGTGTCAAATATTTCAGCTGGGAAATGTAAGCCAGTCTATAGCCTTTCATTTCTCTATTTTCATGTAGCTGTTTTTTCCTCCATTGGAGCATGACGTGCTGCTTTCTGCATCTGTAAAATCTAATTGTTGCTGTGCAATGTCAGCCAGGTCACTCCCAGATGCTGGCAGTCAAATTGTCATCCAGCTGAACAGTGCTTTTTGCGCCCTTTTAGTTACACAGATGGTTATGTTTCTCCTGCTTGCAGTCCCATTTTGTAATATAGTAATTACTTGACAATGTTAACTTTCTCAGTTTTCAAATCTATGTAATGGTTTTCCTTTACTTTCTCCTCAGTACTCTGCTTAAAGTAACTATGCTCTAATAAATCTAAGACGTTTTCCCTATAGAGCTAGAGGAAAGCAGTTTTGAAGAGTGGGTGCATTGTGTAGATTATTAATGATGTATTTAAATGAGTCTTTCTACTTTGGTGATATCACAGAACGAACTTGCCAGAGCTTCCAGCCTTGGGAATCATGTTTAGAATCATGTTTACAACCCTGTACCTAGTCATGGTTACAGAAGTCTGTTAACTCTTTATAATCCTGTTAAGGTGCTAAGCTACCCGTTAGTCTCAAGTCAATTTTATTGTTGAACTGTATTGGAACTTTCAATGCCAATTTTCAGTGTATGTAATCTGTTTTTGAACATATCAAGTAGATAGCCGTGGCAGTGAAACACTTTTGTGTGTCCATGAAAACTGATAACTTTCATTTTCACATTTAAGTGCACATGCAGAAATGTGAACTTCTACTGTTCTGTTAAAATATATCCACAGTGATGCAGAGAAGAAGAAAGAAGGCCTTAATAACCAAATACAGGAGTTAAACAATACTCTAAAAGCCACTGAAAAAAGGATGGAAGAGATTTTGCAAGAAAGAGAAGATGTAATGAAGGAATTGGATGGAAAACAAGCTTTGCTAGAAAGCAAACAACAAGAATGCGTTGCTCTGACAAGATTGCTAGAAATTGGCAGAGAGAAGGAATCAGCAATCCTAGCAGACAGGTTAGAGCAGTAGACCTAAGCTGTGGAGTGTGAGTGAGCACTTCTGTGTTCTGAAAGATCTTTTATCTGTTGCATTGCTTATTCTTTCAAGTTTTAAGTTGCAGTCAGTGCAGACTAGAAATTATCAGGCTTGGTTTTGACTTCAGAAATTTTTATATAAACTGTTGGAATCTAGGATATGGGTTGAAGAAAAAGTTAAAAGGTATAAGTATTTGATAAAATCCTGGGAGAGTGAGACTCTAGGTTTTGCTCTGAAAGGGAAAGTGTTTATCTCTCCAGTGAAGATGCTTTCTTTTTTTTTTCAGTGTAGCCCACAGAAAGTAAACTAAGCAAATTAATTAATTAATTAATTAATCAGTATTCTCATTTTCAGATGAGCATTGTAAACTTCTGACCCACATACTCCTGAATTTCAGTGGGGACTGGCCAATTATATCTTTCATGTTCCCTTGAAATTATGAGCTTAGATATACTTAGTAAAGTAAAATAAACTCTTAGGTTGATTTCAGGCATCACATTATTCCTTCTTTGCAAAGGAAGATGTATAGTTGCAGTCATTGCCATACCCTCAATGCTTTTGCCTTTGAAATCTTGTGTTAGATAGTGGCACAGTAAATTGAAATGTCTGAGTGAAGCAACCATGTAAATATTACCTCATACTAAATAATAATAATAATAAGAAGAATAATAATAATAAATGTGTTTTCCTCTTCTTCCAGTAATAATTTATTTTCTATAGATTTTTTTAGCAGATTTAGATTGAACGGGTTGTGAAACCTCATTGACGTAATTAAGAATATTATCATTGATTAAAGCTATCAAAAAGTTACCTGCTAATTTTAAAGTAACCAGTGACAGTAGTATATAACTTTATCTTGCTGCTCATAGATAATTAATGCCTTACTCAAACCACATTAAAATGATCATGCCTGATTCATACCTCTTTCTCAAGTTACCTGTTTAAAATTTTCTGTGTATCTAATATAGAGAAGTTCTGGAATATAATTTAAAAAAATGTATCTTGGAGAAAAAACAAAAACATGATATTCTCATTCACAAGCAAACAATGAAAGATAGAGAACTGAGAAGTTTAAAGAAGATGGAGTTACAGATGAATGTGATTTACGAGTCTTTGGAACAAGATAAGTCACAGCACAAAAGACTCAAATCAGAGGTCTGTATGAACATATTTATCATAAGAATTCCAAATTTTCTTACAGGAAATCCATCTATGAAATCTTTTGACTGGTCCTAACAGACAGAAGGAGAGAAGATTGTTCTAAGTGTGTGTCTTTCCTGTGTTCTATGCACAGAAAAGTATCACGAGTGTTGCTACGTCTAAGGAGGCTCAAGGTTCTATAGCTGTAACAAAAATACTGCATTAAGCTATACTGAGCTATTCTTGAGGAATGAAATGTAGGTTGGGAGTATCCTAATCAAAGAGACCTGGGAGATTATTGGCACTGTGGCAGCATGTCTTCCTTTAAAATACTGCGAGATTATAGTCATTTTAGAAGTGACATAGTACAGTAGCTTGCCCACTGGCATCAGAGAAATTTGTATCTGGCAAATAATGCCAAGTATTGCATGAATGCCGGGTCTTACATCAGGTGACAAAAAGATTCATTTTCTTTAAATCTGAAGATTGCTTGCACATTGTTCTAAATAATTTATAATGCATTTAACATTATTCTTGGGGGGCAGGAAACGAGTCCTATGAAAGTTTGGTATTAAATAATGTGATATAATTCCCTAATTAATTTCCACTCGAATTTCTCTTTTCTCAGTTTTCTCCCTACATTACTATGTCACATTACTCTTTTCATATTGATTTACTCTTTCCTGTTTTATTTATTCTGCTTTTAAAGAGCAGTTTCATTCTGTTTGTCCATTTGAACTAATTACTTTATTTTCTTCTTTCCATTATTTCTTAAAAAAATATTTTGTTTACAACTTTTTCATATTCTTTTTCCGTGTCACTGATCCTTCTAGTCCTTCTTTCTTAAGCTTTTTCACTATATCCCTTCCTATATCCCTTCCTAGTCAATCTTATAAAATTCATCTTGCATAGTCAAGTAAATATATTTTTTCCCCAGGATAATAATTTATCAATTATCTGATTTAGAAACATTAGGGGTTAATGTTTCCTAATTTGATATTGTGTCACTGCATTTTTTTTTATCCTTCTAAGCAATTCAGGCAGAAAAAAAAAAAAAAAAAAAAAAAAAAAAAAGTCTTATTTTCATCACTGTAAAATTGTTTTTACTGTCTGAATAGGGGATATTCATAGATGAAGTTGAAATTTCCTTCTGAATTCACATGTGTATTAATTACTTGGTAATTCCAGCCTACTTGGGAAGGGGAGAAGCTCTATATAACCAGACCAAAAAAAAGTTTTAAACTGAGTTTCCTGAACTGTTGATTAAAGGGCATGCTTATATTCCAGACTTTGATATTAAAGCTCACACAGAGATTTTGTTCAGTATCAGCTTAGAGAATCTGAGAAATGTTTTTTTTTTTTTCCCTGTGTTCTCATTGAAGAAATATTCCTGGAGGGAGAATCGCAATTGTTCAGAAACATGTAATGTTAAAACCAAATGCCATAACTCACTGACAGCTGTGGTTAAAGTTCACTGTCTTGGGTGAGATCCCAACCCAACCACTTTACACTATGTGAAAGGGCTGGAGACCTGTAATGGGACCATAAATTTTAAATTGCATTGAAAGGATTCCCTCAGAACTATGTCAGGTTCTACTGCAGGCTTGTATGGGTCTTGTCAGTTGCAGCATCATGAGGAGAGAGGGAAAAGGAATGCTGGTAAGAGATAAAAGTGGAGTTGTAAGCAGTGTCTTACTGCAGAAGTTACAGGATGGTACCAGAACATAACCAGGCCAGGGAAATAGAGTCCTTTTAGCCCACCAACCCCGTTCTCTGATTCTCTTCTTTGCTCTTTTAGAAGAACAAATGTGAAAACACCTCTGCCCTGTAGCATGGTCGTTCAAATGCAATATTGGAATGTAAAAGACTGGAGCAGCCAGCTTAATTCTACTTTGCATTTGCTATCTTGAGATGATTTTCATTGGAAGACTTGGGAGCACAGGAGTTAAAATATTTTAATATTCAAGTAGTTCAAGTGCCTGTTTGACTGATATAAGCCAGATTTGCATTTATTCAGTGTGATTCCAAGTGAAATTTTCACCAGAATTAATTGCTAATACAAATACTGCAGAAACAGCAGTACATCAGTGTGTTGCCCCAGATTTCTCTTCAATTGTCTGTAGAAGTGCAGAACAACTAGTTTGTAGAATAAGGAAATTACATGAACACTTCCTTCAAATGTGTTTTTCTTTTTGTTAAGTTGTGAAAGGTCAGCTATTGCTAAATGTCGACATTCTGTGTGAAAGAGAACTGGCGGCCCTGGCTGCCACCAGCCCCAGAGCAGGGCTGCTGTTCCTTTCCCTCCATGGACGTGCTTTCTTCTGGCAACCCAGTGCAAAGACAGACAAAAGTGCCTAAGTTTAGTCCTGTCTGATGTCTAAGGACAAGAGTACTTAATGGATTAAAGATGTTTGTATGAGCTGTCTACATTTACACTCAAGAACTCAATGGCATCTTTTGAATCCCATCATGGAAATATCTGTTTACAGCCACCCCAGCCTTTTGCACAGCAGAAGTGGTAACGAATGCAAATGGCTGTAGTGGGATTGTTCAGATGTATTTTAATCAGAAAGTAATTTCTTCCCTTACATGTTTCATTTTAATTTTATAATAAACAGATTTTCCCATATTGTTTTAAAAAATACATAGCACATAACCATGTTATTAGTTTGGACTTTCTAAAGGCTAAGGAGGAAACAGGAAAATCTTACTTTAACAACTTAAAGCAAGAAAATATGATAAAAATTGACACAGGAATGAAATAAAAACCCTGTTAAAATTATTGGTATTTTCTTCCTTCAGCAAGGTCAGAGTTGACATATTTATGTAATTGTTTTTTCTGTTTTTTTTTTTTTTTTTTTTTTTTTTTTTTAAATTATGGCTTAGTTGCTGAAAAGAATAACAAGTGTAAATTCAGTTACTTAAACTGGGCTTTGTGAAGTTCAGTGATTACAGTTAAATTCTGAATAGAAAAACTTGAACAACTTGCAAGTATTGCTGAGGAGCTCTACTCAACAACTATAACTCTTGGATTAGGTACTATAACAAGACAGAAAAAAAAAATCGTTTCATAATGTATGTAAGTAATTGAAACAGATTTTCTGCATTTTACATTTTTCACATCTTTTATTGGCATCATGCAGAATGTGTGATTTATTTTTGTAGGCTGAAACTATCCCTAAAAGTAATGAAGTACTATTAGAAAGAAGACGAGAACTGCAAAAGGAAATTGAAATGAACAAGAGAAGTTTAGCTGAACAGGTGATGTGTTCTGCTGTCTCATGCTTACTCACTGTAACAGTTGCTTTACAGCCATGAGAATAAAGGGAATGAGGAAAAATTGATGAGAATTTCTAGCTGCGTCATTCTGATGGGGCAACATGCAACAGTATTTTCTTCAATTTTAAAGACTGGTTGTTTGCCATATTTAGATAACATTTTTCAGTGTTATTGATCACATATTGGAAGGTATAAAACACTTTTTTTTTTTTTTCTAGTTTAAGTCCTTCTGAATACCATTAACTATACTACAGCTAGAAGTATGATGCATGTAAATTTTCTTTGGATATGGCACAGTATCGTTAAAACAAGGACAATTCAGAATTGCTAAATTATAATTTTTCATCTTCATAGTTTTGTTATTTCATAGAATCATGGCTTGTGTTGGAAGGGACCTTAAAGACCATTTACTTCCAACTCCTCTGCCAAGGGCAGTGACACCTTCTGCGAGATTTCTAGATGTCTGTCAAATATACTGAATACACTGTGGAAATGCCGATTCTTCAACTGTAAGAGTATTAGTTCTTGCCACTACACAGATGACTTCATAACAAGCAATATATTTCAGACATACTTTTTTCTTAAGATCATATTCTGTTCTTACCCTCATAAACATTTTCATTTTGTGCTGTCTTTGAATTCATTAGCTTTTTCAGGTAGAATTCAGCTTAGTTTTAAATACATATACATAGGTATTTCTTTATCACTATTTGTGTATGCGATATGTTTTTAATGGACCACAATAGTCAGTAATTATCTATATATAGTTTATGAAGCCTGAAAATAGGCTTATTTAAAGATTATAGAAGGATGTAAGTGGATTCAAAGATTACACAAATAACTGTTCTGATCATTTAACATGACCAACAATACAATAGAGATCAGAGAAGTTCCCTGAATTAACTCTTCTTTGAACTACAGTGAAAACTTAGAAAAAGTCCAAATCTTGATTTTAAAATTGCCAGTGTGGGAGAGGCAAGCACAGTTCCTGCTAAATAGTTTCGATGGTTAATCTGTGTTAAAAATGTGTGGTTTTTATCATCTGAGTTTGTCTAGCTTTAGCTTTCAGTCACTGGATTTTGTTATGTTTGACCTCTAATTTGGGAAGTGTGTTATCAGACTTGTGTTCACTTTGTGGTTACAACAGACTGATCTAGTTATCCTCTCATTTTGATTTAAAGAAACAAAGCTCTTTGAGATTCCTCATGTGAAACTTGTTTTCCAGACCTTTTGTAGTGAAGATTGGTGCATACTCCAGTTTTGTTACTTTTCTATTTAATAGCTGCAAGACCTGCTAGATTGAGGAAGAGAAACTTCCTAGGTGATAAAATATTTTAACTTGTTGCTAAGGGATTATGCATAACATTTAACCTGGTATCTTTAAGGCAGTTTTATTATATATTTATATTTAAATCCATGTAGTCTGTATATATGTGTGCTTTGCAGATAAACCCAAAGTGTTTCAGACTTCAGGTTTGTCAACACTGCTGCATAACACTCAACATCAATGCATAAGGAACTGAATTTGCTTTTCTTCAGGGAATGATATCAGATATGGATACCCGCACGTTAGACGAATGTATCGCTGAAGAGAGACGGCTTTTCAAAGAGCAGGAAAAATACAGAAATGAGTTATCCAGACTTGCACATCTGACATGGCTCAAAGTTGAAGAGAGGGCCCAAAAATGTAGGGAAGTTCAGAAAGCCCAGGTAAAAAAATATATCTCATATAATTGGAAGACTGTTCTAAAGTAAAAGCTGGTATAAGGAGAAATTAAATTACTGGTGAGGGGAACCTTACACTCTCATTTCCCTCTTCAAAGTTTCACCACCACACAGGAAGCTCTCAATTCTCTTATTTTAGTGGCAATTCATAGTGCAGTGCAATAGTGTACTGCAATATCATAACACAATTGAAACAAGGTGTTTGAAGGGAGGTTTTCTTTCAAGCCTAAAGAATAAAATAAATAATTCTGAAAGAAAGAGGCAGAAAAGCAGATAGCCTCAGCTGAGATTCTCAGAAGTACAACAACCATGTGTTTTATTTTGCAAATATATTCATATTAGAAGATAATAGACCTGCTACTTATTCCAAGCATAGGTGCCTATTTTTGTTTTCCTGATATGCTTCAAGGTTTAAGTCATTTTATTAATTTGAAGGAAGAGGGAAAGAAAACTTTTTCTTCTGAATAGTCACTGGGTTTGCTGGCATCATAGTATCGTGCGTGTCCTATGATTTTGCACAGTCTGCACTAAATACCAGGAACAAACTAGTTACACTTTCACAATGTATGTCTGTATTAAAATAAATCAGATAAGCTACCCCTTTAGTACTTTGGGAATATTTGACTGTCTATACAAATAGAGTCAAAGGAGCAGGTCAGGCTTTACACATTTGTTAAAAATAAGTCCATAAACAGGTAAAATCATAAAGAATACAAATTTATTAACACATCTGCCCAGAATTGCAACCCAAGATCCACCAGCTTTCCCTAATGCCGATATCATCAAGCTGTTATCAGTGGGAGGTAAGAGAAGGCCTGTCCACTAAAGGTTAATGACCCAGGCTGAAATCAAAAAGTAATAGCCCTAAAAGAATGTAAGTGTGTAATTCTACTTGATCATCAGTAATGTTTTAAAAAGCAGGAAAAAAAAAAAATGAAAAATGAATTTTATTTGAAAAAGTGGATAAGAAATTCAAGGTACAATTTCAGTGGTGCATATGCCAGATAATTATATTGTGATGGAAAGGCAGATTAACAGAAGGGGACCAATCATTTTAAGATGCAGCATCAAATCTATTATCTACATTAACAAAAATCATTGTAAGATTAGTATACATAGAAAGACTGTGTTCTTTAATGTTACAGTAAAAGTATTTCATTATAATTAGAACAAGTTCTTGGAATGATTTTGCCTCACTGTCTTTTCTGAGAAGCCATTTGAGTCACTTCTTTGAATATATTTCTTTGCAAAATCTAAAGTTTTTATATTTTTAGATTAGAATATTCTAAAGTGCTTACTGAATTCTATTTTACATTTCAGATACAACTCCAAAATAGTCTTAAAGAAATAAAAAGAAGGGATCTTGAAATAGAAGTGTATAAAAAGAGGAAAAGAAAAATCCAAAAACAGTAAGAAAATAATAATGATACATTTAATAAAATAAAGCATTGAAGGCATTTTATCAAGATAATGTATTCATTAACTTAAAATAATTTATTCTATTACACTTGTCTTTTCTTCAGACTCCAAGGATTTGCTAAAATATATGATGTAATCCAAAATGAAACGAATAAATGTATAAATTTGGCGCATACTGCTCAGCAGAAAGCAACTGAAATAAGAAACCGGGTAAAATTGATAGGAAATGAAATAGATACTTTAAGGAATACTGTTATAACCAAAGAAAGGTGAGTTTTAACTGAGCTAGAGATCACAGTTACAGAAATGGGAAAGAATTACAGAAAATCGTAAGAGATAATCCAGTTCAACTGCAACTACGCCTATCTCTTCCTTGACAGCTATTCTCCTGATTTTTAAAACCTGATCCAAACAAAAATGTTGCAACATCCTTACACAATCTGTTCCAATTTCTTATCATCCTAACAATTCACAATTAGCTTGGGCATCACTGCATGGCAGGGAAGTATTTTTGAAGTTTGTCTGGCATCTGTCTCACTTTCCTAACCTTTAAAGGGAGAAACTATCATTGCACTTCCTTTGTATCACAGCTCTCGAGCCTCTAGCATCTGAATAAGACTGTACTCTTGTTGTACTGTTGTAATCTTACTTGCTCATCCTTAGGCAAAAAGGAGGTCCAAAACATAAGCTATTCCACAGCAGGCTGCTGCATGGTACTAGTAAAGGAGTCACTAGCTAGTAATGTGGCTGCCTCATTATATTAAATTAGAACTAGGTTTCTCAGTTCAAATTCAAACTGAAGTCTATAACGATAATATTTATTTCAGATCACACAAAACATGGCTTTGATTTCCAGACAATCCTAATCAAAATGAAAGTTTGCATTGATAGCAGAGGGTGAGGAGGAACAGTCGGGGTGTGATTCTATTATTTTTTTCCTGGATCACTATTTAGTGGAGATGCCTTTTGGCCATCTTTTTGTCATTCTAGTGATGATATTCTGCTTGGTGCTATACGGACAGAACGAAAATGTCTCTGAAATTGGAAGCTGGGAAAGCAGGAAGCTAGCAAAGAGTTAACTGTGTATGCAAAGCAGCACAGCCAAAACCGAGTTTACAAATAATTTTTTTTTGCCCCAAACTTCATTTTCTGGTGCCAACAAAAAATTGCACAACCAGACCTAAGAACGTATTCAGGATACATTCACTCAGAATATATTTTGAATCTGCATGTAGCTTGGTTTCAAAGTCATGCTGGAGAAAGAGGGAAAAGAAGTGGCACTTCATTGATTTAAGTCATTTTGTTGAAATAAATTCTCTTCATAAATTATTTAATAATACATTGCATTTCTGCAATACTGCCATTCTTTCACTCTCAAACTTGCTTTACAAAGGTTTATTTCAATACAGTAGTACCCTCTGGACCTGGAAAGTGTTATGCACACAGGCAAAATGAACTAGAAAGAAGCTCACAACTTTGCATGGAGTAATTCAGCAGCTTAATGCTGAAACCAAGGATGGGAAGAGGGATATTTCATTTGCAGTTCTGTATTTTAACAGGGGACAATGCTTCTTCTTTCACTACCTCTTTCATACTTTGACATTAATATCTTCCCAGTGTAGCTAAAGTAGTGTCTTTCTCAAGAAGTGAGTCTTACCACAGATTAAATGCAGAAAATCCAAGTTCCTTGTTGTTGGCAAATAAATGATCCATGTGGCAACAAGAAGCTGTCCTTTGAGCAAGGGACCATCATCCAAATGCTAGCAGGGTCTCTTGAAATAATGTGTTCCTTTCTTCATTTTTAAGGGTAGGAGCTTGTCACTGATCTGATGTTGTGATTGTTTTGTTTCTCATTTCTCAGAAATGGAGATCGATAATGTTCTTTCTTGTGTTACAGTGTGCTATAAACATGGAGACCTTATTTAAATATTGCTCTTAAAACAGAAAGAAGGACAGGTTTTCTACACACGAAGAATTTGCATCATAGTTTATACTTCTACTCTTGAGTTTTATTCCTTATGTCCCCTTGGGCTACCCAGTAAATAAGGAAAGAGCTGTGGTGCAGGACTCCATTTCAAGCACTTAGCTGGGCTGTAGTCCAGATCTGTTCAAGCTGGAAAGAACTTGTACAGAGAAGCTGTTCTCAGAGAGACTTTCTACCTCTTGTAGTGTGTCTGCCAAGCAGAGTGACATAGAAGACCCTTTGTGTATTTTAGGAATTAGTTTAAGCTCTGCTTTTAATAGCTGAAATTACTTTCAGTTTAAAAGGACTAAAAACTTTCCTGCTATTCTATTATGTTAAAGAATACTGCAGAGACAACATCTGAAGAATACAAGTAATGTAGCAATTAAAGACAGTCTTAAAACTGATTACTCCAAACTTGAACGAGTCATGGATGAGATGAAAGAAAAGAAAAAGCAACAGCTTCTGGATCTTGACAGACTTACCAATATTATCTCCCGCACTGAAGAGGAAATTGTGCAGCTACGCAAAAAATACGAAAGGGCTATTCAGCAAAAAAATGAGAGGTATATGTGTAAATTGATGTAATATAATGTGTAATTTTGAAATTCATCAATCAACAATATTTTTCAACTTATGAACAAGTCTAATTACGAATACTACAAGGCTGTCTTACTCCAGTGCATCATAAACAGCCCACCTCACTGCAGTGCCAGTGCTGCTGTGCATTTTACAGGTGTTTGTTCTCCATAGATAAAGACAACTGTTCTTCAGAATTGTTACAGAACAATACCGTGGCTTATCTACTGAATGCCTGGAGAGCTTGTAGCCTCCTGCTCTGTTTGCACATCTCTCATATAAAAATACAGTTGTAGAACTCTCTGATCCTGTTAATCCACTTTAAAAGGAATGATGACAGAAGCCAGAAGAGCTTTAAAAATTGTACGAAACACCAGGGTAACCTTTGCAATCGTGTGTTCTCTAGTTTTCACATTGTAATCATTTTGTTCTCTATTTAAAGCGTTGTAATGATATTAAAATAGTATTTGTGAAAATTTGGTACATTTTCCTAGGTTATTACTATCATCTTTCAAGCTTGCCAGTTATGTCCTCGAATTGAACACATTGAATACGAACCAAAAATTTTTAAGTCTTACCTTTTCATTTTGGGCTTATTGCAGTGGTCTTCTGCTCAAAAGTCGAGAAGAAGAGGTATGCATTTTATATGAAAAAATAAATATGCAAGAGATGTTGTGTAGAAATGGAGATATTGAGATGCAAGCTATGGATGAAAAGATCAGTTTTCTGAAGATGAAGGTAGCTGAGAAGAAAAGACAGATTAAATGTTGGTTTAAAGCACTACCAATGAAGAAAGCCTTGGATGCAGATTTGGTGGTACTTCAGATACAGGTTGGTGGGAAAGAAACCTTTACCTTTCTGTTTGTTCATTTGATCATTTGTTTGAGTTATTCTATATTTTAAAACAAAGCACTGATGCATGTATTTAACATCAAATTTGTGAGTTTCTAGCTTATGACTCTGACACTTTGCCTTACATATACCAAACACTTCCTGGCTATGGAATCTCAGCTGGTCCTCCCCATAGACGTAAATGTCAACATGACTAAACTGGAGAATAGTAGTCATGGGGAAAAAATGGGAATGGAGATAAAATTTGTTAAAACTGTATTGATGGGGGTAGGTGGAAGGACAGGGATTTACTTAGGTCTTCAAATTCCTGAAATAATAACTCAATTCACACTTGACTGTGAGCCTACTCTGGAAACTCTGCTGCCCACAATGATGCCACGTACATTTTCTTCTACACAAAAACAGTGTAAGTTTTAGTTCTCGTTACAACATGACATTAAACAATTAACAATCTGCAGTGTTCGTCATTGTTCTGGACATTCTTTCCTTGCTTTCTGAAATGGCTCATTTACTTTTGACCTTATCTCCAGATGGTAATTTTTTCCATACATACCCAGTTAGTGCCTGCACAAAATCGTAAATTATGGTGTACCATTGCCTTCTGTAATTGCTTGATGGGAGCTGTGACTCACTGTTAAATAGTGCTTGCACTATTCTGTTACTTTTGGTCTGTTAAAGAAATTATATGCTCTGCTAAAAGAATACAATTTTCGATAATACCTTACACAAATCATACCCCAAAGAACTGTACAATGCAATTACAGATTTCAATGATGAATAGAGTACAAAAAAAATGACAGACTGAAGAAAATACGACATGTTTAAAGGTAAGACTTAGAATGAGACTGAGAGTCACAGAGGCAAATGCAGTAACAACAGGCAGATAATTAGTCAGTAGTGAAGCTTTGATTTGTGTTCTGCATTCCTGAAACTTTCTTCTTTGTGATGATGGTTCATGTGAAGTCACAGTTAAAGAGAAGCTGCCAATACAGGCTCTTTATTTCTTTATGCAATAAGAGCATAAAATTAAAAAGTAGGAAAATAGTGTTGGGAGGCATGGAGCAGTCTCAGTAAACGTTCCAAGTCAAAGATTTGTCAGTGAACATTAATCACAACTGTGACTAATCAAACAATCAGTTCTCAGCTTCTTTAATGTAACTAAATACTGTGGTTACTGAAGCTGTACTCCGTGGTTCAAAGTGACCAGGAACACAGCCATCTCCTTGTGCTCAGCCGTTCTAGCATTAGTGCTGTTCCTCCTGCTGGCAATAGCCACTATGTCTAGTGAGAAATGGTTTCAAATCATTTGGCTTTATCTCCATGATTCAAATAAAAGCCATAAACCCAAATCTGAATTCTGGTGTTGGCTGAAAAATTCAGCTCACTAATTTCTGTCCAGATTACCGCCTTGGCCCCACATTGAAATCCAGCTCACGATCTGTTCTGTTACAGTGTGCCAAGTATTTTACAATAACGCTCATTTGCACAAAACTTTGACTTGGTGGGGTCAGTACCGACCTAAATCACTCATCTTGTCTGTGAATCCAACCTCTGACACCAAGCTGAAATCCGAAGAGCTGTCACCAGCTGCTCCAACTTTAAGTTCATGTTAGGAGCCCACTGGAGAAATTATCCAAATAAATGGGTAAGGTCTGTTTATTAATGGAACGAGTTAGGTGTCCTTGCCTACAGAGGAGATCCTGATAACCTTATGTGGCAAGGAAAATGTTCCTCTTGGAGGTCTTTATTCTGAAGGCACCTACCTCTCCCCTTTGATTGCATAGGAAACTTTGAATGATGTAGGAAGGTTACTTCAAAAGGCATCTACATCTGAAATACAGTTTAGATTATCTGAATTAAGCAGGACAAATCCTGTAACTGCACCTCTTAAATTTTCTTTTCTTCCTTTTCCTACCCTTCCTGGCTTCTTAAATCTTGAAAGAATCTTCTGAAAACTTTTTCATCTTATTCTCTTCTGTGCTGTTTTTCTCCTCTCCTGCATTTCCCAATCTTCCCATTATCCCAGAACTTCTTTCCTTTTTCTCACTCCAGTAGTGAATTAAACTTTCTAGTGTTGATTGCTGAATGATTTTCCAACAACAGATATAATTTAAAATATGGTATTTCAAATATAGAGAGATCCAAAATGAAAACAAGCTTCAATGTCACAAATTAAAAAATATTCTAATATTTGCTGTTTTTTTGCATTTGATGGAAATCTCTTGTTTTTTTTCAGAGACGTTGTTTGAATCTAAGTCTCACTTATTCTAACCAGATGCATTAATCATCACTAAATTAGCTATTCTGGGGTGGGTTGCCTATTTGTGTTTGAGGTGTACCTCTGACCAGAAGGATGAACAAACAAGTTCTATTCAATAGGCTACAGCAACCAGCCCGTCTGGGTGGACGTGGTACCCACTGGAGAATGCAAAAGCACAGAATGGGGGCTGTGTGATGAGTCTAGAAGAAAAATTTCATCTGGGTCTCCCATATTCCACATGAGCTGCTTTATCATCGAGCTCATGGATGTTCCACTCTTACACTTTACACCAAAGGCCGCACATCGCCACAGAAGAATGCAATACTGATGAATGGATTTTATTTAATAAAATACCAGAGCTGTTCTAAGCCAGTGCTAATAATGTTGACCAGCTATTTTTGTTACTACCAATGTAAAGTATTAAAAATAGAAATACTTCAAAGTACTTTATCTGACACAAAGAGTACCTGGGGAGATCCTAAGGTGGTTTTCCACGGGCTTAAAACTGTGTAACCTTTTAATTTTGACTGCACATGAAGGAACTGTTCCTGCTGGCTGAAATGACCCATGAAAATTAGTCTACCTTCATGCATCAAGGGGAAATGCTTGGCACTAATCATTAATTAGTCCAATGAACAGACCCACTGAGTTGGCAGGGTGCTTTAGGTGGCACCTTCATGCCTCAGAGCTAAGCTAATGTACTGACAATCTCATAGAGGCACTTGGCATAAAAATTTATCCAGGCTTTAATACCGCCTCACTAAAATCTACAGACCACATCATCGGTTGCAGGAAACCAGGGTTAGTGGAGACATGAAAGGTTTATCGAGGCAATCCAGCATCTGTTCCTGCTCCTGTGTGGGGTTTTCTGCTGTTTCTGAAAGGGCTGAGCTGGTCTTTCAAACCTCTGCTAATGTAAACTCCAGTTCCCCAGGCAAGCTGTACCAGTGCATCCTTGACAGATGAAAGTTTTTCTTAACCTTTAGCCTGATCCTTTCTTGCTGCAATGTAAGCCTATTGATTTTTATTTTTTTTTCTTCCATCCACCAGGGACATGACAAACAGATCATTCTTTTCCTCCCTGCAGCAGCATTTCATGTTTCTGGAATAAAGTTAATCAAGCTCCTCTCCCATCCTTTTGTTAGGCTACACAACCCTACTTCTTTCCATCAGCCTTTACAGCTAATGTTGCTTAGATCCCTTTTTTCTGTCTTCTTTTTCTATTTTATTATTTTTTTCCCTTGACAAGCAGTGCCTAATAGCAGTGGCTGAGAGTGAAAGGGTTCATTTAGGCATCTGGCTGGTTGTAGTTCTGCTTATGTATCCAGGCATGACAGTAAGCCTTTCTTACAGCAGCAAATCTTGATTCATGTTCACTCTGCAAGTATATCTAACAACCAGGCCATTTTTTTTAAAGTGTCTAATCTGGGCCCTGATTCTGTATTCATACAGATAATTTTTCCTGCCTACATGCAGAACCTTGCATGTGTCATTTGATATAATTTCATTTGTTCAAACCTTTTTTCAGATCATTTGGGATTTGAATCATCTCCTCCAAAATATTTGCTGTCCCTCTCAGCTTACCCGCATTCTACTGATGTAGTACTTACTTTATATCTTTATTAAGACCCTGTTTCTTTAGCTTGTTTATAAGAATATCATATGAAACAGTATTGAAGCTGTGTAAAAACCAAGCTGCATGATACCTACCGTTTCTCATCCACATACCCGTTCAGTTTTCATAGTAGGAAATTGGACTGGTTTGGCATTACTGTGCTGGCCAATGTTCACACCCTTTTTATTTTTTAGCTATTTACAAAGATGAATGACTTGTTCCAAATTTAGTTTCCACTTCAGAAAGTGAAGCTATCAATTTTATCTATAATTCTCTACCTCCATTTCCCCCATTTTTAAAAACAGGTGATATTTGCTCTATTGTAGTGCTCTAGGCACCTGACCTCTAGGCACCTTCTCTGGTGAGTTTTGCAGAAGAAGCACAAGCCCCTCCACTTCCTCAGAGCAGCCCTTTACCTGCCATGTGTTCCTCTCACTTGTTCGTTCTTCAGCAATCCCTCCTGTTTTGACTGTTTCCAGTCAAGCACAGCGAGCCTCTCTTGTAGGGCCTTTTCCTATCCCCTGTGTCAAATGCACTCCAAGAAAGAAGGGAGGGCTTCCGGGGGGTTTTAAGGCTTAGAATCTCTTAGAGCTTAACCGAAGTTCTGTCCAGGGAAAATGACACAACTTAGGAGAAAATAATGATACCTACTGTCGCATTACTTAAGCAGACATAATATCATGGTTCATACCAAATATGCTTTGCTTCCCATATGTTTGGGTTAGCCTGCATTCAATCAACCCCAATTCATATCGCATTGAAAAGTAAGTCCAGTATTTAACAGGAAACCTCTCACAGATTTTTGTTTTCCTGTTTTGGACAGTGTTTGTTCTGCACTAATCCCTCTTCTCTAAAGTAACAACTGGAAAATCTGACCTGGTAAGCTGTCCCTGCTCTCGTTAAGGGACCACTGCCTCAGGCAAGGTGTTTGCAGCTGAGTTAGTGTTTGAGCAATTTGTACAAAATACCTGGCAGCATTGCTGCATCCTGTTGTTTGTGCTCATCCTGTTCTCCCATTCTTCTGCTTGTAATTCTCTGTGTTGTTGGGCTTGGGTTTTAGTTGCTAATTAAAGAATAAGCAAGAATAAATCTTGCAGTACCCCTGAAACTAGTTGCATACTGAATAGCATACATTCTAAACCAAATCATGATTTGAAAAGGAAATTGTAGTTATTTAAGGTTTTTACTGTTGGCTCTTAGACAAAAAGAAGGATCTGCACGATGCTGCTTTGCCAGAAGTGTTGAGAACAAACACCCTGCTGCTGCTCCATCACCACACACAACTACCCGTCAGCTTTCCTTTCGCGGTTAAACACGACTTGTTCACTTCAGTGAACCAGCCCTGTCCCTGTAGCAACAGCTAAACATTTACTCCGTATTTCTGGTGACCCTTCATAGATTTAAGAGCCAGTGACCACTATTTCCTTGACCGTGTCATCCCCTGTAACTGGAGGTTAGCATTTATAGCAATTCACGGGGCTCATGTCCCGGTGGCGCCAATAGATCAAGGCAGCGTGACAATGCGCTGACAGACGGCCAGGTGTGTATCGACACACACAAAAACCACGGTCAGTCCTGAAAGTCCGGACACTTTCAGGGAGGAATGTGGATTTCCGTGTATTCTGGGAAGTGGCTTTCTCTGGAAGCTTCTCACGTCAGAAGGGTCAGGTAACACCTGCACTTTGGGTCCCAGCAGCTCCCAGCACTCAGTGTCACTGCCAAGTCACATCAGGACACATGACCAGGCACTCGAGCAGAGAAAACCTGGAAGCCTCCAGGCATGAGACCTTCAGTGCTCGGCAGCATGGTGGTGGGATGCCCAGGCTGCCAGCCCAGCAGGTGCTGCCACATGTCCTGGTGGCACCCACAAGGCTGGGCTGAGTGCGGGCAGCAGCCAGAGGAGGTGGAGACTGGGGTGG